>CM044958.1:41356242-41578742 GCA_024516035.1 Bactericera cockerelli | reverse complement strand
TTTCTTAGGTTTGCACCGAGCTCTGTTGCCGTTCTTAAGTTCTGAGAATGCTATTTGCTGAGGAACTCTGTCTGTACACATTCTGCTCAAGTGTCCAGCCCATCTTAGCCGGCGGATTCTGATCATGTCAGTTATGTTTAGTGTTCCAGCTTTTGTCAGAACTTCTTCGTTTGGAACTCTGTCTTGCCATTTGATTTTCAGGATGGATCTCAAGCAGCGCAGATGGAAGCTGTTTAATCTCTTATTGTGTCTTTGTAGTAGAGTCCATGTCTCTGAGGAATATAGTAAAGTACTGAGCACGATGGTATTATATATCATTAATTTAGTTTCAAGTTTTAAATCATGCGTTTTCCAGACTCTTGAGTTAAGACTTCCAAAAGCTCTGCTGGCTCCACTTATGCGAAGATCTATTTCGTCATTACAGTCACTATTTTTACTTATGATGGTCCCAAGATATTTAAAGGTGGATACATTTTCTAGTTTTGAGTCATCTATAAATATATCGTTTTCAACAGAGTTTACAAACATACATTTTGTTTTCCCTTTGTTTACTTCTAGTCCAAATTTCCGTGCTGTTGTAACAAAGAGGGTTAGAAGTTCTTGCAAATCTTCTGAGGATTCAGCCACAAGGGCACAATCGTCTGCAAACATTAGATCTTGTATTGTTTTAAGGGTTGTTTTTGTTTTACTTTGGAGACCTCTTCTAGAAAACATGTTAGAATCAGTACGAAAAACAATTTTTACTCCGGTATTGGTTGAGTCTTTCATTTTCTTTACAATGGCATGCATATAAAGTAAGAAGAGAAGAGGTGCAAGGACACATCCTTGTTTTACTCCAGTTTTGACTTCAAATTCTTGAGCTTTGGACATTTCAATCATGACTGTTGCAAAGGTTCCACTGTACATAGATTTCAATAGTGCAAGTGTGGTCGGTGGACATTTAATGTTTTCAAGCATTTTAAATAACATTTCACGATTCACAGAATCAAATGCTTTGCTGATATCAATGAATGCAATACAAAGTGTGTTGTTTTGTTCTATTGTTTTCTCTACCAGCTGTCGTGTTGTGAAAGTCATATCGGCAGTTGACTTGTTTTTCCTGAATCCGCATTGTGTGTCAAACAGTATATTTTCCATGTGCTGTGATAGGCGATGGTAAATTATTCTTGATAGGATTTTGCTAGCAACAGATAGCAAAGAAATTCCTCGGTAATTATCACATTTTGCTTTTGAGCCTTTTTTGTATATTGGTATAACTGTGGCATTTTTCCAGTCTTGAGGGACTGCTTTTTCTTTCCAAATTTGAGTGAGCAGCTTGGAGAGCATAGATACAGTAATGTCTTCTCCAGCTTTAAACATTTCGGATGTAATATTGTCCTCTCCTGGGCTTTTATTGTTTTTCATTGCTGATATGGCTTCTTGAATCTCTCGGTCTGTTGGGGCTTCATCGCAGATATTGTTGTTGTTTTCTACAAAAAGTGATATTGCATTAGTGTCAACTGGATTTTCCTGGTTGTAAACTCCTTCAAAATGTTCTTTCCATCTTTTTAGTTGGTCAGTCTTGTTATGTAGTGGGGTGTTGTAAGCATCTTCAACTATATTGAGTGGTTTGAGTTTAGGGCCGACGAAGGAACGTATGCTTTTGTACAAGTTGTATGTATCTCCGTTGTTACTGAATTCCTGCATTTCCTTGGTTTTGTCTGTCCACCATTTTTCTTTAATTTCTCTAATTAGTTTTTGACTTTCTGCTCGTGTTGATGTATAGTATAGTTTGTTATTTTCATTAGGTTGTCTTAGATAGTTCTGATATGCTTTACTTTTTAGGTCTAATATGTTGCTAATTTCTGCTGAGTTTTCGTCATACCAGTCTCTTCTTTCATTTCGTCTTTTTGGTAGAGTTTCTTTCGCGGTTTCTATGAAAGCCTCTTTGAGTTGTTTCCACATTTCTTCCACATTCGAGTCATCAAGATTTGTTTTGCTTCTCAATGATGTTTTAAATTTATGTTGATAGTTTTCGTCTTTGAGGATTGAAGTTTGAAAACGGATGTTGGATGATTTCTTGGGTTTATGAAATTTTTTGACAGTCCACTTGAATTCAGCTTTTAGTAGTCTATGATCGGTGTCACAGCAGGCACCTCTCATCACGCGACAACGGAGTACATTTTTAAAGTCTTTAGATCTCACAAGAAAGTAATCTAGAGTGTGCCATTTATTTGACCGAGGATGTTTCCATGTTGTCTTATATTTTTGTTTCAGGTAGAACATAGTGTTTACGATGGTAAGTTGTTTTTCCATGCAAAACTGCAAAAGCATGTGTCCATTTTCATTTTTGTTTCCTAATCCATGTTTCCCCAGTATACCTTTCCAGAGGGTATGGTCTTGTCCTACTCTGGCGTTGAAATCGCCAGCTATGATTAGTTTCTGGTTATTTGGTGTACAATCTACAATTTGTCTCAGGTTGGCATAGAAATTTTCTTTGTCGGTATCACTGCTAGGAATCGTTGGTGCATAACAGCTTATAAATAATGTTTTGCTGTCTTTCTCATTTATGGTGACATGCATGAGACGGTCACTCACACAAACTGGGTTACTAATAGTTCCATTCGTCAAAAGTTTCGTTTTGCAGCAGATTGCTACTCCATAGTGATTTGGTTCGTCGGTTTTGCAACCTGACCATAGGTAACTATAACCCTCTTTTACTTCATCTAGTTGTCCGCTTTCTTTCAGGTGTGTTTCTTGGATGGCTGCTATGTCTATGTTGTAAGTTTTCATTTCTCTTGCAATGATTGCTGTCCTTCTAGGTGTGGTGACTGTTGACTTTGATTTTGAATCAAGTAGAGTTCTGACATTCCATGTTGCCATTTTTAATTTTTCATATTGTTTGGATTTTCTCTTACATTCATGAACAGCATCTGTGCCTCCCCCAGAATCCAAGAGGCAGACCAATTCTGGGTCAACTTGCGAATCTCCAGAAGAGGTGTGAGATTTTGAGCTCACCTGGGGTAAAAGTCCGTGTGTTTGCAAATGCGCCATAATTGTAACTATAAAGTAGATATTTGAGTAATTGATTATAATGTCTGTGTCTAGTGGTACTAGTTTTCAGTCTAGTCACACTGTTTATCATACATACAGTGGCGAGCTCGGCAATATCTTTGACAGAGTTCCTGATTGTATGACACCCCTATCTTTTATCCGGGCTTGGGACCGGCACTGACGTGGCGTTTTGATGGTGGATGTCAATGGCAGAATATTGTGGACGTTCTGGAATCGTCTGCCTGAGACTTTCCACCAGTTTGTCCTCTGGTCATTTGACCTCCATGCCTGACCAAACAGCATATTGGAGGCAGCCCAGTCACGTCCGTTTCACCATGCATGGGGACATGGCTACTTACGGGTTGCACCACATGGAGGTGTGACTTGGACATTAGGTTCCTACTCCCAGTCGATTCCTCTGAGCCCTTGTTGTAAGGGAATCAGAGGGTCTTCTCCTGGTTAAGAATAGGACCCATTGCGCAACCCACATACACACATACATACACACATACAGACAGCTTTCTTTTATAGATATAGATTGTAAAAGTCAATGGGAATATTGTAATGACAATAACTACCTATATTTTTTAAATACATATAGACACTCAGACTTACCATAAATTCCTGGAATTCCACATTTTCAATATTTTATGGACTAATGAAGTTGATGATTAGTTGATAACGGGAAAATAAAATGCACGAGCATTAACCATTTACCACAGCACACTATTTTAATGTATATGTCTGGGGAATGCCGGAAAACTTGAGGGAGAGAGAGAGAGAGGAGGTGCAGATAAAGGGAAAAAATTGAAACAAGGACAGAGGAGATAGATCTATAGAGGAAAGAGATAATTCTCTATTTTTTCCGTACTTTACCACTAAATTTCAGTGGGGTCGATTTTTATTAAACTTTCAGTACTTTCACTATCGTATACCTATACCGTTTGTCTGTGGCAACCAGAATACACAGGTAGCAGGCTTTATAACGCACAAATAAGACAGTTAAGATTTTTGCTCAGGAGTCTGTATAAGGGCCGAATTAAAAACAGAATTAGAGTTAAGATAAACCAGCCTTCAATTCGGAGCAAAGTGTACTATAGCTCAAGTTAAGAGGCACTCAACTTGGACTATAGTGCATTGTGATCCGACTTGAGGGCGTGTGTCTGGCTTAACTTAACTCTAATTCTGTTTCATAATGTGGCCCCAAGTGTGTATACTGTATAGTGTATATTTATAAGTAGGTATCGATCATTAAGGACGCTGAATTTTATTAAACATGAGTGCCCTCCTTCTTGGGATGGTTCTCTTATATTCAAATTTGACTCCTATAGCAAACATGTCGTCAGTTGTGAACGAACATTAATTAGTAACATAGTCAAAGTGGCAAGGTTATACATCTGAAATAGTTATGTACCTTGCTTCAAGAGTATTCTCTTGAAACTATTCTCGTACCAGAACTGAAAAAGAAAGTTCAAGATAGCAGTATTGATAGTAGTGTGGAAATGTTTATATAACTTCTGAAGAAGTTAGAGAGGTTATAGAGAATGAATAATGGTAAAAGGAGTGAGAGAGAGAGAGAGGGAGAGAGAGACAGAGGGGAGACTACCACAAAAACCGCGGAATTCAAAGTGGAAATTGCAGACTAACTATTAGGAACATGGAACTTTACAGAAATAGATGACAAAGAGAGGTGGAGGGTACCTACATCATATTATATTCTCATTTTGGTGGTTTTAGTATACTCGCGCCAGACTGCAAATTGTGAACATGTCAGAGAAAGATCCAGTCTCAGTACCTATTTAACAGTTTGTCTAATATGAATGGATCCGCTCTGTGTATGCACTAAAATATAATGTATAGGTAAGTAGTGTTATTACGTTCATATTGCAGTTATTAGTTCTCTAATATCACATTGTATTCTCCCTCCTGCCATGTCTTCCGTTTCTACTGTGCGTAACAAGATGGTACAGGTGGGTAGTAAATTGAGCTCCAAAAGATAGATCCACCTTTGGTGAGTCGAACTTTGTTTGGCTATGTTGGGCTAAGGGTCGACCCTTTTTATTATAAACTGGTTGGGCTCCCACGAGAGAAGTCAAAAACCTCACCCCGACTTTTATTCGATCTATTGTGACCTTGTTAAGGGTCGACCCTTCGTTTACTAATTACTTATTTCTTGTTTCAGAGATGCTGATTAGGAAGTTACATTAGTTTTTTGAATAGTATTCTATAATTTTGAACTCTCGACGTCATGCAGTTTTCTTCTTTGTGTGTCAATCATTTTGTTTGTGCCTATAATTTTCGTTTTCTACACCTTCTCTCATATACTTATTGGGAGTCACCCGGGAAGGCACCCGGGCCAGACTATATATCTAATGAGTTCTTGAAATATGTCGAAAATATTGATTACCTTAAAGATTTATTCAATGCTATATTGGAATTTGAATATGTACCTACTGATTGGGCTGAGTCTGAGATATTCTGTTTATACAAAAAAGGTGATAGACGAAATCCTGACAATCATAGGGGGATTGCTCTGTTGAACACACTCACTAAAATGTTCACACAATTAATTTCGAACAGAATAAGTAAATGGGCAGAAGCAAATAATATATTTCCTGAGGAACAAGCAGGATTTCGGAAGGGAAGAGGATGCATTGACCAGATATTTGTCCTCAATGCGATTGTACAGTTACGTCTACGTGAGCCAAGACAAAAGTTGTACGCCTGTTTTGTAGACTTTAAATCCTGCTTTCCGAGTATATCTCACAAAGTAATGTGGCAAAAGTTGTTTAATATTGGCATCCCTTCAAAGTTGATTAGAATCATAAAGTCGCTATACGATAAAGCCAAGTGTAAAATAAGAGTTGATGAGGAGGGTGAGTACACCCAGTATATAAAAGTAACACAAGGCGTATTACAGGGTGATTCATTATCCCCTAATCTCTTCATTCTAGTAGTTGCAGATATTATATCATTCATGGAAAGTAAAGGATTAAAAGGTGTACAAATTACAGAGAACGTAGCAGTTCTAATGTTGCTTTACGCTGACGACCTTGTAATTCTAAGTACTAACAGGGCAGATTTGCAGAGCAAGATTAAAGCTCTTGAAGAGTACTGTATAAAGAACGAACTCCAAGTAAATACAGAAAAAACTAAAGTTGTTGTGTTTAGACGTGCCGGAAAACTATGCACGGCTGATAATTTCTTCTTTGAAAATAAACAATTAGAAATAGTAAAAACATACACTTACTTAGGAATCATATTTTCGTCTTCGGGTTTATACAGAGAGCACATGCAATACGCCTTGTCAAAAGCAAAAATCGCCCTTGCAAATATAAAAAGCATCATGGTAAACTCGAGAATGGAAACCTGGGAAAGTAGGATGATACTGTTCAACAATGTATTAAAAGTGACACTTCTATACGGAGCTGAAATCTGGTCCCTCAGATACACAGAGGAGTTAGAGAGGTGTCAGGTACAATTCTTTAAAAGTGTACTGTGTCTACCAAGTAATACGCCCAATCACTACATACGACTTGAAGTAGGCGTGGTTAAATTGCTCAAAGATGTCTTGAAGGTATCTCTCAGTTGGTACAGGAAATTAAATATGGCAAATGAAAACAGGCTAATTAAGTTATGCTTTACTAGTTTACAAACCTTTCATAATAACAGCTATTCTACAACAAATAGCAAATACAATTGGCTAAGCCAGTTAGCAGACCTCCTGGCAAAAGTCAATGTGACAAATTTAAATCAAGAGTTAGTGATAGAGGACGTCCTGGATCTCACGAAAAAGGTGCTGTTTGAAGAAGATGTTGGAAGACTAAATCAATCTACTTACAACGAAACTTATAAAAATATTAAAGACACATCTCACCTTAGAACAGAGGATTACCTACTCTATAAGATTCCGATCGATAAAATACGAGTAGTTTGTCAACTGAGATTGCACGGAGAAATAATATCTTTTTACACCAAGGGTCAAGCATTTAGATGGAACTCATTCGAAGAGTGCGATATCTGTAACTTTAAGCAAAATGAAAATTTGTATCATATATTTGTAAAATGTCCTCACTATGAAATATTCAGAACAAAATTCTTATTTGAAAAGATTAGAGATAGGGAGGATAACACTATTCTGCAAGAAATAATGAAGGTGACTAACATTGAGCAAGTTAACAAACTGTATTATTTCTTAAAAAGCACTTTCAGAAAAAGGTCGTTCTTAAGAGACGAGCTCTAAAAAAAAAAAAAAAAAAAAAATAATAATAATAATAAATAAACAAATAAAAAATTATAAAGTGCGCTTGTGGGTAAAAAATGACTATATAAATATATAAAATAATTTATTAGTATATTACTTCCAATATTTTTTATTTATAGTATTTTTATGAGTAGTAGCAGTTAGCACCTAACCTTATATTTATTTTTATTAAAATTTATTAGAGTGTGCACCTTATATTTAATGTTATTCATGTTATTCAATATGACTTATCATAATATTTTATTTTTAATTTTGGCTAACCTTTGTAAAAAACATTTATGTTTCAATACAACTAATCTATTCTATTCTATTCTATTCTATTCTATTCTATTCTATTCTACTTATTGGGAGTCTTACTTTTCATGCAAAGTAAAGTGAAAATTCGGCGACCCCTATAATCTGACCAACACGTATTGACACTAAGGAGTGTACCATTGTATTTATACTCAAATAAACAAAGAGGTGCTTTGTTAAACTGTTGGCATAATGGGACTACCTGTCTTGCGCTGACAGTCTAAATAAAGCACTACTTATACTTATACCCATGTTCGCACACCACCGGGTCCTCGGCTAGTTAATGAGAAATTAGCTATACCGGAGCTCAGGCGTTCGGGACCCGGGACTGTCACTGGTCCTGCAGCCAGACCTAACAACCCAGCAGGCACGCTAGTAAAGCTTCGGAAAGAAGGTCATCGCTCTCCAGATACTAGGAACCGGTTACGAGCGTACATCTTGCTTACCTACTGTTCCGTTCGATGACCTGAAAAAAAACGAAGAGTTTTTTGTCTCTCCGGCAGGAGAAGTAGTAGGAACTATTTCTTACTTGCGACGCACAGCGGCCGGCCGGGGTGACTTGCTGAAGACAAGTTAGTCGCAAGACACAGGTGGCATTCACCCACGTTCGCCTTAATGGTTAAAATACAAGTGTTTGATGGTTTCAGTAAATTTTCTTCGCAATTCAAGCTGGATGAGAAAAAAGTTATTTATTTTGATTCTTGTTTTTTTTTTTTCTTTTCTTTTGATTTATTTCTATTTTGTTGTTTTGTCTTGTGTTGTGCATATTGTTTCTTGGTGTGTGCTTGAGTCCTTGTCCTTTTTCTTCAATTTTTTGCGTTTTGTCTGGATTTTTAATTTTTTATTCTTTATTATTTTAGATATTGGTTCCCCCCCTCGGCCTCCTCATCACCCTTTATAGCCGACCCGATCCTCCTATAACTTTTTTCTTCATTTTTACTGATTTATTCTTTCTTTTTTTGTGATGCTTTTGTTTTTTCCGTGTGTTGTGTATATTGTTTCTTGTTGTGTAAATTTTGTATGTGTTCTTTTTTTCATTTTATCTGGATTCTTATTATTTTTTTTTTTGATTGATTGATGGTATTGGTTTATTTTGTTTTTTCCTGTGTGCTTGTGTGTCCTTTTACATTATTTTTTGCGTTTTGTCTGGATTTTCTTTTTTTTTCTCTTTTGTATATTTTTGGTGGGGGGTTGAGATGGTAGTCCCCCCTCGGCCTCCTCATCACCCCTTATACCCGACCCTATCCTCCTCTAGCTTTCTTAATTTCTTTCTCTTGTTCATGTTGTGGTTATTTTGAGTAACAATAAACAGTGAAGAAGAACGAAAAGTTGATGAAAAGCAAGACAAACAAAGCAGCAGGAACAAAATCACAAACAAAATTACGGGAGATTTTCCCTCTGAGAAAAGGTCGACCCGTGCAAAGTTTGCAACGACAACAACCATCACAAATTATAATATCAGTATTGATCATTGAGTCCTAGAAAACTTGTACTTTGCCTCTTACGACTGATGATCACCAGATGTGGTGATCATGACTGTCAAATCGGAGATGATCGTTCAATTTCGGGTCGCGTGTCGATCTAAATTGTAAACAAATGAATTATTAAAACTGACGGTTATTTTTCTGTTACTTAATTAAATTATGGTTGTGATTCGATAACCTACTTTAAGCTTAAACTACTATTAATAGTGCTACAGGTATTACAATAATTATGCAAGGGCATATTTGTCCCTATACTTGACACTTCCAAATTGCAAAACCTAGGAATGCCGAAATATTTATTGAGGGTTTCTCTTAATATTGAAATTCAAGATATACATGTATGATGAGACATTTTTCTTCATTAAAAGAAAACGACATTATCGAGAAAAAAAATCTTTGCGACATGAAAGTGCCGGGACATTTGAAATATTACATATCTACGTAATAATATAATGTTGTAGATAGGTACCTACATTGATAATAAACATCAGAAACAATAGTTGATTAATTGATTATGTAAGAGTGCGTAGATTATTGTAGATCCTATACATAGTTATATAATACTTCTATAGTAACTATAATAATAAATTGTTCTTCATCTACAAATTTCTAACGAGTAAATAATTAATTAATCTAATGATCAAAAGGCACCTATAAGGGAGGCCCATACTCTGAAAAGGGTGTGTACCGGGTTTATTATTATTATTGTAACTATAGCCAAATCGTCAAAGGCTTGAACTATGACTTCATTATTAAAAGACCATTTTTTTTCAACACTAACAATGGGGGCCGGCCCGAAAAATCGTTTTACTACCCGGGTTTACCGTTCAAAATTTCAAACTTACTCAGTATGTTTTTCCAAAGATATGCAGGAGTTTCCAGACTTTTGCCCCACCTAGTATATTCAGAATTCTACCTCTTAGCTACTCAAGTACCATTCATCAATAGAATTAACAGCGCCTGATAACTACATACAAGGAAACGCAGGTAATACCTATTGATTATGCAATGTGCGTATCTAGGACCGATTTACAAAACAGGATTACAAAAAAGTCAAGCCAGACTGTCCCTCAAGTCGAAGTTTCAACCAATCACAGCGCACTATAGCCCGACTTGAGGGATGATCAGTAGCCTATTTCAGTAAGACTTTCCACTCTCCAAATCCCCGAATCTCCGTTTCAACCGTCAGCCAGTCTGACGGTTGAAACGGAGATTCGGGTTATTGTTTAACACACTCTGATTAGTTATTGCGTTCAAAATAACCAATCAGAGTGTGTGACAGTTGAAACGGAGATTCGGGTATTTGGAGGGTGAAAAGTGTTTCTGGAACGGGCTCCACTCCAGGCTTATTTTTTAAATCCAATTTTATATTTCGGCCCATTATCTCTTCTTCTTCTTCTTTGTCTTAATCCTTATGCCGCTAAGCAGCGTCGGATACCTCAGTCCATTCCTTGAATCTTCTCCTATCCTGGGCAAGCCTCTTTGCCTCCGCTATTGTTTTACCCTTCCTTTTAGAGATATCGCTCACCATATCCTCGTATGTCGTTCTCGGTCTTCCCTGTCCTCTTCTTCCTTGTGGTTTACATTCCAATATCTTCTTTGGTATTCGCTCATTCGGCATCCTACTCACATGTCTGAACCATTTCAGCTGCTTTTCTTCTATCTGTTTATTTAATTCAATTTGTCCTGTTTCTTCTCTTATTCTGGTATTTCTTATTTTGTCTCTTCTAGTTTTACCAATGGCTCTTCTGAGATATTTCATTTCCGATGTTTGTATCATTTGTTTTGATGTGAGTACTGCACTTTCTAATCCGTATGTGAGTGTGGGGGTGTATACTGTTTTGTAGATAAGGATCTTTGTTTTCAAGTTGACTTCTTTTTTACTTATGATTGCTTGATTTAGACTGTAGTATATCTGCCCTGTTTTTGTTACTCTATTTATTATTTCAGTTGTTATTTTTCCATCTCTGTATATTTTGGTGCCCAGGTAAGTGTAAGTGTCTATCCATTCCAAAGTTTCATTGTTTATTTTTATGATTTTGTTCGTTTGTTCTGAATTTGTTCTAATATGCATGACTACTCTTTTCAGCGTTTATCTCCATTTCCTTTTGGTTCAGATTGTTTGTCCAACTATTGATTAATCTTTGTAGTTTTTTCTATTATCTCTAAACTCTGGTATGTCATAGCATTCTAGATTCCTAGTACAAATTAATCTTGTGGATTCAAAGATCAGCTTCAGTAGAAAATGATTCCTTGGTTAGTATACAAAAGTGAGTAGTATTTTAATATGATATACATAATTGTATACTTAAAAAGGTTCAACAGAATGCTAAGAGTCAACAGAAAACGGAAAAAATCAAAAGACCAAAAAGAGAGAGCAAGATCCGAAAAATTTTGCCTCTCTTAAAGCTTTTGCAATAGGAACTTGAATACAGCAAGCTTATGATTTATCACCCCAAACAAACATCAGAATTAAAATTATAATCGTAAATATTTCTCCTCTCCCGACATAAATCTCCGTAAGGAAAATCCTAATGATGGCAATTTGCAATGGTTTGGCACAAGCAATTCGGGAGACACCCCTTCTATTGTTTGGAATGAATCACGGTCCCCCCCCCCACCCTTAGTGTTCGACGCTCCGGGGGTGATTTAACTAATCCCTGATACACGCCACACAACGAGAGGAGACAATTTGTATTTTTTATTTAACACTTAAATTGACTATTATAATATAAATATTATGCCAGCAGTGTTGAGGAGGGGGAGAATCTAGACTAGACCTTTGAGCAGTGCACAGCTCTTGCTCTCTCTTTCCGACTATAGTCCAAAAACTTCACAGGACATGGTTATGTTGTGTTCATGTATTACGAAAGAGAATTGTGCATAGTTATACAAACCTGAACCATGAAATCTTGAAATCAATCCCTAAATAGCACAAACCCGGGTATATGTAGAGATCGCTACAAAAACAATAACGAGAAAAAAAAACTAGTGCAATATTTTCTGTGTTCAAAGCTCTTGTTCCTACTTATCAAGAGTGTGAGGAGGTAGTTGGGCTCACTTGGGTAATGTTCATTTTTTCCAAGAGGGTATATTTTTACAGCCCTGGGATGTCTAGATAGGTAAGTTGAGGCGATCATTACTAATCTCTCCCTCTGGAATTTCCAGGCAAATCATAACGTGTCTTAAATATAACATTCTTTTTTCAGCTCATTTCGTATCTCATAAAAATACGAGTAGGGTTCTTGGGCAGTTATATTATCATCATTATTAAATGTATCGGTAATGACTTTGTAGGTAATTTTTTTCATTGAAATACAGAGTTTTACAGATTCTCGAATTTAAAAATCTTAAACTTATCCCGCTTTCCTAAATCTAACACCCCCTAATATACCTTAGTCTACCTACACCTACACTCTACGAGTTTGCCTACGCAATGACGTTTGAGCAATTCTGCAGTGCCAATCAAAAAATAAATTGCATAAACTTAAGTCATTCTATTTTTACCCATCTCAAACCAAAGTTTAAATTGAAAACTTTCTCTCATCTTTAAAAAGTCAGAGAAATATTTTCCTTCGAAGTGTAAAAAATATTAATTATATGTTTTAAGAGGAAAATCTGTCATTAGAAAAACTTGAAATTAACAAAAAATTTGGTAGGTAGGTATCCGTCGTCACGTCAAGGTGGATTTCAACACGTGCATATTGAATTTGATTGGAATTTTTATTAAATTATTTAATTATCTATCTCCCCATTAATTAAAATCTTACCTTTTTAAATGAATAAATGTCAACACAGATCGGAGAAGGAAGTTGGCTGTCAGTAGACAGCATTGGAATTGATACTTTTTCAATTAGTTTAGGTCGACTGAATTTTAACATAGGATGCCCTTCCTATCGTGGAAACTGAAGACTTGAAGAGGAAATAAGGAATGTACATAGGGACACTAACCAGGAGGTAGAGAAAAGAACCATTGAATACTTACTTAGTTTACTTTCCGAGTCCATGTATGACGTCATGGAGGTGGCAGGATTGATATGGAACCCTTTGGACGCCCAGAACCATTTTTCTGGGATCCACCTGCAGTATCAAGTTATAAGTCGTATACAGTAGTTATAAGTATCAAGTTATAAGTCGGATACAGTAGTTATAAGTATCAGGTATAAGTCGTATACATTAGTTATAAGTATCACGTTATAAGTCGTATACAGTAGTTATAAGTATCACGTTATAAGTCGTATACAGTAGTTATAAGTATCACGTATAAGTCGTATACATTAGTTATAAGTATCACGTTATAAGTCGTATACAGTAGTTATAAGTATCACGTTATAAGTCGTATACAGTAATCATAAGTATCACTTTATAAGTCAGTAGAGAGTGAGGACGTTATAAGTCCACACAGGATCGAAACATCAAAAAAATATACCTGGAATCATAGATTTAAATCTATTTGACAGTATTCCTGTTCCTTTGTACCATCATAATATCAAAATTCCAATAGCTCATTAAAATTTGTGGTTTGAAAATTTTCCACACTGCATTCAACTTTTGAAGATTAGGTACCACCTACAGTGTACTGAGTAGTGAGTATTAGAAGATTACCTATGGTCCAGAGGTTCAGACACTATTCCAGGAACTGCTGATGCTGGGTTGTGCGCAAAACTGGAAAAGCTGAACTTGACTTCGCAGCAGATGATAATAGTAATGATAATAATATGTTTTATTACAAGCGAAAATCGTGTGGTATGCATTAGAGTAAAACATACGGATATTATTATTTTAGACCTTCAAAATCCGACTGCACCTGAGTTCGGGTCCGAGGCATGGCCCTATATTTATTTTTCCTAACCCTACTCTACAGAATGAGGCATTGCCTCACATCGTTTCAGGCCGCAACTCTGCGCCAAAGCTAAAATGCAAGTACCCACCTATACCTCAATGACCACTGACCTCAAGATCCAAGCAGGGACTTCGACCCATGTCCCGCTGCGCAGTTAGGTACCCTACTGCTGTAATGTTGTAATCTCGGCCCTGGCCTTGTGATTGTCGGGGCGGGTGGTATCATGTTGACAAATGCGAGAGGAACTGTGCTGAGTCCAATTCAATTATATTCTCACAGTGAATAAATAGGATTAATAAGGGAAACAAGAGAAATTCAACGTTTTTTTCCCCCCTATTAAATAACGAAAAAAAAAAGAAAGGTAAAAAACTAAAAAGAGAGGAGGAACGGAAATTGAGACCGTTGAGAAAGAGAGAAAAAGTGAAAGAGAGAGAAAAGGAGAGAAGAAGAGAGAAAAAGAGAGAAGAAGAGAGAAAGAGATTAAAGAGAGAGCGAAAGGGGCAAACGGGAGTTATCTGGTAAAAAAGTTGCTTCACACGAAACAGTAATTAAATTTTCAAATTAAAAAATAAAATTGTGCGAGAGCTTTGTACCAACTCGTTACAAGGCTGAAAGTTATGGAAACATACGGATGAGAATTAGGAGGCACTAGGGTGAGGTGTGGGGGATCTAATAGGTAGATTCCTGAAGGAGATGTGAGGGATCTGATAGGTAGATTCCTGAAAGAGATGTGGGGGATATGATAGGTAGATTCCTGAAAGAGATGTAGGGGATATGATAGGTAGATTCCTGAAAGAGATGTGAGGGATATGATAGGTAGATTCCTGAAAGAGATGTGGGGGATATGATAGGTAGATTCCTGAAAGAGATGTGGGGGGATATGATAGGTAGATTCCTGAAAGAGATGTAGGGGATATGATAGGTAGATTCCTGAAAGAGATGTGAGGGATATGATAGGTAGTTTCCTGAAGGAGATGTGGGGGATATGATAGGTAGATTCCTGAAAGAGATGTGGGGGGATATGATAGGTAGATTCCTGAAAGAGATGTAGGGGATATGATAGGTAGATTCCTGAAAGAGATGTGAGGGATATGATAGGTAGATTCCTGAAAGAGATGTGGGGGATATGATAGGTAGATTCCTGAAGGAGATGTGAGGGATCTGATAGGTAGATTCCTGAAAGAGATGTGGGGGGATATGATAGGTAGATTCCTGAAAGAGATGTAGGGGATATGATAGTTAGATTCCTGAAAGAGATGTGAGGGATATGATAGGTAAATTCCTGAAAGAGATGTGGCGGATCTGATAGGTAGATTCCTGAAGGAGATGTGAGGGATCTGATAGGTAGATTCCTGAGAGAGATGTGGGGGGATATGATAGGTAGATTCCTGAAGGAGATGTGGGGGATATGATAGGTAGATTCCTGAAAGAGATCTGGGGGGATATGATAGGTAGATTCCTGAAAGAGATGTAGGGGATATGATAGGTAGATTCCTGAAAGAGATGTGGGGGATATGATATGTAGATTCCTGAAAGAGATGTGGGGGATATGATAGGTAGATTCCTGAAGGAGATGTAGGGGATATGATAGGTAGATTCCTGAAGGAGATGTGGGGGATGTGATAGGTAGTTTCCTGAAGGAGATGTGGGGGATATGATAGGTAGATTCCTGAAGGAGATGTGGGGGATATGATAGGTAGTTTCCTGAAGGAGATGTGGGGGATATGATAAGTAGATTCCTGAAGGAGATGTGGGGGATATGATAAGTAGATTCCTGAAGGAGATGTGAGGGATATGATAAGTAGATTCCTGAAGGAGATGTGGGGGATATGATTGGTAGATTCCTGAAAGAGATGTGGGGGATATGATA
Organism: Bactericera cockerelli; assembly: GCA_024516035.1. NCBI lineage: Eukaryota > Metazoa > Arthropoda > Insecta > Hemiptera > Triozidae > Bactericera > Bactericera cockerelli. Next base: position 41,562,954 of record CM044958.1, on the reverse strand, counting down.
GGTAGATTCCTGAAGGAGATGTGGGGGATCTGGTAGGTAGATTCCTGAAAGAGATGTGGGGGGTGTGTGATGGGTAGATTCTTGAAGGAGATGTGGGGGATATGATAGGTAGATTCCTGAAAGAGATGTAGGGGATATGATAGGTAGATTCCTGAAGGAGATGTGAGGGATATGATAGGTAGATTCCTGAAAGAGATGTGGGGGATATGATAGGTAGATTCCTGAAAGAGATGTAGGGGATATGATAGGTAGATTCCTGAAAGAGATGTAGGGGATATGATAGGTAGATTCCTGAAGGAGATGTGAGGGATATGATAGGTAGATTCCTGAAAGAGATGTGGGGGATATGATAGGTAGATTCCTGAAAGAGATGTAGGGGATATGATAGGTAGATTCCTGAAAGAGATGTAGGGGATATGATAGGTAGATTCCTGAAGGAGATGTGAGGGATATGAAAGGTAGATTCCTGAAGAAGACACTGAAGACAATTGAGGGAGTTACATATAAAATGAATAGGGGAGGAAGCAAATGAAGTAAATAAGAGATAATTTTAGAAGGTGTTTTTGAGCTGAGAAATTAATCGAGAGGAGTAATGAAACGAGGACTAAATAACAAAACAGAGATTAACGAACCACCAACCTGCAGATTGTGAGTCCACCACCGCCTTATGAGTTGAGCTACTGGTACTGGCGTCGGCTTTTGAAGTACAAGTATTTTGAAGGAATGCTCAGATATAGCATTTTACATCACACTCTAAAATTCCCTCCCAGAATACTCCCAAAAGTATTCCCCTCCTATCAATATTCCCTCGGACTGATAAGATGTTGGAAACTTGAAACTTATGCAAAGGTGAAAAATTCGACACCAAAGGAAAAGCTGAAGGACTTATAAGAACCATTGGAAAAAACACCGGTTTGGGTTTCACAGATAAAATTGAATTCAGGGCATATTGAGAAAAATCCAATTTGATTTGTCTAAGGTCTTCCTTTGAATTATATTACTTTTACAACGAAAAAATCTCATTATACTTCAAATTTCACCAAATAGACTAATCATCGTATTTCAGGACGCTATACCACTCCTAAGCTGGGTAATTTTCGCCTATACATAATTGAACATCTTAACCAAAAAAAACCCCTATTTTAGGACAAAACTCTAAAACTAAAAAAATTCATAAATTTATCGTAATGTTTTTTTACAAATCATTTCTCTAATGACCTCTTATGCTAAAATTGTTAGGAGACGTTGAATTTTTTAAAGTATTAAGGATCCATTTTTTTGATGGTTGGTTATAAAAGCATCTTTAATAGGAACTTCAATTTGTGTGTATGATTTCCAATCTCTACCAGCCTTTGATCTATCTACTTTAGATGTTTCATTATTTCATAGTGGTGTGTTGAACCTGATTGAGACCAATCTCCATCTTTATTTCTCTTTCAATTCACTCTTTCAAAAGGCATAAACAATAGGAACTCTCCCGACTTTCTCATTTTTTCTTTTCATGGCCTTCGTTCGCCTTTTTCTTCCTCTGTCTCTCTCCCTTACTCCTCTATCTCTTCCTATCTCTCTCTGCCCTACTCTTTTCTCTCTCTCCTCTTCTCTCTCTCTCTCTCACTCGAAAAGTTTCAAGTCTGTCATCTTAGCAACTTGACCTTTATTCCGGTGGCCTTTGTCATGCATATTATTAGCTTGGCTCCACAAGTTTGTTCAACGAACTGTGGAGACCAAGTTGTGTGTCTCTTATTTTTCTAATGAAAGAGAAGAGCGAAACTTCCACCTCCATCTTCGCCTCCAAGTCAAGGGGTTGGGGTACCGCCATAGGGGCGGCTCAGACGTCCAAAGCTAGGGGTGTCATGATGAATGTTCACATGCAGGGATAACTTAAGCCGCGTCAGGTGTGTACATTTTCTTTTTGTTAATGGAAATTTGTCCGATGATCTACAGAGATGCTGTGTGGATCATATGCTGGGGTCATACTCAGAGTAAGGTGATTCGCTTTGACTTTTTCTTGGACTGGAACTTGATCTGTACTAGAGTGTAAATTAACTTTAAGGGTACATTGAAGCAAGGGACGGCATCCTTCTCTCACAAAAAGGGAATTTAATAATATAATATTACATACTTATTTGAATATGTACTGTACATACAACATTATGTACTTTCGCCTCATCTGGGATTTGAACTCGAGACGTTCCGCATGGTAAGGCATCTATTAACATCTGAATTCTCAACAACTATACTCTCTCTCGGTTTTTTTTGTAGCTTCGAAATTGCAAGCGTTAGCCGCCTTTAATTTGAAGGAACATTGAAGTACCTATACCTACCATCTCCCTGTCTAAAATATTTACCCAACACTTCTGCAGAACAAACAGTAGTTATCTTAGTTATCTGATAAACTCCTCTCTCTCTCACTCATTCCTCTCTTTCCCCTCCTAAGATTCTCTTCCTCCTCGCCACACCTTGATGTCTAAACTATCTCCCATGTTGAGGTAAAGAGAACATTTTGAATAAAATTTAGGAACAAAAGATTTTCTCTTTTGCTAGGAAAGTAAATGAACTTTATTAGCTCTACAGGACCTTAACAAAGAGGTTATCTGCTTGAATAATGAAAGACTAAATTTATTAGTCTCAACTACTAACGCTGTTTTAGTAGAGTAGGTAAGGATTTAGACACTAATAATTAGTTAATTATTAAGGTTTTATGTCATACTTAACATTTTCTTACTTTAATTGTCAAAATCATTGTACCAAGTTCCTAGAGAAATCTCTAGGAACTAGCAGTGCCCTTCTCAGGCCAGATGAGGTTTATAAGTAGATTATCACAATAAGTGCACCCTAAGAGCTGATGTTCTACAATAATAATAACACTTTTCAGTTGAAGGTAACCACCAGGTGACGTTAATGCTCAAAACATTTTCTACCACCTAACCCTCACAGTCTTATTATTATGTCGTCACATACTCAAATTAATGAGGATAAATTCATGCACTGGCTGGGATTCGAACCAACGGATCCCTACGCTATCTTAATTAACTGACTAGCGCATTGACCACTTGTCTACCGGTGCACGGATTATAAAACTTCCTCTGGTGATTCTTCTCATTTCACTTAACTGTCAATTATAATTAGATACTTCCAGAATATAACTTTTTCCATTGACAACCTGACAGTCGGTGGATTTTTTATATACAATTATACATATATAGAAATGGCGGGTTTTCTTTATTTGAATATCAGTCAAGAACGAACAATGTTACTCGCAGCTAAAACTACATTTTGGTCTGATTTAGAGACAATGGTATCAAGAGCCGACTGTATTAGTATGTACACTCCCTTCCCACACGCACATCTCAAGTTGACTCACCTCCATAGTCCATACCACGCCGCCCCTGAAGCACACCCACGCTGGGTGCCGAGGTGTGAATCCACACCCACACCCAGGTGCCACTTCCTAGCACCTCATCAGATACAGAACATTGTTCATTATCTACGTACCTTCAATCAGAAGGACATATACGCAATGAATAAGAACATTAAGGAAAGGACATTCCTATCATAACAGTAGCTTCTTTTAAGGTACGTACCTTAAATATTATCAACCTCAGACCTCAGTTGCAACGCAAATTACAGATTTAAGAACTTTTAGAATATTTCTCTTTAATTTGTGCGGTCTCATTAAACAAAATAATCTTACTAATGGATAAACCCCTCCAATGCGATATGACCACAGTTACCACCGTATAGTAAACACGAAGAACAGATAATTGAATGACTCTAAAATTTTATTTGACACATTTTCAAGGTTTGTATAACTCTTTAGATAATTTTATTAGGAACTAATGTTCATAAATAATTCAATCGTGATACCCCTAAAATTTTGTCAAAACCCTTAACTTGAGGAAAAAAATATGCAAGTATATCCTTTAATCTGAGGGAATCCTTGTGGTTAATTTTTTATTTCTTTCCAATTGAGTAATTGACTGCTAAAGGAGTTGTACCTCAGAGCTTCTCTACAAGTTTCTTCCTCTATGGATCCGCCACGCCTACCAGACTGTATTTCAGTCACCCGTCTGTGGTAATCCGCACTCTCTACTGATGAGGGCCTCTGATGTATCAAGACACGTGTCGTGTCACTAACACGTGTGGGAATGGCTTCTCAAATTATAACGATATCAAATTTGTATTGTTGCATTACTCCTTCTTTTGATATCATTCTTGATTAGTTGGCAGGACTAGCAGGGGAGTAATGAAAAGACCCAAAGATGTTTGTGCAACCGTGTTTTGAGGTAGAAAATTATTTTAATTTCAGCTAAAGATAGACTGGTTTTGATGCACACTGCACAGAAGTGCTTCAAATAAGTATTTAAAGAAGTTAAAACACAAAAAAGTAGCTGAAACAAAACCATTGTGTCCGTTTCTATGTTATTTATGCAGTCATAACTAACAGGCGAGGCCAGTGGAGCTATACTAAGCATTTTTAGTTGATGTGGTTATGGCGGCGCTAGTCTTGTAATGTAAAAAATGTACTATATGCAGCCACAGCTTCGATTTTTATACATTTATTTGAGTATATGACGATATAACTTAAACCAACCCAACTAGCTGGGCCAGTTTCTCAGGGTATCAAGAGGTTTAAACGAGAACGGATTGAATCGACATTTCTTGAAACCATTTTGTTTCGTTCGACAACGGAGCTCCTATCGTCATCCCTGATGGTTCTCATAATGACACTAACATTAATATACATTATTATGACATGAAGATGACACCCTCCCTACCGTCTCCCGTCTTTGATTTGTGAAAACATAATCATTTGTAAAATTAATGACATGAATGGATTGAAGGGGTTGAGAAAGCGCATTTGTATTATTTTATTTTTGGTACATCCTGTATAAAAAGGTCTTTATAAAATAAAATTCAAGAGTTAACAGTCTTTACGTTGGATGGGGGCTTTTGGTTTTGGTGGTTTTGCGGCCGCTCGTGACGAGGTGTTAGGAATTTGAAATTTTGACGAAGAAAGGACAGACGAGATATTTATACAAATATTTTTATAATAGAGAGGGGAGAGAGGGGAGAGAGGAGTGGGAAGGGTGAGAGGTGAATGGGAGAGAGAGAGACAGAGAGGATCTTTTACTTTATTTTAAAGTTTAACGTATCACTATCACAACAACTTACTATAGAATAATGTGACAATGCTGGTATATGATCATACAGTCACCTTGATCACCTTGATGGATCCGTGATATCAACATTTGAAGTGTTCCTCCATTGTTGCAGATCGCAAAGTCGCCAACCCTCTCTATCTTGTGCTTTTCTCATCCATAGGTTTCCTTCTAATTTTCTTATCGGGTCTACCCATCTTGTTGCTGGTTTTCCTCTTCCTCTCTTCCTGTCTCTAGGGTACCATTCCGTCACTCTTCTCGACCATCTATTATCCTCCCGTCTGGCCAAATGTCCTGCCCATCTTCTTTTACTTTCATATACTTGTTCTACAACATCTTTTACTTTGGTTCTTGATCTTATTTCTATATTTCTTATATGTTCTTTTAAACTGATGTTACACATTCTCCTCTCTATCGCTCTTTGTGTCACTCTGAGACCTTCTTCTTCTTGTTTGGTCGTACTCCATGTCTCACTGGCATATGAAATGGCTGGTAGGATGTGTGAGTTAAATAACTCTGCTTTATATTTCATGTCTATATTTTTATCTTTCAGTATATCTTTTATTTTATTGTATCCTAACCATGCTGATTTCTTTCTGTTTTTAAGCTCTTCGGTTATGTCATTATTTACGTTTAGCAATTGTCCAAGATATTTATATTGTTTTACTTCCTTTATAGTGGTGTTGTTTAATTGAATATTGTATTCTTTGCAGTGACTGTTCTTCATCCATTCTGTCTTCCCAGGGTGTATTTGAAGGCCAACTTTTGAAGCTTCTGTGTGGATTGATAGAAGCATTTTTTCTAGTATCTCAGGTTCGTGTGAGATCAAAACTATGTCGTCCGCAAACAATAAAATATTCAATTCTTCTCCATCAATATTTACCCCTCCATCTAGATTTGTATTACGGAGCATGACTTCTAGGGTTGTTGTAAAGAGGTTAGGAGAGATGACGTCTCCTTGTCTTACACCTCTGTTAATATTTATCTCTAGAGGTTCCTTGAATAGAGTTATCTGAGTGGTAGTATTTGTGTTGCACTCTTCGATGTAGCGGATATATGCTGGATCGACACCTTGATTTATTAGTGCGTGGAGTACTGCGTTGTGTTCAACAGAGTCAAACGCCTTTTTAAAGTCGATATAAAGGAGGCAAAGAGGGGTTTTATATTCTCTACACTTTTCAAGTAATTGGGACAAGGTGTGGATGTGGTCTATTGTAGAGAAACCCTTTTTAAAACCAGCTTGATCTCTACTGCTGTTTTCATCTAACTTCTGTTGAACACGGTTTAGTATAATCCTTGAAGAAAGTTTATAAAGGTGGGATAGGAGACATATTGGTCTATAATTTTGAATATCCTCACGATTTCCTTTTTTAAATAGCAAGACGGTTTTGGAAGTTTTCCAGGCATTAGGTATCTTCCCTTCATTTATGTACCAGGTAAAACGGTCAGCTATGGCTTGAAATAGAGTTTGTCCACCTTCATATAGTTCTTCCATTTTGAGTTTATCTATGCCTCCAGCTTTTCCTTTCTGAGCATTTTTTAGAGCATATTCTATCTCCTCTTTTAAAACAATAGGAACTTTTTCTTCAACAGTGATATCAGGTCTTGGAATGTGTTGTTGGGATGTGTACAGGTCATTATAGAAGGTTTTCACAATGTTTTCAATGTTTTCCCTGTTTTCTTTCATTACTCCATTCTTGTCCAACATAGCAGTGGGTATTGGTTGCTTGAAGTTTAGATTCCGTTCTACTTTCTTTATGCTTGTTCTAGTGTAAACAGCTTCTACTAATTTCTTTTGTCTAAATTCTTTGTAATCATGGGAAATAGCTTTTCTTAAGGTCTTACATATTTCTTTGTACTCGTCTCTGGCAGTAGATTGCTTGAGTTGTCGTCTTCGTGCCAACAAATCTAAAGTTGTAGGTGACAATCTGTTTCTACTAGGTTTGGGTGTACCTTCAGTGGATTTTTTCTTGCATTCAATGAGTGTTTCTAAAAAGTGTGTATAGTCTTCATCAATATTTTCTTTCAATGACCAATCTGATTCTTCAATACAGTTAAGAAAGTTGGCTTTGTTAAGTTGGAAATTTCGAGGACAATGGTTGGATATGGCTCTGATTTTTTCTTCTTTTCTAAGATCTATTTTTATTCTTGCACGCACGAGTCTATGGTCAGATGATACATTAAAGAATGTTGTGCCTATAGTTTCAACATCTTGTACTATTCGCTTGCAGTCCGACAGTATGTAGTCAATCTCATTTTTAGTTTTTCCATCGGATGATATCCATGTCCATCTTTTTGCTGGGCGCTTTTTAAAGAAGCTATTCATGAGGAATAGCTCTTCCGCCTGGGTGAATTCTGCAAGTCTTTCTCCTCTTTGATTTCTTTTGCCTTTACCATAGTTGCCAATAAATTTATCATTGTTTTCTTCATTCCCGATTTTGGCATTAAAATCACCACAGATTATTGTGAAAGTGGATTTGATCTGTAATGAACCTTCTATATCATTGTATAAATCTTCTACTTCTTCATCTTTGGCTTTAGACGTTGGGAAATAACATGTTATTATTTTTATAGTTGTATTTTTGTTTACTTTCAAAACAAGAACTGCTAATCTGGAAGATAAAATTTTACATAAAACTATTCTGTCTGTCAGCTGAGGTCGAACTATAAAACCAATGCCTCCACTATATCCATGGTTTACCTTCTCTGCTGCACTAATAAATATTTCCGATCCATCGTTCCATCTGGCAATGAGTTCTTCTTTTCTTTTAGTTTCTTGGATTGCAATGACGTCTAATTTGATTTTATCAAGTTCTTGAATTAAAAAGTCAACTTGTGTATCGCTAGAGAGCGTTCTTGTATTGAATGTGCCGATATTCAGAGAGATATTCCGGTTTGGGGGGTCCAGGGTCGGATTTCCAGGTGGCAGCCTGATTGTAGCTGCGAGATTATTAGTACCCTTGGCTCTCCTCTGCCTTACACCGCTGCCTTGGAGAAGTGAAAGAGAACCGCGCAGAACTCGGGGCCGAGACGGGGGAAAGACCATTTTCTTGAGCTAATAAGAGTTTGTTTGAGGTGTTTGTGTGCGACTTTGCTTTAGTCATGTAGTACTTCGCCGACAAATGGTTCTGAAGTACTGGCTAGAAAGCCACCAGAGAGCAGCCGCCCACTGTGGGTACCGACGCTGACCTGGGAGCCGTCCTATCAGGAACAGACGCTTCAGGATTTGGGTTTGTGTCGCAGTGCCAGGACCATTCAAGCTGTTGCAGCCATGCTCCCAGGTGTTCTACATCGCGCCGTACCGAGGTCCTTCCTCTTCGCCGTGATGAGTGTTATCTGTGCTGCTCCCTCCACAGACAGGGAAAAAGATAGGGGACAGTAAAAGAAAAGAAGAAAGCAGCATGATAGAGGAAGAAATACTGCCTAGTACGAAAAGAGCCAGAGGAGCAAGTAGGGTAGGGGGTAGGGCTCATGGCAAGCTGATTGCAACAGCAAAGCTGCTGGGCGATGAGGTCGCTACATCTCGACGCCGTTGATCATACAGTGGTGGAGGAAAATCCAGGAGAAGATTGTGTGCAAATACTTCAAACAGCACGTCTCCTGAAAAGTATGCCGAGAAATTTTAAACATGTAAACAGACACCAAGGTAACCTTTTTTTTACTTTACTTTCATTGTGCGTTGAACTTTTCCAGAACGTAACATTTATTTATTTCGTACGTATCAGGTAGTTTGTATTAGTTACCTACATATTACTCGTATATTGGTATTTTGGAATATTATACATATTATCTACGAGTAATACTTTATACTAAAGAGCATGCACCATCCCTTTTCAGGATTGAACAAATTGACCTAGGGTAACCTTTTCCAAACACTTTTTGGTAATATTTTGGACCTTGTCATAGATTGGTGCCATAAAAGGGTCAGTTTTATTTTGGGAGAGTCATGTCCCTAACATTTATAACGCTGAGTCCCACACGGGGTCATATCACTTTATAAAACCACATCATGTTTTCAGTATTTTGTTCAACTTTTTATGCTGAGGGACCTAGGTTGCCATTCGGGGGTTTCTGAACACAACCTTTACATTAGTAACACGTGTCACGCTCATATTGCACAGTCTGGAGTTTGGACTGCACATGCGTGATGGGATTGGACACCATCCTCGTCAAAAAACATTGCGGAATTATTATAGGTCCAGCTGGTCAGGTCCTCTCAGGGAGTTGATGCCAAGCCGGCGGTTGGGGGCAGCTTGATAGAACACACGCGATGGCTTTCAGCATCATGGGAAACTAGATCAAGCCGAAGGATTTTTGAATGTTATGATATGAAATAGGGTGTGTGTGTATGATTTTATTTGTGGTGAAGCACAAGGCCTCTTCACAATTTTTGTGGGTAGCGCAGCATTACTAAGAGCCTCCTTCACATTTCGAATTATTCTATTTTATTCATTTCTTTTTACTCTGGTAATGCCACCACTGGTCGTTACTCATACAAGTAACTACTCATTTTTCCTCACGAAGTATGAGTGGACCCTGAACATCCAAGTACAGAGCAGAAAAATTCCTGCTCTGCTGGGAATCGAACCCAGGTCACCATGCGTGCAATGCCTAGCGCGCTAACTCACTCTGCCATGGTGACTACTCTGATATGAAATAGGGTTTAATGCAAATATTAATTTATAATGTGTACATATACATAGTTCGAAAGCGACGTTAAAATCCAAATATTGTGAAAGTAGTTTCAGTCTAGAATTGTGGTGGTGGTAAACACAATGATGCAAAATTTGGCATAAAAAATTATGTCAAGTTCAATATGTTCATGTATAACTCGGGAACAGCTCAGTCGATTTACTTACCAAACTATAAAACACTGAAACTTATAATTCCGAATCCAAAGTTGGTCAGTAGATTAGGAAATATTCAAAGAAGATACGTATATTTATTGATATTAGAGTCATTTTTCATCCTGGTCTGAAGTAAAATGCAATAACAATTTCTGCATGATTTTGTATCCAGATCCAGTTATTATTAGATAAAATTTGTGTATAGACCATTGCTCTCCTGTATATTGTTCGGGAGAGTTACAGGAATGACGTCTTCCTGCAGGAAAACTTTTATTGAAGACGGTTGGTTCGCAAAGTTTTCATCTTGTTCGATATTTAATGTTTTTTTAATCACTCAAGTTTATGCAAATAAAAGTATAAAACGGTAGGTAGCAATATTTTTAATGCATTTCATAATAAATAAATAATAATTGATTATTCTCTTTAGTTTTATGTTTTACGTGGAAAAAGTTTCCCAGACTTTTCCCGGACGCATTTTTTCTTACTTTTTGCAAAAATAAACTTTACCGATTTTTTCCCTTTTATTTCCGTTCTGATTTATTTCTTTGCAAATATTTTTTTGCAACCTTAGTTTAAAAAAGTTTGATTAGTTATTTTTACTTATTATGCTGACAGCAGACTTTTTATTTTAAATTTGCGATTATATATTTATTTAATACTTTTATACTAATTTAATAATGTATCCTCACAGTAGGTGGGGTAGTTTCCTAAGGGTACGTTTATTTAAACTTCAGATACTTTTTTCTCTATACTTTATTGGAAATACAGAATTAATTAGTTTTATCTTCTTAGGTATAGCTAAGCAAAATTTAATTTCCTCCCGAGTATTCTAATATTGGAAGTAGATATTGTGTGTTCGATCTTTTCATGTTTTTAGGTAGTAACTTCCCGAGGAACTTAGGTTTGGTGTTGTCTGTCTGTTATATCTTGTATTCATTTTCATTCCTTCCATCGCGCAAATATGGGAAACCTATTCACGGATTTTAACATTTTTTCTATAGGAGACGTTTCGTAGAATGTAGATGGTCCCATTTTAAATGATCAACATCGAACTAATGAACCTTGGAAACAAAGACCTTACGCGTGACCTCAAACTTTTCACTATCTACTATTTAGCGAAAGCACAGCCAAGGGAACGGCCCTGGAAAAAATAGCGGGGAAAGAAGACCTTGTAGAGCTTGACTCCAGTCACCAGCTCGTGAAGGGTTATAACCCGATTTTGATGAAATTGTCTTTTCATATACTGATATGTAAAATTAAAAAATATTATTGACCTCTGATATATAATGAAATCCGAAAATTAGAGCAAAAATAAGGCGTACCTAATAATAAGAACAATAATATGAGATATTTTCTAACAAAATGTGAACAATGTGAACATAGTGACCTTGTATCTTAATGAGGCGCAGATCTTGAAATAGTGAACTTTGTTTACAATTACCTCATCTCACACCATAGAATAAAAAATCTCTTAATAAGAACATTTTAGATAGTTGGTATCGAAATACTGTGAATAGAACATTTTAAATTCCAAAAACAAGAAAAGATATATTTTACCTAATATCCAAATACACCTAAATCTTGTAAAAAATATCACACAGTATCTACCATAAGTCAAAGAGCAAACTTAACAATAAAACGCAAACTTGGAATGTTTTGAAAGAGAAAAATTCAAAAAGTGTACATTTCAAGTATACTCTATCATGAACCCGAAAGCTTGGACGGTGAAGTGCCCAAAGCTCAGAGCAATTAGACGGTCATTAGTGGTCAAAAGCTCCAACCAATTTGTCTAAAATTTCTACCTTTTTACCTTATTAAATACCACATTTTTATAAAAAAGTCAAAGGTCTTTGATATAAATTTCACTGGCTTATTCTCATCCCGTTCTTTACGTTCTATATTTTAAAGTCTAACCTTTTTTTTTGCTCTGAAATATATAATGGTTCATAATATAATAATAACAAAGAGAAAGTAATGTTCTCGTACATATACCTACAAGGTGGTCTTGTTCTACGGTTTTACTTCCGACCACAAGCAGTGTACCTACTGTTGTGTGAAAAGAAAATCATAAATAGCTAGATATATCTGCCCCCATCTCTTATAATTACTGAGAATAATCAAATTTAATTTAAAATTAAATACACTGGAAACTAAAAATATGAATTTGACTTGTAGACCAACTTTTTATTACTTTGGTAAATTATATTTATGTATACAGAATACACTATACATACAGGTATATTTTCTCAAAAATACCTTTCCAGGATTTAGGTTTCATCAGGCTGGAAATAGAATCAACTTTACCAAGTTCAACTCTAATGGACGTAGTGGGCGCTGGTAATCCTTTACCTGGAATCAGAAGAAGAATTTTCATTAGAACTATAAATTTCGGAAATGTCAACAGCTTCTCTTCCTGGTAATTGATGCCAAATTGATGTTAATGAAATGAAAATTTATTTGTACCTATCTTTGTTTCTCTTTAGCAACCTAAAAAGTAGGTAAGAAATGAGTCAAATGAGTATGTATCTACTAAATTTAGAAATTAATAATGTTAGTTGGTAATTTAAATTTATCTATTTCTCCTTTGATGCAAGGCCTACGCAATGAGTTGCGGTTTTCAAGCCTATGCGGCAAGTTATAATACAATGTTCAAATTTCAAAATTTGTAACGCTATAGTTCCATCTTACTCGTATCATCATTTTCCTTTTTTTTTTAAACTTTGTGAACAAATTAAGCTGTCTTGATTACAAAAAAGCAATATTGAAATGGTCTATCTGTTCTCAATTTGGCATCTATTCATTAGTGTCATAGGTGTGTGTGTGTGTGTGTGTGTGTGTTTGGTGACTTGACGAAGTGAGTGCAAACCATTAGTTGTTATCATTCTCATATAGACTCGACCACCCTCATCACTAACATGTCCATCATACTCAACACTCGCCAGAGTCTGTCCCTGAAGTATTATTTGTATTATCTGACTGTAAGCCTCAGCCTTTCTAATTTTGAAAACCCTGTTCTCTTTTGGTCTTCTGTCACTCTGATGACCCTGTAAGACTCATTTCTCGTTTACACTTTCAGAACCTTGTATTTCATAATATTATTTTAACAACATACTTTTACATTACTTTGTGTATGGAAAAAGTTAAAATAAAATTGTTCATAAAAAAGAAGCGAGAACTCTTAAGTGCCATTTGTAAGGAGAGAGAAAAAGTTGTTCGCTATTAGATGTCGTTCTATTAGATTATTTGCGCAAAATAATGCATTTGTGACAGTGAAAGATAAGAATTTTCACTTGCAACAAATAAATTGCACATCTCAACAATACTTGCTCCTTACCTAAATGTAAATGTATTGAACACAGATAGTAGGGCATTCTATCTAGAACCTATAACTGTAAACTTTCTTATCAAAAAGTAAAGAAGCCTCATGTATTTGTATCGTTATCAAGCCAATGGCCAATGTCAATGGATTCGGCCCTGTGCGTCATCTATCTTGCAGTTATTAGTTTTATTTGTTCGCTTTGAAAAGAGGTCCTAAGTAACTAAATGGTGATTACTTTATTGGTTCGTGTAATTGACATTCTCTCAATTCTAATATGAGTAATACACACCCACTACTTCAAATACATACCCACTAGTTCCAACTCACACCCCCCCCCCCTGCCAGGAAAACAATCATCTCCTGAGGACAAGTTTCATCTGTTTGTGATAATATTATGATATCTCTTGAGCGATATCTTCGACCTTGGTAAATGATTGTCCAGCATAACAGCGCAATTTTCAGATTGCAGTTTGCAGTGATCATTTGGTTCGAGATAGGTACATAATGTAATAGGTAACAAGTACAATAGATATTGTGGTATATATTTGCTACCTATTTAATATGTACCTACTTAAACATCTACAGTATATTGTTCTTCTCCTTCTGACCAGTCATTATTTTCCTAGACTTGCTTCCTTCTTCTAAATATTTATTATTTAACATTTTAACAGTTCTGTTTGTTATTCTTAATTTTTTAATACCATTGCGCGCTACCTTTATCTACCTCTTCTCATTTCATTTGGTAAGAATCTTAATTCTTCTTCATTTTTAATCTCTTTGCTCTACGTTTCTCTCTCTCTTCTCATTTCATTTTTAATTCTTCTTCATTTTTAATCTCTTTGCTCTACGTTTCTCTATTTCTTCTCATTTCATTTGGTAAGAATCTTTTATCTTCATTTTTAGTTTCTTTGCTCTACGTTTCTCTATCTCTTTTCATTTCATTTGGTAAGAATCTTAATTCTTCTTCATTTTTAATATCTTTTCTCTATCTCTTCTCATTTCATTTGGTAAGAATCTTAATTCTTCTTCATTTTTAATCTCTATGCTCTACGTTTCTCTATCTCTTCTCATTTCATTTGGTAAGAATCTTAATTCTTCTTCATTTTAATCTCTTTGCTCTACGGTTCTCATTTCAATTGGTAAGATTGTTTTAATTTTCAATCTCTGAGCTCCAAGGTTCTGCCGTAGTCATCTTGTCTTATCTCTCCGCCATGCTTTGGCTTTAATTTTGTGTACCTACTCTGTTTTTTATTTTCGTCTTACTTAAAAATAAATTAAAATTCTTTTTATATGCAAAATTTCTGCTGTGCCTGATTTTGAGCGTTTTCGTTTTCTCTGTTCCCTATTTTTCGCTCTCCTCCACCAAGGAGCCCCTATCCCTCAACTCCTTGTCCCCCGACCAAGACAAGATTATATTTTCCGTATGAAAATTAAATAGATTTTTTCGTTTTTTATTCTTTTTGAAGTAAGTAAGACTGTGAGGGGAGAGAGGAACATAGAGAAAGAGAGAGAGAGAGACAAGAAGAATTTGCATGTCTTCATGATGTCTCCTCAAAAGAAGGAATGAACCTTTGAGTTTGTATTATCTGTCAAAAGTACAAAAAGTGAGTAGGTACCTACATTGTGAAATTTAAAACGGTAGGTAAGATACATAATATATATAACTAATGTTTTTTGGCCGATTTACATTATTTTTTCTTAAATAGAGAACAGTGCAAACATAGAGAAATGTTCCGTAAATCACACCAGCTCCCAAATCGCACAACCACTCAAAATCGGGATTTAAGCGTTAAAATAAAATGTTAGTGGTCAGGCGCATTGTCTCTATCACCAAGAACCACTAGTGCGAAGTTGATGAATTTAAAATGGAACCATCCAAAATGCGTCTCCTATATGTGTACAACATTTTGTCAAAATTCGTTCAGTATTTTCTGAGATTTGCGCGCTACAAGGAATGTATTTAATAGACAGACACAAAACCAAAGTTGCTCAGAAGCGTCCAGAATATGAAAAAAATTGAAATAGGAATAAAAAAATATTTTTTTTTTTTTACAAAAAACAAACACAATAGGTACTTAAGATTTGAAATATTAGAAATTTGTCGGAAGTAAAATCTGTAATTACATTCTAACCAGTGTGCTCATAATATTATGTACAACCTACTGTTTTAACATTTCATTGCAATAGTGGATGCGCCTACATCACAAATTTCAATCTTACTATTTGTTCCAAATTACTCTGTAGGTAATGTATCAATGTTATTGCAAATTTATATGAACCGCTAATAATTCTACAAATAGTTCCCATTCTATCTTTTTCGTCAGTTTTCAAATACATTCATCTTCAGGACAACCATAATTATTTACTGAATTTAAGAGAAGATATAGGTGCCCCCCCCCCCAGACAATTCTGAAACAAAGAAAACTCCCCTTGATTACCTCTTATGAGTATTCTTCTAACATTCCTCAAGGCTTTAAACAACTCTTTCAAATATTTCAAAATCTCTTCAACATTTCTCATCATGATCTCCGGAATAATAAATGCATCCATCTACTCGTGTCAAAGTCGACAGTGTCTAGAAAAAGTTTTCTACAATCGATAATCAGGTTTATAAAAGTTTTAGTGAAATTTCTAGGAATTACCCTGAAAAAAGTTTTAGAAGCAGAAATTTTCGCTGAAATAAGGGATATACCCAACTGAAATGTATATTTCAAAAAAAAGCAAAGAAATTAAACAAGTTCACTATCAATTGTATATAATATACAATTATAAAATATACTTATACTGTAATATTTGTAACGACCTTTTCCTAGTGTTTCTTTAAGAAGTAAAATTTAGTAATTAAGGCTGAATTTAATTGAATCAAGTTAGTCGGGACCGATGCAACATTGAAACATTCGGCCATGTGGTATACGGTATACACCATACCTGGAACCCGTGTTGTGAAGTTAGTACAAACATTTGATTAATCAATAATGCCTCAAATAGCCAGTGACTGTGCAGGATATATTTTTGGCACATTTCTAGAGAAAAAATAAAACCAACAAGCCAGCGTCGATGGCATGTTGAATACACCGGTTCCCTTCAGAACACCGAAGTTAAGCGACATCCAGCGAGGTTAAGACTTGGATGGGTGACCATTCAAATTCTAATTCTCGTGACGCTGGCTTTTCCCGGCCCAACTCAGGCTGGGTGAGGTCAATGTGAGTAGCAGGTTTGTGAGTTTCCTGCGAATGGAGGGTAAAACCCCCGTCGTGATATGACCATGGCAGTTGAAAGCGACGTTAAACCCCAATAAATAAAAAAAAAAAAAAAAAAAAAAATAAAACCCATACTTTGCTTAAGAATTCTAAAATAGGCCTATCACAAATTTATGAGGGAAAAATTCTCGAGGCATAATCTGATGGCACGATATTGTAATAACATAATTGAGGACTTGCTGAATATTTTATTCTACCGGACGCTAGAGAAGCCTAGTGGCGTCTCCTCCGACAGTACTAATTTCATTCATAACCCTGTAATTTATTTTATAAAAAGAAAAACAAACTCGGACTTTTTTTACATCACGCATTTCGTCTTCATTATGCATAAAACCAGGCGTAAAGTTTTCCGTTAAGAAAAGCTCGAGCACTTGTTTTTCTTAGGGTGAAAATAAACATGCATCTCTGAAGTCGGCTGGGGAGAAGAACTGCCTGTCTACCTCTCTAAGGGCAGCACAAAGCTTCCTCCATGCTAGTGAGTGATGCACATTGCATACACAGTGGAGATGGTACAAGTGAAGCAACGTCAAATGTCGAGATGGATTACCGCTTATCTTGTGCACAAATTCATCTTTGATAGGCTGGGTGAGGTTGGTTAGAGTAGATATGCAGGATATCCAATGATTAAGCAATGACAGAGAACTAAGCGAAGAAATATCTGCAGAGCAATCACCGTCCTGATTTTCCGAGAAGAATTTGACTTAACATAAAATGCAGTTGCTACAGACTTAGAAAAAAAGTTTGGTTATGAAATGTAAGATAGACCTCCATTTAATTTTCCATAATTACGTTATTTTGATAATTTCAATGATACAATATCTTGGTACAGCTGAAATTCCAAATTCAAGAGAGAATAGAGAGGAGGCAAGAAGCGACTCTGTAGATATTATACCATTTATACCCTAATGATAGCACCAGCACGGCTCTTATCTGGTCTTTAAGATAACAAGTCTACATCAGGCAATACAAGTGCAACAGGAAAATAACATGATTGATGATGTAGGAAGTATTGAGAGAGAACTAGATAGGCTTGAATGTGGAAGATGTTGTTTCCTCTGAACCTTGTGTCAGAGGGTGGAAAAAATCATGCATAACGTATTAAGTACACAACATGGCAGTAAGGAGATATTATTAATATGTATCTCTGTTGTTGTCTAGCGCTGCTGGCTGCTGCAACACGGCTCAGGGCATGACAGAGCTCCTCTGTTTACATTTCCGGTCGCTCCTACATCCAGTCCGGATTTAATATATTCTCCTAAAACACTACGAACTGTTTACACTCTGTTTACATTTCTCTTGTGCATGCAATAAAAAGCTTTCTTCTTCCTCCCCTCCCTCGCCCATACCCTGATGGTTTGA
The DNA here is from genome assembly GCA_024516035.1 of Bactericera cockerelli. NCBI lineage: Eukaryota > Metazoa > Arthropoda > Insecta > Hemiptera > Triozidae > Bactericera > Bactericera cockerelli. The sequence continues at coordinate 41,545,007 of CM044958.1, read as the reverse complement.
GGCATTTTCTGGTAACCGGGACATTCAAGTTCCGTGTGTACTCAAACATAGGGTGGAGGCCCCGACCTAGGACCTGAACACCGGAAGTCTGCCCCGTGTTGTTTGTCCATGGTAGGAGACGCTACCGAAAGATTGAGAATAGCCGCAAGGTCCTGTAAGCTATACTCCAGGTGTTTACTCTCCTCAATACGGTTGCTCTAGAGTTCTAGATGCTTTCTCATATCCGCCTTTCTAAGATTGTTATTGCTATAACTTAATCTAGTGGAATTCAAACTATGTAGCTAAATATTTAAAATTGTTTTCAAGTTTCTTCTTTTCTCATGAAAACTGAAGGTTCTTTTCTTATCTGTCTCATGAGAAAAGGTTAAATCAAAAAAGTTGCTGGTAGCTTCAAAAATTGTAACATCATAATACAAATAAAGATATATATATAAAAAGAAAAACAAACTCGGACTTTTTTTACATCACGCATTTCGTCTTCATTATGCATAAAACCAGGCGTAAAGTTTTCCGTTAAGAAAAGCTCGAGCACTTGTTTTTCTTAGGGTGAAAATAAACATGCATCTCTGAAGTCGGCTGGGGAGAAGAACTGCCTGTCTACCTCTCTAAGGGCAGCACAAAGCTTCCTCCATGCTAGTGAGTGATGCACATTGCATACACAGTGGAGATGGTACAAGTGAAGCAACGTCAAATGTCGAGATGGATTACCGCTTATCTTGTGCACAAATTCATCTTTGATAGGCTGGGTGAGGTTGGTTAGAGTAGATATGCAGGATATCCAATGATTAAGCAATGACAGAGAACTAAGCGAAGAAATATCTGCAGAGCAATCACCGTCCTGATTTTCCGAGAAGAATTTGACTTAACATAAAATGCAGTTGCTACAGACTTAGAAAAAAAGTTTGGTTATGAAATGTAAGATAGACCTCCATTTAATTTTCCATAATTACGTTATTTTGATAATTTCAATGATACAATATCTTGGTACAGCTGAAATTCCAAATTCAAGAGAGAATAGAGAGGAGGCAAGAAGCGACTCTGTAGATATTATACCATTTATACCCTAATGATAGCACCAGCACGGCTCTTATCTGGTCTTTAAGATAACAAGTCTACATCAGGCAATACAAGTGCAACAGGAAAATAACATGATTGATGATGTAGGAAGTATTGAGAGAGAACTAGATAGGCTTGAATGTGGAAGATGTTGTTTCCTCTGAACCTTGTGTCAGAGGGTGGAAAAAATCATGCATAACGTATTAAGTACACAACATGGCAGTAAGGAGATATTATTAATATGTATCTCTGTTGTTGTCTAGCGCTGCTGGCTGCTGCAACACGGCTCAGGGCATGACAGAGCTCCTCTGTTTACATTTCCGGTCGCTCCTACATCCAGTCCGGATTTAATATATTCTCCTAAAACACTACGAACTGTTTACACTCTGTTTACATTTCTCTTGTGCATGCAATAAAAAGCTTTCTTCTTCCTCCCCCTCCCTCGCCCATACCCTGATGGTTTGAGGCATTTTTTGGTAACCGGGACATTCAAGTTCCGTGTGTACTCAAACATAGGGTGGAGGCCCCGACCTAGGACCTGAACACCGGAAGTCTGCCCCGTGTTGTTTGTCCATGGTAGGAGACGCTACCGAAAGATTGAGAATAGCCGCAAGGTCCTGTAAGCTATACTCCAGGTGTTTACTCTCCTCAATACGGTTGCTCTAGAGTTCTAGATGCTTTCTCATATCCGCCTTTCTAAGATTGTTATTGCTATAACTTAATCTAGTGGAATTCAAACTATGTAGCTAAATATTTAAAATTGTTTTCAAGTTTCTTCTTTTCTCATGAAAACTGAAGGTTCTTTTCTTATCTGTCTCATGAGAAAAGGTTAAATCAAAAAAGTTGCTGGTAGCTTCAAAAATTGTAACATCATAATACAAATAAAGATATATATATAAAAAGAAAAACAAACTCGGACTTTTTTTACATCACGCATTTCGTCTTCATTATGCATAAAACCAGGCGTAAAGTTTTCCGTTAAGAAAAGCTCGAGCACTTGTTTTTCTTAGGGTGAAAATAAACATGCATCTCTGAAGTCGGCTGGGGAGAAGAACTGCCTGTCTACCTCTCTAAGGGCAGCACAAAGCTTCCTCCATGCTAGTGAGTGATGCACATTGCATACACAGTGGAGATGGTACAAGTGAAGCAACGTCAAATGTCGAGATGGATTACCGCTTATCTTGTGCACAAATTCATCTTTGATAGGCTGGGTGAGGTTGGTTAGAGTAGATATGCAGGATATCCAATGATTAAGCAATGACAGAGAACTAAGCGAAGAAATATCTGCAGAGCAATCACCGTCCTGATTTTCCGAGAAGAATTTGACTTAACATAAAATGCAGTTGCTACAGACTTAGAAAAAAAGTTTGGTTATGAAATGTAAGATAGACCTCCATTTAATTTTCCATAATTACGTTATTTTGATAATTTCAATGATACAATATCTTGGTACAGCTGAAATTCCAAATTCAAGAGAGAATAGAGAGGAGGCAAGAAGCGACTCTGTAGATATTATACCATTTATACCCTAATGATAGCACCAGCACGGCTCTTATCTGGTCTTTAAGATAACAAGTCTACATCAGCAATACAAGTGCAACAGGAAAATAACATGATTGATGATGTAGGAAGTATTGAGAGAGAACTAGATAGGCTTGAATGTGGAAGATGTTGTTTCCTCTGAACCTTGTGTCAGAGGGTGGAAAAAATCATGCATAACGTATTAAGTACACAACATGGCAGTAAGGAGATATTATTAATATGTATCTCTGTTGTTGTCTAGCGCTGCTGGCTGCTGCAACACGGCTCAGGGCATGACAGAGCTCCTCTGTTTACATTTCCGGTCGCTCCTACATCCAGTCCGGATTTAATATATTCTCCTAAAACACTACGAACTGTTTACACTCTGTTTACATTTCTCTTGTGCATGCAATAAAAAGCTTTCTTCTTCCTCCCCCTCCCTCGCCCATACCCTGATGGTTTGAGGCATTTTTTGGTAACCGGGACATTCAAGTTCCGTGTGTACTCAAACATAGGGTGGAGGCCCCGACCTAGGACCTGAACACCGAAGTCTGCCCCGTGTTGTTTGTCCATGGTAGGAGACGCTACCGAAAGATTGAGAATAGCCGCAAGGTCCTGTAAGCTATACTCCAGGTGTTTACTCTCCTCAATACGGTTGCTCTAGAGTTCTAGATGCTTTCTCATATCCGCCTTTCTAAGATTGTTATTGCTATAACTTAATCTAGTGGAATTCAAACTATGTAGCTAAATATTTAAAATTGTTTTCAAGTTTCTTCTTTTCTCATGAAAACTGAAGGTTCTTTTCTTATCTGTCTCATGAGAAAAGGTTAAATCAAAAAAGTTGCTGGTAGCTTCAAAAATTGTAACATCATAATACAAATAAAGATATATATATAAAAAGAAAAACAAACTCGGACTTTTTTTACATCACGCATTTCGTCTTCATTATGCATAAAACCAGGCGTAAAGTTTTCCGTTAAGAAAAGCTCGAGCACTTGTTTTTCTTAGGGTGAAAATAAACATGCATCTCTGAAGTCGGCTGGGGAGAAGAACTGCCTGTCTACCTCTCTAAGGGCAGCACAAAGCTTCCTCCATGCTAGTGAGTGATGCACATTGCATACACAGTGGAGATGGTACAAGTGAAGCAACGTCAAATGTCGAGATGGATTACCGCTTATCTTGTGCACAAATTCATCTTTGATAGGCTGGGTGAGGTTGGTTAGAGTAGATATGCAGGATATCCAATGATTAAGCAATGACAGAGAACTAAGCGAAGAAATATCTGCAGAGCAATCACCGTCCTGATTTTCCGAGAAGAATTTGACTTAACATAAAATGCAGTTGCTACAGACTTAGAAAAAAAGTTTGGTTATGAAATGTAAGATAGACCTCCATTTAATTTTCCATAATTACGTTATTTTGATAATTTCAATGATACAATATCTTGGTACAGCTGAAATTCCAAATTCAAGAGAGAATAGAGAGGAGGCAAGAAGCGACTCTGTAGATATTATACCATTTATACCCTAATGATAGCACCAGCACGGCTCTTATCTGGTCTTTAAGATAACAAGTCTACATCAGGCAATACAAGTGCAACAGGAAAATAACATGATTGATGATGTAGGAAGTATTGAGAGAGAACTAGATAGGCTTGAATGTGGAAGATGTTGTTTCCTCTGAACCTTGTGTCAGAGGGTGGAAAAAATCATGCATAACGTATTAAGTACACAACATGGCAGTAAGGAGATATTATTAATATGTATCTCTGTTGTTGTCTAGCGCTGCTGGCTGCTGCAACACGGCTCAGGGCATGACAGAGCTCCTCTGTTTACATTTCCGGTCGCTCCTACATCCAGTCCGGATTTAATATATTCTCCTAAAACACTACGAACTGTTTACACTCTGTTTACATTTCTCTTGTGCATGCAATAAAAAGCTTTCTTCTTCCTCCCCCTCCCTCGCCCATACCCTGATGGTTTGAGGCATTTTTTGGTAACCGGGACATTCAAGTTCCGTGTGTACTCAAACATAGGGTGGAGGCCCCGACCTAGGACCTGAACACCGGAAGTCTGCCCCGTGTTGTTTGTCCATGGTAGGAGACGCTACCGAAAGATTGAGAATAGCCGCAAGGTCCTGTAAGCTATACTCCAGGTGTTTACTCTCCTCAATACGGTTGCTCTAGAGTTCTAGATGCTTTCTCATATCCGCCTTTCTAAGATTGTTATTGCTATAACTTAATCTAGTGGAATTCAAACTATGTAGCTAAATATTTAAAATTGTTTTCAAGTTTCTTCTTTTCTCATGAAAACTGAAGGTTCTTTTCTTATCTGTCTCATGAGAAAAGGTTAAATCAAAAAAGTTGCTGGTAGCTTCAAAAATTGTAACATCATAATACAAATAAAGATATATATATAAAAAGAAAAACAAACTCGGACTTTTTTTACATCACGCATTTCGTCTTCATTATGCATAAAACCAGGCGTAAAGTTTTCCGTTAAGAAAAGCTCGAGCACTTGTTTTTCTTAGGGTGAAAATAAACATGCATCTCTGAAGTCGGCTGGGGAGAAGAACTGCCTGTCTACCTCTCTAAGGGCAGCACAAAGCTTCCTCCATGCTAGTGAGTGATGCACATTGCATACACAGTGGAGATGGTACAAGTGAAGCAACGTCAAATGTCGAGATGGATTACCGCTTATCTTGTGCACAAATTCATCTTTGATAGGCTGGGTGAGGTTGGTTAGAGTAGATATGCAGGATATCCAATGATTAAGCAATGACAGAGAACTAAGCGAAGAAATATCTGCAGAGCAATCACCGTCCTGATTTTCCGAGAAGAATTTGACTTAACATAAAATGCAGTTGCTACAGACTTAGAAAAAAAGTTTGGTTATGAAATGTAAGATAGACCTCCATTTAATTTTCCATAATTACGTTATTTTGATAATTTCAATGATACAATATCTTGGTACAGCTGAAATTCCAAATTCAAGAGAGAATAGAGAGGAGGCAAGAAGCGACTCTGTAGATATTATACCATTTATACCCTAATGATAGCACCAGCACGGCTCTTATCTGGTCTTTAAGATAACAAGTCTACATCAGGCAATACAAGTGCAACAGGAAAATAACATGATTGATGATGTAGGAAGTATTGAGAGAGAACTAGATAGGCTTGAATGTGGAAGATGTTGTTTCCTCTGAACCTTGTGTCAGAGGGTGGAAAAAATCATGCATAACGTATTAAGTACACAACATGGCAGTAAGGAGATATTATTAATATGTATCTCTGTTGTTTGTCTAGCGCTGCTGGCTGCTGCAACACGGCTCAGGGCATGACAGAGCTCCTCTGTTTACATTTCCGGTCGCTCCTACATCCAGTCCGGATTTAATATATTCTCCTAAAACACTACGAACTGTTTACACTCTGTTTACATTTCTCTTGTGCATGCAATAAAAAGCTTTCTTCTTCCTCCCCCTCCCTCGCCCATACCCTGATGGTTTGAGGCATTTTTTGGTAACCGGGACATTCAAGTTCCGTGTGTACTCAAACATAGGGTGGAGGCCCCGACCTAGGACCTGAACACCGGAAGTCTGCCCCGTGTTGTTTGTCCATGGTAGGAGACGCTACCGAAAGATTGAGAATAGCCGCAAGGTCCTGTAAGCTATACTCCAGGTGTTTACTCTCCTCAATACGGTTGCTCTAGAGTTCTAGATGCTTTCTCATATCCGCCTTTCTAAGATTGTTATTGCTATAACTTAATCTAGTGGAATTCAAACTATGTAGCTAAATATTTAAAATTGTTTTCAAGTTTCTTCTTTTCTCATGAAAACTGAAGGTTCTTTTCTTATCTGTCTCATGAGAAAAGGTTAAATCAAAAAAGTTGCTGGTAGCTTCAAAAATTGTAACATCATAATACAAATAAAGATATATATATAAAAAGAAAAAACAAACTCGGACTTTTTTTACATCACGCATTTCGTCTTCATTATGCATAAAACCAGGCGTAAAGTTTTCCGTTAAGAAAAGCTCGAGCACTTGTTTTTCTTAGGGTGAAAATAAACATGCATCTCTGAAGTCGGCTGGGAGAAGAACTGCCTGTCTACCTCTCTAAGGGCAGCACAAAGCTTCCTCCATGCTAGTGAGTGATGCACATTGCATACACAGTGGAGATGGTACAAGTGAAGCAACGTCAAATGTCGAGATGGATTACCGCTTATCTTGTGCACAAATTCATCTTTGATAGGCTGGGTGAGGTTGGTTAGAGTAGATATGCAGGATATCCAATGATTAAGCAATGACAGAGAACTAAGCGAAGAAATATCTGCAGAGCAATCACCGTCCTGATTTTCCGAGAAGAATTTGACTTAACATAAAATGCAGTTGCTACAGACTTAGAAAAAAAGTTTGGTTATGAAATGTAAGATAGACCTCCATTTAATTTTCCATAATTACGTTATTTTGATAATTTCAATGATACAATATCTTGGTACAGCTGAAATTCCAAATTCAAGAGAGAATAGAGAGGAGGCAAGAAGCGACTCTGTAGATATTATACCATTTATACCCTAATGATAGCACCAGCACGGCTCTTATCTGGTCTTTAAGATAACAAGTCTACATCAGGCAATACAAGTGCAACAGGAAAATAACATGATTGATGATGTAGGAAGTATTGAGAGAGAACTAGATAGGCTTGAATGTGGAAGATGTTGTTTCCTCTGAACCTTGTGTCAGAGGGTGGAAAAAATCATGCATAACGTATTAAGTACACAACATGGCAGTAAGGAGATATTATTAATATGTATCTCTGTTGTTGTCTAGCGCTGCTGGCTGCTGCAACACGGCTCAGGGCATGACAGAGCTCCTCTGTTTACATTTCCGGTCGCTCCTACATCCAGTCCGGATTTAATATATTCTCCTAAAACACTACGAACTGTTTACACTCTGTTTACATTTCTCTTGTGCATGCAATAAAAAGCTTTCTTCTTCCTCCCCCTCCCTCGCCCATACCCTGATGGTTTGAGGCATTTTTTGGTAACCGGGACATTCAAGTTCCGTGTGTACTCAAACATAGGGTGGAGGCCCCGACCTAGGACCTGAACACCGGAAGTCTGCCCCGTGTTGTTTGTCCATGGTAGGAGACGCTACCGAAAGATTGAGAATAGCCGCAAGGTCCTGTAAGCTATACTCCAGGTGTTTACTCTCCTCAATACGGTTGCTCTAGAGTTCTAGATGCTTTCTCATATCCGCCTTTCTAAGATTGTTATTGCTATAACTTAATCTAGTGGAATTCAAACTATGTAGCTAAATATTTAAAATTGTTTTCAAGTTTCTTCTTTTCTCATGAAAACTGAAGGTTCTTTTCTTATCTGTCTCATGAGAAAAGGTTAAATCAAAAAAGTTGCTGGTAGCTTCAAAAATTGTAACATCATAATACAAATAAAGATATATATATAAAAAGAAAAACAAACTCGGACTTTTTTTACATCACGCATTTCGTCTTCATTATGCATAAAACCAGGCGTAAAGTTTTCCGTTAAGAAAAGCTCGAGCACTTGTTTTTCTTAGGGTGAAAATAAACATGCATCTCTGAAGTCGGCTGGGGAGAAGAACTGCCTGTCTACCTCTCTAAGGGCAGCACAAAGCTTCCTCCATGCTAGTGAGTGATGCACATTGCATACACAGTGGAGATGGTACAAGTGAAGCAACGTCAAATGTCGAGATGGATTACCGCTTATCTTGTGCACAAATTCATCTTTGATAGGCTGGGTGAGGTTGGTTAGAGTAGATATGCAGGATATCCAATGATTAAGCAATGACAGAGAACTAAGCGAAGAAATATCTGCAGAGCAATCACCGTCCTGATTTTCCGAGAAGAATTTGACTTAACATAAAATGCAGTTGCTACAGACTTAGAAAAAAAGTTTGGTTATGAAATGTAAGATAGACCTCCATTTAATTTTCCATAATTACGTTATTTTGATAATTTCAATGATACAATATCTTGGTACAGCTGAAATTCCAAATTCAAGAGAGAATAGAGAGGAGGCAAGAAGCGACTCTGTAGATATTATACCATTTATACCCTAATGATAGCACCAGCACGGCTCTTATCTGGTCTTTAAGATAACAAGTCTACATCAGGCAATACAAGTGCAACAGGAAAATAACATGATTGATGATGTAGGAAGTATTGAGAGAGAACTAGATAGGCTTGAATGTGGAAGATGTTGTTTCCTCTGAACCTTGTGTCAGAGGGTGGAAAAAATCATGCATAACGTATTAAGTACACAACATGGCAGTAAGGAGATATTATTAATATGTATCTCTGTTGTTGTCTAGCGCTGCTGGCTGCTGCAACACGGCTCAGGGCATGACAGAGCTCCTCTGTTTACATTTCCGGTCGCTCCTACATCCAGTCCGGATTTAATATATTCTCCTAAAACACTACGAACTGTTTACACTCTGTTTACATTTCTCTTGTGCATGCAATAAAAAGCTTTCTTCTTCCTCCCCCTCCCTCGCCCATACCCTGATGGTTTGAGGCATTTTTTGGTAACCGGGACATTCAAGTTCCGTGTGTACTCAAACATAGGGTGGAGGCCCCGACCTAGGACCTGAACACCGGAAGTCTGCCCCGTGTTGTTTGTCCATGGTAGGAGACGCTACCGAAAGATTGAGAATAGCCGCAAGGTCCTGTAAGCTATACTCCAGGTGTTTACTCTCCTCAATACGGTTGCTCTAGAGTTCTAGATGCTTTCTCATATCCGCCTTTCTAAGATTGTTATTGCTATAACTTAATCTAGTGGAATTCAAACTATGTAGCTAAATATTTAAAATTGTTTTCAAGTTTCTTCTTTTCTCATGAAAACTGAAGGTTCTTTTCTTATCTGTCTCATGAGAAAAGGTTAAATCAAAAAAGTTGCTGGTAGCTTCAAAAGGAGTTTTCCAAGATACGTACGTAAAAAATCGGAGTCCTATTATTAAAGATCATCAATATTCAGATATTTCTTATTGAGAGAGGAACTATAATTTGTACTTTAAAATATAAATATCCGTCACATGGTATAAGTTTCTTTATTTTGGCTACAATTTGGTTACTTACTAATTTTTCCATACACTCCTCTGATCCTCAAATCGAATTACCAATTTCTGTCCAGAATTTGTTCATTTTTTTTAAGAAATTACTCGGAATTTAAAGAAAAGAACTTCTGTAGTGTGCGCTCAGTGGTGCCTTCGGCCTATCAATCCTCCGACAAGTTGCTGTCGAAGACAGCACTTAGTGTTAAGGGTGCATAAATGAATAGCAATGCAGACATTCCAGTCATGTAATTGTGATAACAATCTGAAAATAAAAGCTTCAGTCAATAAAGAATTACAAGTATACGGGTGTTCCCATTATAAACGAGACATTCATATTTCTCGAGAACTAGATGATAGAAGAAATATGTCCAAAGATCATAGCTTGAAGGAGACACCTTACGGTTACTTGAAAGTTTCTTGGATGACCCTTCAAGGTTATTTCAAGTCAACTTGGAAATTTTGAAATCTACCCAAAATTTTTTTTTCGGAAAAAGTTACCCTTGTTTATTTTGTGTTACAGAATCTATCTACCTATGCAATATCGATCGTATTAAAATTTACTATTTTTTTTATTAATAGATACACGTGGGCCATGCCTCTATAACTCACCTGCGCAGCAGGTCTAGCCTCAACGCGGCCATACAATATATGTATATTATACAACATTCTATACAAGTGCACGGTAGTGCGAGCCAGGCTAAGTTGCAGCCTACGCCTACGATTGAAAAATATAAAACCAATTTAATATAAAAAGAAAGAAAAATAATCCCCAACTAAATTTATGAGATCTTACAACGATATTTTTTTTTTAATTACTCTTCATTGACACTTATGTAAACATACCTTTCCTTCCACCTTACATTTTTATAAAGTTCACCCTAGTAGTTCTCTCTGTCTCACATTTTCGGTGCTTGAAGGTCTTTATGTCTCTTTACGTCAAGTCGAGTTTAAAATTTGCATCCCTCCTGTTAATAAAATATTAGTCCTCCCTCCTAAAGTTTTTTCCTTCCTCTTAAAGCTTTTTCTCCCCTCTGAATATCTCCCCCATAAGTCCTCGTACTAATGGATGGAGGAGACTGCAGCTCTCTCAAAGCTACAGTCAGACCCCATCTCGAGTGACTGGAAAAACTTTTTCAAAAGTGTAGTTTGCTCACGGTGGTAACTCTTCAGTACCTTTGTTTTCAACTGAGGAAATAATCAGAAAACGATAAACGATAGTTGCAGTAAGCGGACAGTCTATTTTTAACCCTCCCTGAACATGTGGTTCGTGGGTTTGAGTCCCGAACAAGTCTGAGGTCTACAATAAGTACCATCTCAAAGATCTGACGAAAATCATTCTTACGATACTGACAAGAATCGATGTGATGGTCTGGGAACTTCACGATTCGGCCCAAATTACCTGAGTAGACCTTTTCCATAGCATGATTCGGCCCCAAAAAAAAACACAAAAAAACACAACCTGATTCGGCCATAACCCGATTCGTCCCAAAACACACTATCAAGTTTTGATCCCACACCAAAAATCCCACTTTTATTCCAACAAAAAGTCCCACTTTCATTCCGCCAAAAAATCCCTATAAAATAGTATGGAAACATTGTTTTGAACCAGTAACAGTCACCTCTGTTATCAGTGTTTATTTGAGGTTTGACAGTAGGGTTAGGTAAAATCCATAGAAGGACATGCCTCAACAATATAGTAGGGTTAGGTAAAATACATAGAAGGCCATGCCTGAAGAATATAGTAGTGTTAGGTAAAATACATAGAAGGCCATGCCTCAAGAATATAGTAGGGTTAGGTAAAATACATAGAAGGCTATGCCTCAAGAATATTGTAGGGTTAGGTAAAATACATAGAAGGCCATGCCTCAAGAATATAGTAGGGTTAGGTAAAATACATAGAAGGCCATGCCTCAAGAATATAGTAGGGTTAGGTAAAATACATAGAAGGCCATGCCTCAAGAATATAGTAGGGTTAGGTAAAATACATAGAAGGCCATGCCTCAAGAATATAGTAGGGTTAGGTAAAATACATAGAAAGCCATGTATCAAGAATATAGTAGGGTTAGGGATAATACATATTATAGAAGGCCAATGCCTCATATAGAAGGTAATTTCGTAATTTAATGTGGAATAATAAAAAATCCCTCAATATGTACGGTACTTAGAATGTTGCACTGGGCCGAATCGTGTTGTTTATTTTTTGGTCAAGATAACGTTTTGGGACGAATCGTTCGGTGACTTTTTTTACCTGAAATCAAAAACCTTTTTCATAAACCTTTTTGGGCCGAATCGTAATGCGCCCGATGGTCTCCACTAGTCCAGGTCTTACTATCCGGATTCCGAACAAAAACGGCACTACGATAGGCAATGAATTATCTATTAAAAAATAACATGGAATCCTTTGATGTGACGTGTTTTACGAAACTCATTTTAAATTAAATAGATAATTACCTACTTTAAAGGTTGTTTTGACATTTGAAAAAACTTACAAGTAGATAATTATGTAATATAATATTTAATGTACGTACGAGTATATGTGCACTTTGGCACTGAAAAGGTTGTAGAGATTACGTAGGTATACTGTATTAATCTGAATAATATTTCTAATATGATTTCCCTGTAATGAACACGCCTTTCACAAGATTTGCTGATGCAAGAAAACAAATAATTTGCTTTCACATTTTCATTCTGATAATTTAATCGTTATAAAAATTATTAAAAATATGGTAATTCTCCGTTTTTACTCTCTCAATCGCTTACGCTTACATAGATATTACATAGTTCTGAGTGTATGCATGTATATTATCATGTATATTGGAGATGTGTGAATAAAAATTTCTAGAATCGTATCCAATAGACACGTGATGTGAACATCTTTTTTGAAACGGGGAACATTTTACTCGTTTTTACTTTCCTTATCCTTGTTATAGAAAGAAAAGTCATATAGGTAGGTAGTCATGTCATTCTATACTTAAATTTTATATACATATATGCTTAATATTAATTTGGACAAAAATAGTGTGACTTTATTGCAGGATTAAGAGGTACGTGGAAAATTCAACAAAGTATTTAATGTTATTTTTTTCGAGTCGCATTCGTTGATGATAGTTTTGCACGATATTTGCCAACTAAATTAATTACATTCTTCTCATTTTAATAAAAAAAACATACCTTAAGGTAGCCACCCACTTATTACTTTACTGCGAGTTGAGTAAATAGGCAAATGTTTACAGAAACACCAATCACCAATAATAACTACAAAAGTGCTGAAAAGAACAATACTTACCATTGTTTATTATTGTAAGTAGCACTTAATTATACCTTGAATAAATATCAATAATTATATGAACTCAAAATTCATAATATAAACAAATATAAGGTACCACCTGCCTAGACGAAAATATTCATTTTGCTGCGAACTGTGTTCACAGAGGCAACTTGAATTTTAGTAAAGTGAAATTGCCCAAACACCCAAGGATTTGGAATCTCTTTGAATTTTGTTTATTTGACAAAAATGTAATGAAGGTTATTTTAATAAAATTTTGGATTTTTAACGGTAGTTTTTTTGTTATTTGTTTTGAACACAAAAGATTCAATTTAGTTTAAATGAACAAATATAAAGATATAGGGTAGCCAGCGTCGATGGCATGTTGAATACACCGGTTCCCTTCAGAACACCGAAGTTAAGCGACATCCAGCGAGGTTAAGACTTGGATGGGTGACCATTCAAATTCTAATTCTCGTGACGCTGGCTTTTCCCGGCCCCACTCAGGCTGGGTGAGGTCAATGTGAGTAGCAGGTTTGTGAGTTTCCTGCGAATGGAGGGTAAAACCCCCGTCGTGATATGACCATGGCAGTTGAAAGCGACGTTGAACCCCACTTAAAAAAAAAAAAAAGATATAGGGTACATGGTTAATGATTTCTAATTAACTGAGTAAATACCTATTTTCAAATCACACAATGAGTTTTATCTGTTTCATAATAAGGTTTGGGTGAAAGCGGTTGCCGCAGGCAATAACCCGGCCATATGACTAAGACATTATTTTTATTTATTTATTCCCTTTTTTTTAGGTATGTTAGAATTATTTTCTCTTTGTCTTTTTATTTTCTAATCTTCTATATTTTTTATTTTCTTATATTTTAATATTGTGTAATATGCTGAAATCGTGCACCCGATTAAGATTTATATAATAATATAGAAAAAACGGCAGCTGTACTGTCCTATGCCTTATTAGTATTTTCGAAAGCAATACTTATTTATATGTATTGTGCTTTCTAAAATTCTGATAAGAGCTAGGGAAGCACATAAATGTACCTGTGTGGGATGTGACCTTTGCCCTTAGTCTATTTTACACCAATTATAACGGTAATAATTCAGCTATTCCTTATATTCCATACATCATTAATGACCTCCTCATATTCCCATAATTATAATTCCAGCTAAGTCTATGCATGCATGTGACACTCCTCCCTTCCTATTCTCTCTCTCCCACTGATTCCTCTCCACTACACCACCTCCCATTCTTTCTCTCCCTCTGATCCCTTTTCTCTACACTACATCCTGCACGCGTTTGACCTGACAGATAGTTGGTTCATATCGTATTTTGAAGTCTGATGAAGAGAGGGAGAGACAGAGAGAGAGAGATAGAGAGAGAGAGAGAGATAGAGAGAAATAGATAGAGAGAAATAGATAGAGAGAGATAGAGAGAGAGAGAGAGAGAGAAAATGAGTAAAAATGAAAATTATAAATTGGAAGAAAATGAGGAAAGGAAAATCACAAATCTCATAGAATTACAGATTCCATTTTTTAATGACGCCCATTATCTCTGATGTATTGTACATATTGTAGGTACAGGTATACAAAACACAGATACACAAGAATATGTGCCTCCACAGTACTGAAGTAATGCTGTGGGTAAGGCGGCTTCAGAAAACTGCTCTAATGACCTATATTCTATAGCATCATGGAAAAGTATTTCAAATCCCTTCAAAAAATTTCCTTTTATACATCTTACAAAATAATATGGAGAAAATGTTCACATAAGTCTATATTATCTAATTATATCATCGTCAACCACCCCCTATGTGGGGCCACAGAGGAGGAGTGAGGGGGGGGGCTTTCTACGTGGGCGCTCAAATTTCATAAGGGAATCTTCGTTTGGAAACCTTTTCAGAAAAGTCGCCCTCCCACTGTTAAGCGTTCATTCTTCCTCTGAATTATTCCTCTATCTATGTAGGTATCTCGCAGCAATCTATTAACTAGCGTCTTTTTTCCGCCTTACTTTACTTTCTTGTGATTTATGTATCTACTTTCTCTTGCCGTTCATTAGAGCAAAATTAAGCGGCGCCCCGCCGGGATCTGGGTCAGATAGAGATGTTATTGGATACCATATGCGTCTGTTCAGAGAGCTTTCGGTGTATCGTATACAGAGGAAAACCCATACGTAATATTGAGCACTATTAATTAAAAAGGGTTCTTGTGGCATTTTGTTGGGACAGAAATCTTCTTCAGGGGGAGTACCAAAATTTAATTTAGCTGTCTGGAAGAGGCTGGAATGAAGCGGGGTCAAGCAGATGATATCAGGTTCCTTATAGACTTATCATTAATATTTCTTCTCATTAATAAATAATTAACATAAACTTCAAGGTAAGCCATTCACTAATGCGGGGTTTCATATCCGAGACTACTCCTTCAGTTCAGACTTCCAAAAAGATATTATGGAAGGGTACCCATTATTTATTTATGCATCAACAAAAGGATCCTCCCCCCCTTTTTTTTTGGCATCGGTAGCTAAGGCCAATCCATACAGCCATAAAATCCTCTTCGTTGAATTGCGAGGTTAATGGTACTGCATAAAACTGACTAATATTATAAATAAAATTACTCGTAATATCTACATTAATACCTAAAACATTTAATGAAATTCAATTTAAGTATGGAAATATATCAATCAAGTCACATAATTACCAAAATTTCCCCTCCCCAAGTGACCTACTTCCAAATTCACAACAAAAACTTCGCCAAGTAATTATGATTTGAGGTTTACGTTGATAATGAAACGCGGCTCTAGCTCCCACCCCTAAATGTGTAGCGCAGCAAGCGTCAATCAACTGTTTTGTCACAGAATTAAATATATGCAAATCCGGGCCAACCTATCTGTTTCCATCATTCCTGTTTACCTTTGTTTCTCCCTGTGGACTTTCTCTTTCCTATTGATGTCTTTTTACTTTCCTTATCCTATAGAAATGAAAGTAATAAAATCACCCAAAATTTTCAATAGTCAGTTTTCAGTGACAAAACACGTTTTAGGGTCCCCAGAGCCTAAACCCAAAGTTTCAGCCAATGGTCCGTGTATCTGTCTGTCTGTAAACAAAATATCCCAAGAACGGCATAAGCTAGAGACTTAAAATTCGGTATAGAGGTCATAATTACATACGAGTAATAGAGAACGCAGCACGAAACACGAAAAAAACGGTGCCGCCAGTCGCGCCATATTGACCGCCATTTGACGGCGTTTGGCGTTTCTGGCTAAACAATAAGAAATATGAATTTTTAATGAGAACAAGTTTTTCTTATAATAAAAAATAATAGGGGTCTTCAATTCTGATCATTTTTTGTTGTTGATATATTGAACTTTTTGGAACCCGGCTCCAATTTACCGGTATTTCGGGAGATCCCGTTGGACCAACTTTTGGATACTGTTTACGAATTTGGCATTATTTTTTCTGTTCAGTCAACAGTGGCGAAATTCGACTTCTTTTCAGAGGATAAGAAAAGTCGTGTGGTGTCACAACAGATTTTTCCTTTCTATATCTCTCTTCCCTCCCTATCTCTTTCTCACTCTCTCTTGTTCTACTCTGCCCCTCTCTCTCTCTCTCTCTGTGTCTCTTCTCCCCCTCTCTCTATCTCTCCCTCTCTCTTCCCTTCCATATACACACACACACACATTTTCTCGTCATGGCCAGTTAGTTAATGTGCAGATTTTCCAAAATTTGTTTTTGCACGTTTATCATTTTAATTATAAAATTCTGAATTAAATTTTCAATTATTCTAATCTCCTTTGTTTTATCAGGGAGAATACTGAATGCTAGCCAGTGGGGAGAGAGAGAGAGAGAGAGAGAGGGGAGAGAGAGAGGGAAGACAGAGAGAGAAAGAGAGAGAGGGATGTGGGAAATTAATGAATGCTGGCCAAATTTATAGGAGTGAGTTTTTCATATTTCCGTTTTCTAGTTTTTCATATTTTCAGAGAGGAGGAGGAGGAGGAGGGGGGCAGGGTTGACGCGAGTGACGGTTATATTAGAGAGGAGAGAGAGAGAGAGAGGGAGAGAGAGGGAGAGAGGGAGAGAGGGAGAGAGGGAGAGAGGGAAAGAGGGAGAGGGAGAGAGGGACAGAGGGAGAGGAGAGGGAGAGAGGGAGAGAGGGAGAGAGGGAGAGAGGGAGAGAGGGAGAGAGGGAGAGAGGGAGAGAGGGAGAGAGGGAGAGAGGGAGAGAGGGAGAGAGGGAGAGAGGGAGAGAGGGAGAGAGGGAGAGAGGGAGAGAGGGAGAGACAGAGGAGAGAGAGAGAGAGAGAGGGAGAGAGAGAGAGAGAGATAGGAAGGTGACACTGACTAAAAATTAAACATCTTCAAGTCCCAGGAGATCACCGGAAGAAAAACCAAAACCAAAGGTTAATATCATTTATTTATAACTAGCCATTGCGGCGCGGTGCGTTTATCAAGGCATGGCCAGTGCAGTGAAAGAAAAATCTTATGATTAATTGTACTCCATAGGTAAATCATTTAGGTAAATAATGTTCAATGATCCTTGGAAGTGAACGTCGTGGCCGAAGAGAAAAGGCAATGCCGGTCGTTAATAATATCTAAATATGTAATAGGTATTCTATGATTTAGTTAATGTAATATTGATAGTAATGACACAGTAGATATGCTTTTAGAAAGCGAAGGGAGAGAGAGAGATAAAGAAATGACCGAGGTTAAGGTCTAAATCTATTTCTGTCTAATGAGCGAAAAATATTACATTTGAAATGTTTTATTCAAACTTTTTATTAATTTTGGACCTCCGAGTATGGAATTAATATTCGCATGAGCAGAAATATCTGCCCCACGCTATAAAAGTACAAACTTTTAACTGATATAATAATTATGAAGGGATCTAACTGAAATTTAATTTTAAATATGTATATCTCCACTAGCCGTGTTCTTGAACTGTGCTACAGTACATCATTATAGAATGACACTTACGAACATGTGATCTTTTTACTTTCCTTATCCTATAGGTAATAAGGTAAGTATTGTATTCGTCGAAAATTTGACCTACCCAGTTTTTCACATATCTGGACGAATCATAGCCTCAGGATACCAAAAAAGTTGTTTTCAGCCATTGGTACATCTGTCTGTCTGTCTGTGTGTGTGTTTGGACTAACTTTTTTATTATTCACCCTGGATGGGGGTTGCGACATATCAAATCCAATGATTTTGAAGTGCTGATTAAGAAATTGGCACTGATTTTTATCTGTTACCGTTGAGTCACCAGTGGCGGATTTTGAATTCTTTTTCGGGGATAAGGAAAGTCGTGTGATGTTTACACCAGATTTTTTAACGTGAGATCATGTTGACTGGTTAGGTAATTTCAGAAATTCAGACCATCGAATAAGAAGAATAAAAAAAATGATCATAAAAACAAATTTGTGACTCGATTTCTGCATAAACTCATGGTCCAGTGATCTGTCAATCAAGTGGGATGGATAAATTTATCCACTTAAATTATTTGAGAATTTGAAGAAAAAAATGACAACAAACTCCCATTTTTTTAGTCACCGTGCCCAGTGGTGTACTTTGCTTGCACGCAAGATGACCTTGGTTCAATTCCCATCAGCAGGCAGGATTTTTCTGCTCTGTACTCGGCTGTCCTGCGTGCATCCATGCCTAGTGAGGAAAAATGAGTAGTTAGGTACTTGTATTAGTAACGACCGATGGCGGCATTACAACAGAATAAATTAATAAAATAATATAGGATTTTATAGACGTCTAGCCGTTTGCCCGTGCTTTTCAACGGGACTAAATTTCAAATTTACTAAGGTATGGCCGTACTGCTGGACAGCAATGCCTTTTTGAACTTTTTATAATTTTTCTGGACAAAGCGATAATGGTTTTGGGGGGGTCAATTCTGAGACATTTTTCGCTATCTCTTACCGTTTTGGCTAAACAACTCCGGACAAACAAACATAGGTAGGTAGGTAGTCCTTTTTTCTGTTGTATATACAGAGATTTTCAAGACTTTGTTGTGGCCGCTTCCATTTAATAACATGGCTAGATTATTTTACGTGGTACTGGATCTTCCCCAGGGTCCAGGGTACAAGCCTCCCTTGTGTTCGCGCACTTAGATTAATCTAATCATGTTTTATAATTCAGCCCTTAGTAATGCTACGCTACCCACAAAAAGAGGCCTTGAACTTCACCACAAAGAAAAAATACCATTTCTTCAGGGCAATTTATAGACAAACTTGACAATTTTTGAGTGATAATTTTATAACATCTTACATCCACCAAGTGACAGATCGTATACGATTCCTAGGTATGCCTGATGGCTGTCACATTCAAACTCATTTTACAAAGAATATGTATAATTAAAAGCGTCCAAGAAGTGACTAGCTGTCGGCACGCAAATGAACATCTTCATGCCCCATAATTTTCACTCGGGGTCCCCTATGATGCCCTCCCCTAGCATTCACGCGGCTCCCATGCCAGTTGTCGCCCTAATTATCGGGATAACCACATAAAATAATACATCTACTTTTCTCCTGAGAACCCTGCCTGACCTCTCTAATTCTCTATTTCTTGAATTTGTTGGGTAAAAATTATTATTCCTGTGGTAAATTCAATATTTCATATTACTAAAATGTTTTCATTATGTCAATTGTTTTACATGTATATTCTCAAGTCAGAGTGTCTGGTGTAATAAGCGAAATCGAATACTGGGGATGAAATTATTATGAACTTGAAACTAAATCATTCTCCTAGTGTCTTGAACTCCAAATGGTAGGACCACCTAGCTACCTACTATCTCATCACGCACGAAGATCCTGGGCAGGAGCTAAGTACTGTGCTTGAGCTGGTGTGAAAAGTGAAAACATTTGGATCAAATGAAGTTTTCCCCTATGTGTCCTGAGCAGATTCGTCACTGACAACGCAAACTACGCTACTTCAAGTCATTTATTCTCCTTTCGCACAGACATCAGAAGTATGCTGAATAAAAGAAAATGAGACACCAGACACTGAGAGTGAGAGGAAAAAGAAAATTTCATATTATAAATATTAGATGGTAATTTAATTGTAGAGTTTTAACTTCAGCGGAGTTCAAACTTCTCTCCTCTCTATGACCACCTCTCCCTCTACCCCAGAGAGGCTGGTGAGGAAGAAACCCGCGACCAAGGCAAAAATGTGCACGGCTGGTATGTTATAAATTAGATGTGAATTTTTTTACAAGCAACTTAAAAAAATAACTCATCTCTTTTTAAAGAAGAGCGTAGCACAGCCATTTTAATTTCGTGGTCATGGGACAGCAGCAGCTATTGGTGACTTTTGTGGTCTGTGTTGTAGCTTGCTCATTTTGTGTTATTATTATTATATTTATTATTATTATTAAACATGTTGGATCAAGTTTTATTTACAATAAAGTATGTAGTAGAACAAAGTACTCGTACAATATTTTCGCAGTTTAAGCTGATGAAAATAAAGCTGATGGGCTTCCTAAAGGGTGGGATTATTACCTGCGGCAATACCTCCCTTCTGACTGACGAGGTGTGCTATAGACTCAGACGGTAAATTGGGCCAAGCTGTGGGAGAGAACTAGAACGAAACACCTGCACTGCAAGACATGTTAATGAGGAAGGTCTAGTTGATAGGGGAGAGGGAAGGAGATAAAGAAAGAGAAAGAGAAAGAGAGAGAGAGAGAGAGAGAGAGAGAGAGAGAGAGAGAGAGAGAGAAAGAGGTAAAAATGACACCCTTAAAATTGAAATATGTATGAAAAGTTTAATATACCCATACTTATTATACAGAGTGTCCACTTTTAATGTGCGCCATAGGAAAAACACATGTAAAAAAAGTTTTTCTTGTCTCAAAAGTCGCCATTAAGTATTTTAATTAAACCAAATATGTTAACTCATGTATTTTTATCTGAAGAATCCACTGGTGGTAATTTCATACACCTGGGACTTACAGTTAAAAAGTTAAGGGTTCGAAATCCGAGAAATGTGTTATGTTTGAAACTCAACATTTTTGTACAATTGGATACTTTATTTTATGTATTTTTTCACAAGAAATTGATTGGTAATATTTTCAATTACCTGGGGTTTACAGTTAAAAAGTTCTGGGTTCGAAACCGAGTAATTGCGTTATGTTTGAAACTCAATATTTTCGTACACCTGGATACCTACCTGGTTTCTGGTTTTACTAACTGTTATACCCTATTATAGCATACTTTAACTTTATTTGTGTATTTTTTCAACAGAAATAACGATTTCTGCTTCTTTTGTCCGAAGAAGACCTACTGAAAAAAGGCGTGTTTTCAAACTTGAATTCATGACTTTGTAAAAAAGAACAACTGATAATCAGTTTATGGGTAGGTAGGTACTTACTGATATTGAAGTTAGATTCGATTTTCAAAGATATCTCCATCAGCAGCAACACAATATCCCAATCTGTCGTAAAATTCATTGCGAACATTTGCCAATTGACGTGCTGTTATGTTGTTGCATGCTTGGGTGATGGCATCTTTCAATGCCTCTACATTGGGGTATGTTTTACCTTCGTGATAAAGTATTGCTTTTAGGTAACCCCAAAGAAAAAAGTCATTTGGGGATAGATCGGGTGATCTTGCTGCCCAATCAATATCACCATTGTGAGCTCTCTGTAGCAAATAATAATAATTGCAACTTTACTGTTGCTAGATAAGGTTTATCTAGCTTTATTTGGGGATGCGGCTCCTGTTTTTGACTAACCATTGTGAGCTATCACCCTTCCTGGAAATGCTGCTTGTAAAAACTCTTTGACTAATCTTGAGTTGTGGGCTGGACAACCGTCCATTTGAAAAAAAAATTCTCTTTCACCAACAACATTTGTGATTAATGGACCTATTTCATGAACAAGGAGGTCGAGGAAGAGTTCTGAAGTTAGACTTTCATTGTAGAATATTGGACCAATAATGTGTTGTCCTACTATTCCTGCCCAGACGTTTACTTTTTGTGGGTACTGAGTATGAGGCTGTACCAAGAGTAGAGGATTTTCTTTGGCCCACATCCGTGAGTTTTGAAAATTGGGAGCGTGTGTCAGATTTAAACTAGATTCGTCTGAAAATCGAATCTAACTTCAATATCAGTAAGTACCTACCCATAAACTGATTATCAGTTGTCCTTTTTTACAAAGTCATGAATTCAAGTTTAAAACACGCCTTTTTTCAGTAGGTCTTCTTTGGACAAAAGAAGCAGAAATCGTTATTTCTATTGAAAAAATAACAAATATAAAGTTAAAGAATGCTAAAATGGGGTATCACAGTTAGTAAAACCAGGTCCAGGTATACGAAAATTTTAAAGAACGACTGCTGGACTTGGTTCCCTACTCTTTTGATGACCAGCTGACCTGGTGAGCCCTTAAATTTTCTCTCGCTCCTATTTTCTCTTCTTCTCAATTCGCTCCTATTTTCTCTCCTTCTCTCTACAACTCTACCACATTATCAGTTTCTTACCTTGTTTAAATTCTCTCCCTCTTCACATACTTTACTATGATACAGAGATTAGTTTTAGTTAATTTGTTATTATTATTATTTACTTACCTATATTACTCTTTCCTTAACATCATTATCTTTATAGTCTTAAGAATTTAGTTTTAATTTAGTTTTAAGCACAACATTGTTAACACCGAAAGGTAACATTCAACAATAAAAAAACATTATTATTATTATTATAAATATTGAGTTTCAAACATAACGCAATTACTCGGTTTCGAACCCAGAACTTTTTAACTGTAAACCCCAGGTAATTGAAAATATTACCAATCAATTTTTCGTGAAAAAATACATAAAATAGAGTATCTAATTGTACAAAAATGTTGAGTTTCAAACATAACACATTTCTCGGATTTCGAACCCTTAACTGTAAGTCCCAGGTGTATGAAATTACCACCAGTGGATTCTTCGGATAAAAATACATGAGTTAACATATTTGGTTTAATTAAAATACTTAATGGCGACTTTTGAGACAAGAAAAACTGTTTTTACATGTATTTTTCCTATGGCGCACATTAAAAGTGGACACTCTGTATACAAAGAGACCAAACATTTCCATGGTTGGAAACAAGACACAGAGGTCAAACTAAGTTAAACTGTGGTTAAGGAAGACACCTAAATTGCTGAACATGATATTACATTAATGAGGAAGCAGAGGGGAGGTTAGGGAGGTGGAAGGGAGAGAAAGGGACGAAGAGAGAGATGAGAGAGAAAGAGGAGAGAGAGAGGAGAGAGGGGAGAGAGAGGAGAGAGGAAAGGGGAGGGAGAGGAGGAGAGGGAGAAGAGAGGGAGAGAGAGAGAGAGAAAGAGAGGGAGAAAAAGGGAAGGGAGAGAGAAGAGGGAGAGAGAAAAAGGGAAGGGAGAGAGAGAGAGAGAAAGGAGAGAGGAGAGAGAGGGAGGGAGAAAAAGGGAGAAAAAGGGAGGGGAGAGAAAGAGAGGGAGGGAGAAAAAGGGAAGGGAAGAGAGAGAGAGAGAGAAAGAGAGAGAGGGAGAGAGAGGGAGGGAGAAAAAGGGGAGAAAAAGGGAAGGGGAGAGAAAGAGAGGGAGAGAGAAAAAGGGAAGGGAAGAGAGAGAGAGAGAGAAAGAGAGAGAGGGAGGAGAGGGAGGGAGAGAAAAAGGGAGAAAAAGGGAAGGGGAGAGAAAGAGAGGGAGAGAGAAAAAGGGAAGGGAAGAGAGAGAGAGAGAAAGAGAGAGAGGGAGAGAGAGGGAGGGAGAAAAAGGGAGAAAAAGGGAAGGGGAGAGAAAGAGAGGGAGGGAGAAAAAGGGAAGGGAAGAGAGAGAGAGAGAGAAAGAGAGAGAGGGAGAGAGAGGGAGGGAGAAAAAGGGAAGGGGAGAGAAAGAGAGGGAGAGAGCGAGAGAGATATTTGAATTTGACATTTATTTGATTTAAAGATTTTTACAATAAAAAGAATCTCCTAAGCTGATTCTAACTTTTGATGTAGATTTGCTCTCATGCCCTAAATATTGCTCTCTAGCTTAATATGTTAAATATTATTGTGACAGTACATAAAAATATTATATCGTAGCGACTGAGTGACACTCTAGTTAAGCAAACTCTTGTATGAGAAGAAGGCTATGATTGTACAGTATTATGTTTAGGTGTGATAATGTAATCAGATAATACAAGATAAAGTAGCTAATAGATACATAAATATTATTTACAAATAAAGAAAAAAATAATGAAAAAATAAGACAAAATATACATAGAGAGAGAGAGAGAGAGAGGAAAATTCTGCAAGAAGGAAATTAGCTTAAGAAATATAGCTCAATATTATAAAATGTACATTTGTAAAATTGCGGTTTTGCACCGTGTTTTCAACCATGCCGAAAACCAGTGACTTCCAATAAATGGAGACTTTATTTTCTATTCTAGAGGAGACACCAGGCATGGTCAAAAACTGACTTTTTGGTGACGAAGTGCAGGGAATGCGCTAGTATTTAAGATATCCAAAGAGAAATGTCTGATTCAATACGACGAGATACCTTCATTTCTGTCGAATTAGGTTCTTGGACAGTCTACATTTACCCCCAAGGGAAGATAACCGGCTAATAGTCCTGAGGACCTCGCATATTATAAATGTAAATGTATTGTAATTGTTTCGTCCAGTTGCATTGTCACAAATGCACAAATTTAATCACATAGTTTACGTTAAAGCTCAATTTCAGTATGAACACAGGTCCATGCCTGCAGCCATGTACCTACAAAAGATACTCTTTACTTTCTGCTGACGTAAGAACATTTTGCTTGCTTCAGCATGTCAACAGCTTGAGTCAGCCCACGGCATGTATTATCTTCTTACAGACATACTGACTTGATCAGCAGGAATAAAAAAGCTTTTTATCTTGCATACAATTTCATCGTCCCACTATCTATCTATTCTCCTTGTAATGCTCCGTGTTGACTGTCTGGTACTTCTTGTGTTCTTCTTCTCTCCTTCAGCAGAAGCTAGGTAGGTACCATCATCTCAGTCATACTCCCGTTCTTATCTCTGTTCACATTGTTAACAATGTAACACGGAGGCACAAAGGCAGATAATGTAAAATAAGAGGAAGTTAACTATGAAAACTTTCACGCGTTTCACAGATAAGAAAACGCGAAAATGTCTTTAGAGCGTCTTTCATGTAACCATGGAAACCTTTTTGTACTTCCCGGGTATGGGGGTAACATGTTGAGTAAGTTGCGACCTACAGACCTAGTCACATGCTTTCTGTCTCTTCTTCCATCCCTCTCTCTCCTCATTCGCTCCAGGCTCTACAAATATATATTTCACGGCCTTCGACCCTCCCCCTCCCCCCTATATCATGGTGTGATGTGTTTACCTAAAATCTTTTTCACCCAGGAGCGCTGAAAAGACAAAGGATCCCCCCCCCTCACCCTCTCTCTTCAAAACTAACAAGTTACAATGCTAATGAGATCACGTTGTAAATAATTTAGAGCTTCATTTTCATTACGGCGATTTTAATTAAATAGAATTATTATAAATTACAATAAGAATAAATGCGAATGGTTTAAGTTCCTTAAGCTATATTAAAACTATATTCTTGTTGCACTGGTAAGTTGAAGTGCACTATGTTGTGCTGGGGAAGTAAGCCATTATGTATGCTATGTAACTAGCTATGGGCCAAGCAAATGCTCCAGTATGAAACACCTGGCTATTCAGTCAGGAAACGCAAACTTGGCAATAGTGATGTATCTACTTAAAGTTTACGAACCTAAACTGAGAAAGACTACTCACCAATAATAATTACGGGTCGACCGAAACAGAAAATGCATTGATTGTTTGAAATGGACAAAACCTCTTTTACAAATTATTATATGGTAACAACATATTTTTTTCTCTACATATAATTACATTCTAACCTACTTTTCTAATAATATGTATTTATGTACAACCCTACTGTTTCAACATTTCATTGTAATAGTGGATGCGCCTACATCACAAATTTCAATGTTACTTACTATTTGTTCCAAATTACTCTGTAGGTAATGTATCAATGTCATTTCAAATTTACATGAAACATTAAGATTGGCTAAGACTGTCACTTTCCGTCCTACAAATATTTCCAATTCTATCTTTTTTTTAATCATCTTCTCCATAAAGGGTTAAAACATAGAGTTGTCGTTGTTTCGTCCTCAGAAAGAGATGTGCTCTTGCCGCTTATCTTATCAGGAGAATAATTAGGTTGGCATCATGCTCAAGTAATTCGAATTTATGATCCTGAGATGCACTTAGCACAAGGAGCGCCATAATTCATACCGGTAAATTGTGAGAATGCAGGGACGATCTTGTTTTTCTTTTTATAGCTATATAACAACAACTTTTTAAAAACTTTTGTCAACATTGTTTTTAGTTTTTTGTGTTTATTTGTGTACTATGTTTAAGGAAATGTTTTTTCAGATATTAAGATAGGCACATAAATGTCACTAAATAATGAAGATGGACCAAGTCAGAATATTTTAAGTCAGTAGGTACTTGCAATACTGACTTATTTTTTACTTCCGAGGAAGTCAGATTCGTAAAATAAAAATTAGACATTTTATTAAAGCTGTTTTGAGAAGTCTTGTCAGGATGCAAATTAATTTCATAATATGTAATACAAAAATTTCCTTTTTAACTAAAATTTATGATTTGAAACACACGTCAAGAACAATGACATTAAAAAAAGCGTACAGCCAGCCAGCGTCTATTGAGCGTTGAATGCACCGGTACTTGTAGGATCACCGAAGTTAAGCAAGGTTCAGCGAGGTGAAGTCTTCGTGATGCTGGCATTCCGGCCCAACTCAGGCTGGGTGAGGTTAATCAGGGTAGCCGGTTTGTGAGTTTCCTGCGAATGAAAGGCAACAACACCCCCGTCGTGATTTGACCATACAGTTGAAAGCGACGGTAATTACGAATTAAAAAAAGCGTCATCAACTTATCACCACCAAGTAAATGTGAGTCATTTGAGATGCTCTCTCTCTCTCTCTCTCTCTCTCTCTCATCAGATTTATCACTCACGTATGCCAGGAGAAAAATGGTACGTATCGATTGTTTAGAGGTAAGGACTGGTAGGAGGGTAAGAAAGAGGTAGAAAAAAGAAAGAAAGAAAATAGAAATAGAAAGGAGACACAAGAAGATAACCGAGGGCGACCAACATGAACGAGCATGTATGAGGTGAGGGTGAGGGGGAGGGACACAGGCGAAAGCTTATCACCCTTGAACAACTGCACGATCACAGAGAGGAGACATGGAAAACTAATTGAAAAAGAAAAGCAAATGCTGCAAGGAAGAGAAAGAAGAAAGCACGCTGGAGGATTAGAGTTGAGAAGACACCTAGGAGGGGGGATTAGTAGGGACACCTGGGCGGGTGGTGGCAGAGAGGTCAAACGTCGGAGGAGCGGAAGGGTGATGGAGGTGGTGGCGAAAAATAGTTAATTTGATCTTCCGCCTTGAGAGGAGGAGAGGAGAGCAACTCCTCGGGGACTTGCAAGGTGCGATGAAGCGTGCCGGAATAAGTTTCAATTTGGAAGCTCAGATGTGAATCGTTCGAGATAAATCTCTGATCCCTAGGAAGAGGCAGGCAGAATTACACTTGACGCTGTAGGGTGGAGGGGGTGAGACAGGGCTGCCAATGCTTCCTTAGATTTGCTAGAAAACAAATGGGATTTTTAAAACAACATTAGAGGGAGGGGCATCTCTGAGCTCGGTGGTCGAGTGGTTAAAGCGTTAGACTGGTATTGAAAGGATTCGTTGCTTCGAATCCCACCCAGTGCATGAATATTTCCTCATTTATTTGAGACTTAGACAACATAACTGCTCGAATAATGGACCACAATTCACAGTGAAAATTTCAGATCTAACTAAATTTATTTTACAGTACATATAACTATGAACGTACATCTCACACCATCAGCATCCTACAACTAAGAAATTAGAACAATATGAAAATGTCCCCAAACTTTTGAAAAGTACTCTCTTTGCTGAATTTGATCAAGACATTTTGGTATTTGGAATCCTTGTTTTTTAACATGAGCCGGAGAGACAGAAAAACTTTTCTCCAGTTATTATGGTAAAAATTGACTCCAGCAAACATATATCAATTAAAATGCAAAATGTAAGATATAGAGGTGGAGAATACAAGAAAGAGAGAGAGAGAAGAGAGAGAAGAGAGAGAGAGAGAGAGAGAGAGAGAGCGAGAGATAGAGTAAGAGAGAGAGAGAGAGAGAGAGAGAGAGAGAGAGAGATAGAGTAAGAGAAAGTCGGAGAGAGATAGTTCTGTTGTGGTTTTCTATAAGACTATTTATTATAACAAGATTAATATTTCCTCTATATTTGGTGTTTAGCAAAGGCTTAACCTTAGCGAGCTTTCCTCTCGATTAATTCAATTTGTAAAAAGCTCAGACTAATGACTTTCGCGGTTTCTTGATAAATGTTGGGGTTTTATATTCGGGGCCATAATTATTTTGAATCAGTTGCAAAATTCATGGCAGACGTATTTCTCTTCCAAGGAGAATTAATTCCCAAACAAACCTGTTTTCCTTTTTAGGGTGGGTTTGACTTTGAATACGCTGTGTTCCTTACATACATTATGTTTGTGCTCCCCGAAGTTATGTTAATCGGTTCCGGGGCGCAAGGAAATAAAACACGTAAACCTGGGGGATTTTTTAGAGGGTATAAAACCCTTTCACGGGCTCTAGAACAATGTGCGCCTGTGTTTGACTTAGCAAATTTTTCCCTCCAAAAAAAAAAAAAAAAATATGTTTGTGCTGAGGAGTGCTTTCACTCAGAGAGACCGTTATCATGTTAGTCATATAGGCCGGCTCATGTAAAGTTAGTGGCATTCTCTGCCACCTAACCTATCTTCATGATTAATACGTCACTTCCGAGTAGTTCCACATCAGAGTAGTAGGTAGTAGGCACCTAACTGAAATTTCAATTTATCTAAATAAGATTCTGTAGATTTTTCATTTCAATTGATTTAAAATAATGAAAAAAGTGTTATGTGAAAATGTTTTTATGCCTATTACCGGGTGAGAATTTATTTTCCATTCCTGAAACTTTCAGCACAGGGTTTTCATTAATTTTAATGTAGTTTATCCTTGTTTTTCTGGAAAACTCTTTTTATCAAAAGTTGTTCAGGAGGAAAATCTCAGAAATTAATTACGTGAATTAATAAAAACCTATAAATACAAGACATAAAATAATTATAAAGTAAGGTTGTTCTGTCCTAGGTGCAAATGAAATGTTGGATTCACATTATTTACAATGTGTTCTATAATTATGTTACTGCAATTTCCCGAAATTTGTTTTACCTATTTTTTATCCCAAGGGAAAAGTTCCACCCAATATATTTATCTATTTTTTTCCTTTTTATTATTTATAATGTTTTCATTTTTACTTTCTTTTATCTATAGGATATAGAAAGTATTGTAATCGGTCACTTTTATACAAATTGAACTGATAACATTTATGGACGAATTAGAATCTCCTGATTCCAAAAAACTGATTTTTATCGAATGGTGTGTTCTTAAAATATCAATTTTTGACATTTTTGAAATTTTTTCCCATTTGACCATATGTTAAAATACCTATAATTTTGAAATATATGCAAATATCTCGTGAGGTATAAGATATATCGAAATTTTCAAAAAATTCCCCTGAAATCACGGTCTAAATTTTTAGATATTTCGAGTGGCTCCTTTATTTTGAGGGACCCTATGTAATATCATGACTTCCTTTAAATTTAGTTTTATTATCAAACACGGCTGTACTAAAAAGTTTCCTATTTAGTAAATAGCCAAAGAGGATATTTATTTTATTTTTCAGAACATTGGTATGGGCGTGTCCCTTACGTGCTTATTCTTTCTGTTATATGTATTGTATTGTGTTGTGTTTTGTCATCGGATTAAGTTTAAAACATGACGCGAAACTATTTCATCCCTCCTAACCCCCATCTCCCTCCTCCTTCTCCTCAGCTCGCTATCCCTGAACTGTACTTAAAAGCTTTTAACAAAATTACATCACTACTATATGCTCTGTCCCACATGCAATGGTCCCACCAGTTGTTGAGCGAGGGTGATAATTATAAGAGCCATCACCCAACACAGCATTGACACAGAAACCAGCAATCCCAGAGAAACAGCAGTGGGCGGGACCCTAATAGTTGTAGGTACATGGATGATACATGTAGTTGTAGATGTAGGTACATGGATGATACATGTAGTTGTAAATACATGGATGATACATGTAGTCGTAGATAAATGGATGATACATGTAGTTTTAGGTACGTGGATCATACACGTAGTTATAGGTACTTATCTTTAATATTCATCATAATACAGTCCCACTGTCCACACACAAACACACATGTGCATTATGTATAAGGAGATAGGCGTCTACGCTTTGTGGGAATTTATTACGTATCAAGATTCTTTAACAAACGGAATACTTAGGTATGTAGGTATCATAATGTTGCATTACATCATAATTTATGTGTAACACATAACAAATAAATTTAATATTGATCTCTTGATACTGTTTATTTTGCCATGTATAGCAAATATAAAACCTTTAAATAATGCATATCTACCTACATCTTAAAATAAAAAAGCTACAAATTTTGACAGAAATGTTACCATTAGTAATGAACTTATAAGAGTAGCTTTAAAAAAATGTAATAATTGAGTAAGGAACAAGAGGAACTTGATACCCCTGATGGAATCAGGTTACTCGGTATCAAATCCTCAGGCAGTGGACTGAGGCGCTTGCTGTCACCGCAATTCTTTTCTTAGCTGTTAAAGTTTCCCTGGGGATGGAGGGGCTTTTGTTGTTGTCTTTGAAGTTTCACCATCAACGTCACTCGCTAATAAATATAAGGATAATTTTTGCTAGATTTGCTAATGTACAGGTTTTATAATAATTTTTCCACCATTTACTTACTATTATGAAGCATGTACCATATTATACCATTGTGCCTATATTAATTACCACTAAACATTTCAGCCTACAAGGTAACCATAAGCATCAAAATTATGGGGCACTTCTAAATGGGTGTAAAAATCAAAAGTAAGTACAGTTTGAGACACAAAGAAAGAATAAACTGGTGGGACACCACAGAACTACCTTATTCCTCGAAAATAAGTCGAATTCTGGTGACTTTTTAAATTTTATTGTGTTAAGAGGTGTTTCATAAATGATATATAGGGTTTAACTTTCATAATTTTCTTCGATATCGCTAACCCTGTAGCAAGGCTAGCCCAAACCGCTAAAGAGTGGTCGATTTCCGCCACTGGTGACCAAACGGTAACAGTTAGCAAATAATGAATTTAAAATTGTTTATCAGCACTTCAAAATCATACGATTTGATATGTCACAACCTCCATCTATAATGAATAATAAAAAAGTTACTCCCCTTAAATAAACCAAAAAAAAAAAAATTTACGTCAAGTCAATTTCAATTTTTACGAGGTTAAAATATCGATAATGTAAGATGCTCATTACTAAAGCCCGGATTTTATGCAGCAAAAAAAGACTAAATATGCAATTGCATATGCAAGCGAAAAGCCCAATATAATACGCAAAAATGTTAACAAAAAGACCAATATATACAAAAATGTAAACCCGTAAACTCACTGAGCCAGGACTTACTTTACTTTAAAATGCCAGTTGAGGCATTGTAAAGTTAGTATCTACGTAAGTCAAATATGCAAATTTTATTTTAAACTGAAAATAATCTACTCCTTTAAATAGAGAAATACATACACATTTCTCGAGTTAATCGTTTACAAACACAATAAATTCACTGCAAGTAGAAAACAGCCGAAAACTAATAGAGAGGAAAGCTATCCTACCCTGCTGATACGTGGAGTGTAGATGAGAGTACTGCAGACGCGTTACGACAAGTTTGATCTTGTTTCAGTAGGCTAGCAGGCTAGCTGCTTGTCAGTACTCAGTAGGTACTAACATGACTTCACAATGAAGGTAGGTAGGTACCCTCACAAAATGTGATTTTACGATTTACTTCCTAAGTTTTGAATGGACTTCGGTAGCTCTGAGTACTTAGATAGTGCAGATACCTACTTACCGAATTTTTTCCCCTAATGCAAAAATCCGGGCTCTACTCATTACGATGGAGAAACAATATTCACATGCAATGTATTTTTGTGATGTTTTGCAATCTAATACACAAAATAACTACTAGTACTATACCGAGATAAAAGTTTTCGAATATGGATCCTTTTCAATGTTTGTAGGGGAAAGTATATTGAACAAGTTCTCTGTCCAATAAAATGTCTTGTCTTTCACATACGTAGATATATTTACTATAGCTATGCCCTACTATGAATCGATTTGATCCTCCTTTTCTATTCTCTCTCTTCCTCGTACAGACTTCTCATCCATTCTGTATTCAGCATTTCTTCCTCTCTAATCTCCACGGATTTGGCTGGTGTACCATAAACTTTATTCACGATATTTTTTATGACTATTGTTTCATATTTCTGTCTATAAATACATAAATATAGACTGATGTGTCTGTAGAAGTAAGTAGAGATGGCAGTGGCGGCTCGTCGGGTGAAGACACTGAAGACATTTTCACCTAATTTTGAACAGTGAAAACACTACTCATAATCCCTTGAACATGGCACAATTGATCCAACTCAAAGAAAAAAAAAAAAAAAAAAAAGAGTAAGCTTTGTGTAAAATAGATCAATGCTGCTTAACATTTCATGTTACTTTCCAAGGAGAACACCAAATGTGAAGACAATTCGAAATTGTCTTCAGTTGTCCTTGAATCAACCAATCAGAGTTGAGTATTTCCAAGTAGGTATCGTGAAATATTAGGCAAGAACTATATCTATGTAATATGCTACTGAGGACAGTCTTCAGTTGTATTCAGTTTACATTATCTACACGACCTCATACGAAATGTCACGAAGCCACATACCATGTGCGATGTCATGTGTTTTTGATATTAACATTGTTGCCAGTAGCATTATGCCAGACCTAGGAAACCAGTCAATGATTTAGCCTCACATATCTAGCACAATCTTGTAATATTAAAAAAAATAATAATAATAATAACGTAGGCGTTAGGAAAGCAGGATTTTGTGTCAGGAATTTTGGATATTATTTCTCATTTTTTGGGTTCTAGTTTTGTACATAGTTCCTAAACGATAGCCGATACCAATAAATTTTAACTATTTATGTATCTTGTCAACTATAGTCTTATAAAGGACATCTCGATTGAAGTCAAATCTCGGAAATAATTATTTAATGTAGGTACCGAAATTGAGCCAAATAAGATAATCTGGTATCTAGTTGTTCCAAGAAGTTTTTAAATAGGGACAATGGTGGTACTGTTTAAGATCCTGACTAGGGAACCACTTTTAAAAAAATCATGAAATTAGACGTGTTGAAATGAAATTCTCAAGAGAAAATTCTGTTCAGGCGGTGTAGTATTATTTTTTCAAATAAATAAATACGTCTTACATGATTTGAGGGATTTCTTTAAATTTAAAATATAGCTCTTGAAGTTTGTAGAAATTTAGCTATGAAATTGACTTGGCAACATTGTATCTCTTATCTTTAGAATGTAAACAAAACTTGTGGCGCACTTTTTAAATTTTATTAGATTATTTTCAAATCGTTTCAACGGTAATCAAGTGACTTTTAATTGGTGTAACTAATTAATAAAGTTATTTCCCAGTATTTGATACAGGATAGAAACATTTTTCCTACCTGATCTGACCTGTGCTTTTCGTAATAAGTTGAATATGAAGTAGCTATGTACTTCTTTCAGTGTCAGAAATAACATTATAATTATGCAGGTAGCTAAGCACACAGCTTCCAGTGAAGTAGGTACTTAAAATTATAAGGCAATATCTGTGTTTTTCATAAATAGTCATTTAAACATCAATGGTAACACAAATTTAAGCTGATTTTATATTTGTAGTAAGTATGTGTTCTTAGATTTATTTTGTAATCTGGTGGTGGATTTTCTTGCAGTTTTGGATTGTAATTTTTAGTCTTCAACTAACTTTCTTTCCTTCCCAGTTCTAACCCCTCTTTAAAATGTTGTACCTACCTATCTACTGAGGTATAATCCTAATATTTTTATTTTAATTCCGTTTTACCAACTTTTAGTTAATATTTTTTATTAAGATGAATGAATACCTAAATATTTTTTATTAAGATGAATATTTCAAAGAAACAATGAGATTCCCACAAAATCATGGGGTTCAAACATTAAAAGTAACCCCATTCAGATTAAGAAGTAATGAGTCTAAGAAAGATATTATGATTACTGGATGTCCAATTTCTCCAATTACTATGTATAACCACCACTAAAAAAGTAAAGCAAATGCCTGCCCCACAGCCATACAGTTCAAGCCTGAATGGCTTATGAAAAATGAATGGCTGTGTACCAGCTCAAGTGTTGACAAATTGTTCTGCTGGCCTTGTTTATTCATTAAGTACCAAGTGTTCTCCAAAAAAAGTAACTATAAAAACTTATATGATGCAAAACTGGTATGAGAGAAAATCATGCTCTGCAGGGAAACAGCCATAACTTACAATGGGCTGTGTTTATGAGACCATAAGAAATAAGATCTGATAAATTAATAATTTTATTTTTTCAATACTTCTGGGTATAATTTGTCTTCACCTAGTCTTGAAGTCAGGAGCCGCCACTGAGAGATGGAGAAGCGGAGGGGAGGAATGAGTGCAAGACATTGTACGAGTATGTAAAGTAAATTTACTTCTGCAAGAATTACACTTCGTGTCGAAAAAAGGGAGACCGCGGTTCTGGGTGAAAGGGACCACTAACTTTTTACTTAAACCCTTGTATATCGTGTACGATACGGTTCACCCGATTTAAATTCATTATGATTTAGCTCATACATATATTTAAGAAAATCCAAAAAAAAAGTGAAAAAATAACGTCTGACTTGCTGACACAGAATTTTTTGAGAATCTAGAATGTAGAAAAAACGGTAGAAAATCAGTTAAGCGGTTCAAGATATATAAGTGATTTAGTATACATAAAATCTCAAAATTGACACGTGTATACGATGTGTAAAAATCCCGAGGAAGTATTGTGTCCATAATTGGCAGTGTTTTTTAATATATTCGCAAGTGTAGAAGCATACGAATACCCGGGAACTGCTCTCAGCGAGTTTGAACTAATAAAACTTTGTCATAGGTACTTTAAATGAAAAATGCAACTCGCGAGCACGGCTTACATTTTATTATTTCTGTAATTTATTTGAGGAAATCCAGCAGAGTGCATGCACAAGGATATAACTCGTTGTAACCCCCACGCCGCTCAGATGTGCCTTCCAGGGAAGAGGGGTAGATTCGTCTTTTCGGTCTTTACGTTCTCACTGAACCTTTTCAAATTTACTTGTGGTCGGCATTTATGCATGTCTCTTCTTTTCTTCCCGGTAGCTCAGTGGTAAAGGCGGCACTCTGTGAATCCAGAAGTTCCAGAGGTCGTGGGTTCGAAACCCAGCCGGGACATGACAAGTTATCATCCCATTTGGGATTTTTACCACATAATAATATGTCTTGGGCTTACTGCTGGAATAATGGGACTTTAGTAGTCTTAATCGGGCAGTATAAATAAGGCGATATTATTATTATTCTTTCTCTCTAACGCCTCTGGGTCTTGTCATCTTAGCTACTTTAATGTCTTGTGGGCCCTGTCATAAATCTCTGAATTCATTTGGTCACGTGATTTGAAATTCTTCTCTCCACACATCCAGCGTGTCCCAGGGTGATTCAGCCTCCCCTCCCCTCCCCCTCTCAAGCAGATCAGGGCCTTGTTCCTGAAAGACATATACTTCGCAAACCGCACTACACACTCCGCAAAATTAAAGATTTGTGGAACAGTAACACGAAAATCACTCCGCAATACAACTCCCCAACTCACACTACAAAAAAACATTGTAGAAGTGTTTCAGAAACAGAAATTGGATTTGCGGAGTGAGAGAAGTGCGGAGTGCGGATCGACTCTGCGCTTTCAGGAACAGTGCCCAGATTTCTCATCTCCCAGAACTAACTAAAACTAGTTCACAGTTTGGAAAATAATATGAACAAATTTCTAGAAGAAATTAAAAGTCATAATATAAAAACGCTGCTATATACTACACAATAAATGCTTCTACTAAGTATAATTATCCTAATTCTCGTAACAATAGAGTCATCTCGCAAATTATGGAAAGTTAACGAATCTAATCAAGAGAGCAAGTATACGAGTATTCTATATCGTAACCGGGTTATAAATATCTCACTATATGACTGAATAGAGTGAATAGTGAATATTCATGTGTGTATTTATATTTATACGTACCGATGATTATTATAATAATAATTATCGTAGGAACAACAAACAAGAACAAACTTTGAGGTTTCTCCTGAAAACGTTAATTGCTGTGTACACAAGTTCCACAAATTTAAAGCTCTTGAAGCAAGGTGTCGTTAATGAAGGAAAGCTAAGGGTTTGGAAGCTAGAGATGTGGAGAATTCTGAGTTAAACTGTGGAGAAATTTGAGGTAATTGGTGCAAGTAGACATGAACCAGATAGCAGGGGTGGGGTGGAGGGGGAGGGAAAGCAAGGAGGTAACTGTTTGGCCTCTCTCTCTCTAGCAATTAATTGCGAATATAATATAAATCTAGATTTGTGTCTAGCATTGGGTAAATAAAATTTTGTTTCAAAACCAGGCCTCCAATGTTCACATCAAGCACAAGCTAAACTTTTCTTAACTTCAGAGATCGGATGAGAACGGGTGTATGAAACGCAACTTGTTCGGCATACAGTACCTATGTATGTATGTATGTGATTTCATTGTAATATTATGTCACAACTGTAGCGGGTAGCTTAGTATTACTAATTTCCAAATTGCATCATTTTATAATATCTATATTTCTTTTCGTTATGCTACTCATTTTTCCTCACGAGGTATGAGTGGACCCGGGACATTTAAGTACAGAGCAGAAAATTTCTGCGCTCCTGGGAATCGAACCCAGGTCACCTTGCGTACAACCCGGTGCTCTACGCCACTCCGGCACGGTGACTACAAAAAGTTCCAATAAGTTATTAATTTAGATTATAATGAAGAGAAAAAGCAAGAGAAAAGCAATGTGTTATAACCTTAGAACTTATAACACACTTGAGTTTAATAAAAAGACACGAAATTAGTACTTTCATTGACATGGCAGATATATTACTGTAAAAATGACATACTTAGTTACTTACGTCATCAGAAATAACGATGCCGACCTTTCATTTAGGTTCACTTCATTCATTTCCACAGAAAACACAAAAGCTTCACTTCAGAACAACCAACACCTACAGATTTCTCTACCTTAGTCACTCTATCCTTAGTTTTCTCGCTTGCACCAGGTTATATTCAAGCGCAGAAACTAACTCAATATTTCTCCTAGAACGTAGATTTGAAAAGAAAAATATCTATAAAAAAACTTTAAATATAGAAACACTTTAAAAGAGATGAAATTGTTTTTCCTTTGATTTCCCTGTGGTAAAGTGTTTTGACGCTAACAAAGAAAATCATCAAGGATGTACAGAAGAAAACAATGAATGGTACCCGCAGAAATTCACGCTGAATTCATGCCAAAGAGATGGAAAGAGAAAGAACGCAGAAAAAATAATGAGAAAAGAAATAATGAATATTGATGGTCTAGTTTCTTCTTTTAGGAGTTATTTGTTGTACAACTGTAGTGCTTGTGGTATAGGTGTTACCCGAGCAATCAGAACAAAATTAAATTCACTTTTTGGGAAATATGATAAATACCTATAAGTTGAAAAGCAACCATTTATAAATAAATTTCATTAATTTTAACATTAAAAAACTGAGTACCAGTATTTAGTCTCTTTTATTTACCCTAGAATTATTGAACAAAAAATCGCTTGAGCATAAATATAGTGGTAGTAGAAACTATCCTAGAATAGCGAAGAAAAAGAGAGAAAAAACAGTCACAAATAGGAAAACGAAAGAAATTAAAGAAGAATAGAAAAGCGAAGGAAGATTTCTTGAAAATAATGAAACAAACAGAACTGACATGCACGTACGACCAGTAAAACTGAAAACACTGAACGCACGTACACAAGTGTACGTTAAGTGTACATAAAACACTACAAGTATACACCCGATGTACTATAGCAATAAAACACCACTATTTGTATACAACAACATGTATGGTGTTTTCAGTACTTTAGATACGATAAAATTTTATATCGCAATATTTAATTTTGCGAATTAAAGGAATATAATTCCGCTATAAAAATACTGAAGAATCTAAAGAGCATAAAAAGAAAGTTGAGTAGAAAGTTAGGGTGGTACGCTCACCCATGCTACACGTCTTGGCCTCTTAATTTATGTAACTATGTTTCTACATTATACTCTCTAAGTACATTATCTGAATCAAGCTAAGATTACTATAGTATCTGACCTACAAGGGAATCATGAGTGAAAGTACTGACAAGAGAGAGAGAGAGAGAGAGAGAGAGAGAGAGAGAGCTTATGAAAGTACTGACAAGAGAGAGAGAGAAAGCTTATGAAAGTACTGACAAGAGAGAGAGAGAGAGCTTATGAAAGTACTGACAAGAGAGGTAGAGAGAGAGCTTATGAAAGTACTGACAAGAGAGGTAGAGAGAAAGCTTATGAAAGTACTGACAAGACAGATAGAGAAAGCTTATGAAAGTACTGACAAAAAGAGAGAGAGAAAGCTTATGAAAGTACTGACAAGAGAGAGAGAGAGAGAGAGAGAGAAAGCTTATGAAAGTACTGTCAAGAGAGAGAGAGAAAGCTTATGAAAGTACTCACAAAGAGAGAGAGAGAGAGAGAGAGAGAGAAAGCTTATGAAAGTACTCACAAGAGAGAGAGAGAGAAAGCTTATGAAAGTACTCACAAGAGAGAGAGAGAGAAAGCTTATGAAAGTACTGGCAATCAAATTTGAATTTTTAAATACCTTCTTGGATTACGTTTTCAAGTGACCACTTTCAGTCAGAATTCAAAAGTTTATAACAAAGGAAAAGCAATACACCGAGTCTTCTCTCTCTCTACCCTTTACCCTCCTCATCGCTCTCCTACTCAGCCATATCTTTTAACAGCTTTTCTTCATCTCCCTGTTCTCCTATCTATTCGATATGCTGATATTATACAGGGTGTAACAAAATGTCTGCATTAAATTAATAATACGGATTTCTGTGACTATATTAGGGATGGTTTATTCTATGAACTTTTTTCAAAATATCTTCCTCTTTTTACAAGAAACCTTTAAAGTTTACAAATATAAATTCTCTTTTTGCAATAACTTCTGAACTATTTGAGGTAGACTAATTAATTTTATTTTACTAACATTATCTGATACAATGTACTTTCTGATTACCTACGAGTAGGTATCGATGAATTTTGTCATTTTGTGACATTTCCAGATACCCCTGAAAATGTCACAGAAATAATGATCACATAAGCTCAAAGTACAAAACAGATTATATTAATTAAACAAAATAAATTTATTCGCCGCAAATAGTTCAGAAGCTAAAATAAGAAAAAGAGAAAAAAATGTCCTTAAAAAGCATTTTCAAAAAAGAATAAAAGCACTTTATAAAAAAAAATATAGAATAAATTCTCCCTAATTTAATAACGGAAATCCACCCTATATCAATTTGATGCAGACATTTTGTTACACACTGTATATTGTATGATATTTCTTTAGTCCATTTTCTTCTTTTTTTCTATCTATTCAACTCGTAATACTCTTATTCATTTCTCTCTCCAGTTCTCTACATTATGAAATGGAGCAAAACCGATGTATCTTTAGGTAGGACTTTTATTTGTTTTAAACATATAAAACTGTGTTCATACCAATTCATAATTTTCGATGATGGTTACCATGATTAAAGTGTAGTACCTACTACTCAATTTTTATTTCATAATTTTCATTTCATTGTGTATCTTATACAATAATATGTCTAGGTCAATTTTATATTCTAGTCTACTGCTCAACTTTCCCTTCTCACAAAGTGATTGGGGAAATCAACCTCTGCACTATAACATGTACGATAAATATTATGTATGCTATGTATACACTAGTACCTACACTAAACTTATCATGTACTTACACTGTCCAATAATTATTGCATTAATAGATAATAGACTGATAATGAAGTAAAATTCCTATAAATAGCAAACTATTTAGCACAAGAAAGACATGAAATTTTCTTTTTGGCGACACAGAAGGAGAGTTTAGATAAGTTGCAGATAAACATCCTCCTGATGCAGTTTCTAGAGCACATCCTCAGACATATGCCACTCTTGAAGCATGCTCCTGGGAGTCATAAATGTTTTCATAGATACTATAAGTATGCGGCGACGGCAAAGCTGAAGAAATAAAACTTCCTAGAAAGCCCCCAGGCCTGGGAGAGGAAAGCTGAAATGAAGGCTAAACCAAACATAAAGCAAGACAAAGTCTTCATTTTAGAAAAACAATACGTGCCTTCTTGTAAAGTGGTTCTCAAAAGAGCGCACGAAAAGCTCAGTGGTTAAGCACTCGCTTGCCATGCGGAAGGTCCCGGTTTCGAACCCCCGCGCCGACAAAAATGTGTATTCAAAACTTGGTTACAGTTGTTTGTAAAGGATACCTTCCGGTGCGTTCGTGTTGACCCAGCACCTAAATAGTAAGTATTATGTTACTTCTCGCCCATCAGAGGGGAAGCATACTACGGGATGGGCAGCCTACAACACAGACCACAAGTGTCTACAGTAGCTCTTGTTTCATGGCTACGAAATAAAAAATAGCTGTGAAATACTCATATTAAAAAAAAAAAAAAAAAAAAAAAAAAAAAATGAGGGTCTGGGTCCGGTTAATTATCCAATAAATGATTACAAGAATATCTTTTCAAATCCACATTAAATGTGGATTTTGTGATAACCATATTTCATCTTGATAGCTGAAAATTATATCAAACGTCCATTATCAATGGATAAATTCGACATAACCAAGTTCCAAATATCCAGTTCGATTGTACCTTCATTTATAGTTGTTTTTTTTTTTATCAATTTGGGGTATATTATCTGGAAAATCTTTTCAGCAATCTTCACACCAAGGCACTTCACGAGCAGTATACTGTCTGCAACAACAACATGTTACTAGATAAGAGGTTGTCTGCCAAGCTATAAGAGCCACACCGGAATACTGAAGCTTTTCATGTGACCTGCAGCTTTCTGCTTGAAATGAGTATATGAGCCTCCTAGCTCCTCTTAAGATAGAGAAGACAATATTCCAGCACGTTGTAACTGTGTAAGTACGTCGCCCAATGAAGATATTAGCTGAAAATCTAGTCTAGTTCAAACGAAGTTCCTTGAGTTCTTTGAAAACCGCTCATCTGGATTGCTACTACCCTCGCTCCTAGTTCTCAACTTTGAGAAGATTAGAAACTTTCGATTAATATTATGACTTTGAAAACAAGAGTTGAAACAATTGGGTCGTGGGGGGGCAAGCGATTTCTTGTGGCTTTCATATTCAGCCTCCATTACATCGAATGTGTTAGAGTTCAAGTTGCTGAGCTCCTTATGTCTGCTAAAGATTTTCAAGTTTTGCTATTTAAAATTAAATCCTCTAACCATCATATATTGACGAGCTTTTAATAAGCTTGGCTTGAATTGTAAGTTTTACCTTATCCCATTAACAAGGAGAAGAAACATCATGAAGACAAAATACTGATTTTGAGCTTGTTCAGATAGACGAGCAATTATCGAATTCCCTTGTCCCTTAAGAACCAAATTTCAAAATCGGAGCAATTGGTATGAAAAAAGAGCAGTAAGTTAGAGTCCACCCCCCCCCCTTATAACTATACGATGGCTTCCTGGTATTTGTAAGCTTAAACAGTGAGGGTCGTTTGTACTAGTTAGATGTAGAAATGATGATGAATGGAGGAGTATCAGCGCATCATGCAAAGTTTGACAGAGAAACTGCTGAAACAAAACGTATACACAAATTTAGCACGTCACTATGGTGTTTCTTGTAGGGGTGAGGGATAGGGTATTGTGAGGGAGTGTGGGGATTAGCTGTGAGGGACAGGGTATTGTGAAGGAGTGATGGAGGTTAGGGGTGAGGGACAGGGTATTGTGAGTGAGTGAGGGGGGAGGGGTATTGTGAGGAAGTGATGGGGGTTAGGGGTAAGGGACAGGGTATTGTGAGGGAGTGATGGGGGGAGGGATATTGTGAAGGTGGGGGGGGGGGGCGTATTGTGAGGGAGAAGGAGATAGATAAGGATAGGTGTGAGGCCAAGGATAAATATGGAGGTAAATATTTTGACAAGATAATATTCAGCTCAGAGAACGAGAACTTCGTTGATACATTGGGAAAATAAAGGGTAATGTGGAAAACTCCAACATTGAGTCTACACTTAGGACCGAATTATAAAACAGCATAAGATTTAATCTATGTGGACACTATCCCAAGACTCGGAGTTTCAACCAATCACAGCGCACTATGGCCCGAGTGTTAAGGGATTGGGTCCACTTAGATTAAATCTAATCCTGTTTTATAATTCGAACCTTACTCTTACCTTTCTGTTAGTTAGTAGTTAGTCTCACTACTTTAGGCCCAGTTCATATCGAAAGTTCACAGTTCACATCCAGCTATTATGTAGCATGCAGCGAATCTCGTTCAGTGATTTCCATTTGAATAAGAACCTTTTTTCAACTTATTTTCACAATACGCAGTTCAAATTTCAACATTATTCGATCTCACATTTCAGGTGCTAGATATCCCTTACCTGACCTAGCACATTAGGTAGAATAAAGTACAGTAATGAGCTGAAGAAAAGGACAAAAAAGAGAGAATAAAAAGGTTCCGCAATTCCATTCCTCTTTATCATTGTCACATACAGGACCTGGGCTGGGGGGCGTCCTCATTAGTCATTGTCTCGGATATCTATTAGACTGTCCTCTGTCCATTCTGTCCTGGAATGGAGAGATTCCTAGTTGGACACATCTAGTGTTACTCTTGTTGTGACCGTAGACCATTGTATGTCGCACTGAGCCAGGACCACTGACCAATTACCTACCACAAGAAAACTTTGACTGGCAAAGTGTAGGTTGCAGATTCGAAACATGTTAGACTAATGTAGGTAAGTGCCGCGATAAAATTGATAATACAAATACTATAAATACTGACTATCATATTCCTTCCCAACCTGTGTAAACAAAAGTCACAAAAAAAAATATAATTAGAAGAAAAATACATGGGTAATAAAATTGAAAATATATACAGTATGTTTCAGAAAAGGTGGCCACCCCCTCGTAACTTTTGAACGCGACGGAATTTTTCAATTCTGTAAAGTCCTAGGTATAGGAAGTGCCCTATGGCCCATCCTGTGGTCATATTTATTTTTGGCCCCGGTCGGCCCTTCCGGCTTTTAGGCCATATTTTTTCATTTTTCTCGCGAATTTTAAATGGAATGCTATATTTTTTATTTCTGTTAATTAAAGTACAAGTTAGGTTGAGTATAATGAGCTTTTAAATTTTTCAAAAATCTTATCAGGGGCGGAGCTAGTAGGGTGTAAGTTTCAAAATTGTTACACCCTGTATTTCAGCGTTAGTTAGATTTTTTAGTACTTTTTTTATGTTCATAGGTTCAAAATATTGTTTTACACCATATGAAATCAAAAAATATTCTTGTTTACTTCTAATCAGGGTCATAGTAAGGTTTTTGTAAAAGTACTTTTTTTCTCACGTCAATTTTTCCGTAAATTAATGGTGTTCTCGAAACTGGCTTTTTTAGAGGTGAAAGTCTGCAGTGACATATGTTTTTTATGCTTGAAGTCGAAAGAAAACTTAACGGAGAAGCGATTAAAATCATAAAAAAAGCCA
Source organism: Bactericera cockerelli (assembly GCA_024516035.1). Taxonomy (NCBI): domain Eukaryota; kingdom Metazoa; phylum Arthropoda; class Insecta; order Hemiptera; family Triozidae; genus Bactericera; species Bactericera cockerelli. Next base: position 41,501,181 of record CM044958.1, on the reverse strand, counting down.
TTTAACCTGCTAGTTTTTTCACGACAGTGTCCGGTAAAGTGAGTGAATTTCGTATTGGATTTTTTTTGTTGTTGAGGAAACACAATTGGCATAGAAAATAAATAATATCTAATAAGGGAATATTACTTCAATAAACATAACTAAATGCGAAATTAAATGAAAATTATTTCTTCTAAATCAGTGCCGGATATTTTTCTCTCTCTCTCTCTCTCTCTCTCTCTCTCTCTCTCTCTTTCACTTTTCAAAGTTCAAGTTGTATCAAAAATAATTATCGGATAATGCTGCTTCTAAAGTCGGCCTAGGGGTCCCCTCTTGAGACAATTTTAGTTGGTAAGTTGGTAAAATCTGTAGAAAACACATTGTCAATAATTCTGGAGTCAGTCCGATGGCGCTTTGAATGCAACGATTCTTGTAGGATCACCGAAATTAAGCAAAGTCCAGCGAGGAGAAAACTTCGTGATGCTGGCATTCCGGCCTAACCCAGGCTGGGTGAGATAAATGTGTTTAGGAGGTTGGTGAGTTTCTTGCGAATGGAATGTAACACCCCCGTTATGATATGACCATGTAGTTGAAACGCGATATTAAACCCAAATTAAAAAAAAAATCATACTGGTGTTGCTAGTAATGAATACCAGGTCTCTAAATAAAAATCTAATTATCTCGAAATTTAAGAGAAAAAAGTACCAGGTCAAGTACCAAACTCTTGAGGGTGAAAATTAAACCAATTCAATTATTTTAAGGAGGCGAAGAGAGAGAGAGAGAGAGAGAAAGAGAGAGAGAGAGAGAAAAAAAATATCCGGCACTGATTTAGAAGAAATAATTTTCATTTAATTTTGCATTTAGTTATGTTTATTGAAGTAATATTCCCTTATTAGATATTATTTATTTTCTATGCCAATTGTGTTTCCTCAACAAACAAAAAAAATCCAATACGAAATTCACCCACTTTACCGGACACTGTCGTGAAAAAACTAGCAGGTTAAATGGCTTTTTTTATGATTTTAATCGCTTCTCCAATAAGTTTTCTTTCGATTTCAAGCATAAAAAAACATATGTCACTGCAGACTTTCACCTCTAAAAATGCCAGTTTCGAGAACACCATTAATTTACGGAAAAATTGACGTGAGAAAAAAAGTACTTTTACAAAAACCTTACTATGACCCTGATTAAAAGTAAACAAGAATATTTTTTTGATTTCATATGGTGTAAAACAATATTTTGAACCTATGAACATAAAAAAAAGTACTAAAAAATCTAAGTAACGCTGAAATACAGGGTATAACAATTTTGAAACTTGCACCCTACTAGCTCCGCCCCTGATAAGGTTTTTGAAAATTTTAAAAGCTTATTATACTCAACCTAACTTGGACTTTAATTAACAGGAATAAAAAATATAGCATTCCATTTAAAATTCGCGAGAAAAATGAAAAAATATGGCCTAAAAGCCGGAAGGGCCGACCGGGGCCAAAAATAAATATGACCACAGGATGGGCCATAGGGCACTTCCTATACCTAGGACTTTACAGAATTGAAAAATTCCGTCGCGTTCAAAAGTTACGAGGGGGTGGCCACCTTTTCTGAAACATACTGTATACCTATGACACTTAAAGCAAAATAGTTTTATAATTGGTATGTATGTACATTCAATTTCGTGCCTTTTAAAAACACTTGGCCGTGGTAGCGCACTGTGAAAAAGGATATGGCTCTGGCACAGGCAATAAGAACATAAAGAAAAGGAAATCGGGTGTATCCTCTGCAGGCCTCTGTATGTCTCTGCCATAACTCATGAACCTCCCTTCTCCTCTGTGGTGGAGAATTCATCTAACACAGTAGTAGTAACCCATTGTTCCTTTTCCAGTAAGTACCTAAACTTTTAAGTTAAAAGATGAGCTTCAAAAATATCTTTTATTCGTAATTTAATGGGTATCTAGTAATAGGACTCAATACGCTAGATCTAGGGGCACTGCACAAAAGTGCTATACGGACCCCGCAAAAAGTTAATCGACCCTGGCTATACTTAGATTTCATTACTCACATAATTATTCATATTTTTAATCATATTTGATTTTGCAAGAGAACTTCCAAGCCTATTTTTCAACAGTTTATCTACCAATACATCGTACCTATGTACATTGATATCATGCTCAATAGTAACCAGTATATTAGGTATGAAATAATTGTTATAACCTCGGTTGTTCAAAATCCCTTTTATCAAAATCGAATTTCAAAGAAGTTTCCAGGGCAGCTTAGGTCAGTTTTGATGTGTTAGGTACCTACTTAAAGTAAAGTTATAAAATTTAGCTTTTTAGGAGCTTAACATACAGGAGGTTCTTTTGGGAAATACAAAAAATATTACTAGAGATGTATTTAACATATTTTTTTTACTACATGGAAGAAGGTCGGGAGACAGAAAGAAAGCGAGAGAGAGAGAGAGAGAGAGAGAGAGAGAGAGAGAGAGAGAGAGAGAGAGAGAGAGAGAGAGAGAGAGATAGAGAGAGAGAGAGAGAGAGAGAAGATAGAGAGAGAGAGAGAGAGAGAGAGAGAGAGAGAGAGAGAGAGAGAAAGCGAGAGAGAGAGAGATAAAGAGATAAATATATTCTGTCAATAGGGTATATAAATGTGACTTTTGACAGCAAAGTCAGTAAAATAATATTAAATGTCAGCTTCAGCGAATCCTCACTAGTAATGAGTCAGCTATAAGAGTCCATAGAAGTTTAATTTTTTGCTGACAATACCAATTAATTAAAGCTGTAACTTAACTACACAGTTTCGTGGAATCCAAGTGAATCAGGAGTTTCATGATTGTTTTCTTTTCGATAGGTTATTTCATTTGCAGGAAACTTACATACAAAGCTGATAGATAAACTTTACCCAGTCCAGACTTGATTGGGTCAGAAAAAACCAGTATCACAAATAGAAGGCTTGGATTTTGGGTGTCACCCAAAAAGTTTTCACCTTGCTGAACGTAGCTCGAATGCAGCGATCTTACGAGAACAGAACTGGTGTATTGAAAGTGCCATCGACGCCCATGTTTCCATCGTTAACATGAAAATCCATGTTCATGTTCTGTTAATAATCTGTCATGATTGAGGCTGGCTGAGGTTAATGGGAGTAGTTTGTCTAGAAAATGCTGTACATGAACTCAATAGTTGACCCTTGAATAATATTCACATATTATGTGTTACTGCGCTTCAGTGTATGGGAAGAAGCTTTCAGCACATTTGAAATACTTTTAGCGAAACTTTCCTTGGATTTGTTCAGAAATACCCTGTATGATGTGATTAGGCCTTGCGCTTTTCTTTTAAACAGACTTATGGCAGTCAGCAGTCATAAATACTTGGGTTTCGCTTGAAGGTTGCATGTGCCTGACGCTTCATGTCAGAAGATTTATAAATATTAGCACGTTACGAATAGACAGGAAAAATCAGGTGTACCTTACGCTAAGCCCATCAGCGGGGGGCACTTACCCATTCTTGTTGTTTTAAACTTGAATTTATTTTTAGACTGACTTTATTACTTCCTCCAATATTTGAAAGCGGGTAAGTAAGAAATCGCATTTACCAATATTGTTAAGAGGAAATTTTTTTTTTTTTTTTTTAAGTGGGGTTTAACGTCGCTTTCAACTGCCATGGTCATATCACGACGGGGGTTTTACCCTCCATTCGCAGGAAACTCACAAACCTGCTACTCACATTGACCTCACCCAGCCTGAGTGGGGCCGGGAAAAGCCAGCGTCACGAGAATTAGAATTTGAATGGTCACCCATCCAAGTCTTAACCTCGCTGGATGTCGCTTAACTTCGGTGTTCTGAAGGGAACCGGTGTATTCAACATGCCATCGACGCTGGCAAGAGGAAAATTATTTATACCTACATTTTCTGCAAAGACCAAATTTCAAGATGTGAATGAAAGATGATGTGTTCTTTTGGATTTATTATCCCTGACTAAGGGAATTTTAGATAGGTAGGTATTTATAATATTGCAGCATAATTGGAATAATTAAATGGAATGAGACGTAGAAAAACTATTAACTATAAAAAAATTATACAAGTATACATACTTACTCTACAATAAGGCAACTCCTGTAAAACTTTCTGTCATGAAAAATTCCATGTACCCTCTAATTACAGATTACTGTTTTATTTGCTTGCATTACTTTGCTTTCTACCTACCCTATGCTTATTTGGTAACTTTTACTCTATTTCATTATTCCTCGGAAGGTCAAGGTTGTCCCGGCGATACATTAAGTAAAAAAAAAATCGATTCGAATCAAAGACAGAAGCTAATCCCAGTCCTATCCATGATCCAAGTTGCTTAACTTCGGAGATGTGTCGGAAACTGATGGTGTTCAATAATACTGAAATAGAAATCAATTTGTAACGCATCGTTAAGCAATGTTTGTGACTCCAGAAGTTACTTTGAGAAGAAATTATATCATTGAAATAAAATTCTATTAAAGCTCAATTTTTGCCTGCTTGCCAAGCCTCCATTTTTGGGCTGTTTGCCAACCCTTCCCATTTTCCAGCTCCTACATACACATCAGGCTTGAGATTCCCTCACATTATGTTTGTAAGCCATGGGGGGTCTCGGTCAAATTTGATATTTTGAAGTTAAGTTTTCCCCCTCGCCACCTGCATTTTAGGATTTTCGGCAGAGTTTACCAAGTGTATATAAAATATACATATAGGAACAACATAAAATAATTACATATTGTATCAAGCTCGCCGGGAGGCGAGCGCTCGTCAAGTAGCGCCAGCCACCCGGCCTATATTAACACGAAACAGAGTTTATATGTATTTTGCTTTATTGTTTTCGCCCACTTCCCGCTAACTATTATCAATTTTTATTTCAAATTCGTAATGAGACGCGATAATAGATTGTGTTTCACGAAAGCGCGAGGTTCCTACGTACAGTTAAAGTCGTTTTCTGGCCACGCCGAAAATCTTGAATTTCATGAAAATATTCATACAGGTTTTTTTTTTCTTCAGACCAATTTTCTGTCAAGGGTACAGCAATGTGTGCTTGTCGTGGAAAGACGTGAGCTACGTTTTTGGATAGGGAATTTTTATTTCTGCATACCTTTTATAGTTTCAAGTATTTATTTTTTATAGGATAGGAGATATAGCCTTCCAAAATAAAACCGGAAAGTTGCACAGAGCCGCCCTGGTTATCTTGGAGCTGTGGTTCTGGTATTTTTCGAAAGGCCTTATCATAGTAAAAAATATAAAAATATAACCAAAGTATTACACTGGACCAAACTTGAGTTATAGCCTTTGAAAGGAATACTTATTTTGGAGCCCAGAGCCGTCTATTGTTATCCTAGGGATGTATTTCTGGTGTTTTTAGAAAGGTCTAGTCAAAGGGAATGAGATCACTTAATTTCAGATGGTTGAAACAAGTAGAAAAGTTTTTAAAGCCCTCTAAAGGAATATCTATAATGAACCCTGGAGCCACGCCTAGTTATCCCAAGTTGATGACTGAAGGTTCTTTCTAAAGATCTAATTACGCAGAATTATACTACGATGTAAATAAAATTTTAGAAAAATCAGCGACAGTGTGAGACATAAAAAGAAAAAACTGAATTTAGATTTATGAGAGTAACAAAAAATCTTCGCCTCACATATAACTTAAAATATGGGTGGGGTATTATCGTCTTTGCTTCATCCAAGCTGCCAGCAGACCGTTTTATCAGAATGGGAATAATAACGTTCTATAACTTCATTAAAAGATTTCAACATCAAGAGGTAAACTAGGTCTATATTATGAGAAGTGTATAAAATATTGGCCAGTAACAGGAAAAATATTGATTAATGTAGATCAAAACAATGATAAATTATAATAAAATATTATGTATTGAGCAGTCTCTGTGGTCGTCGACTGGTGTAGGTAAAACACAAAGTTTGCAAGGTGACCTGGGTTCGAATCCCGGCTAGGTAGATTTTTTTTACTCTGTACTTTGAATGTCCGGTTTCCTCGTGAGAAAAAAAAACAGTAGTTGGTAGTTTGAGTCAACCTCCTATGACCGTTTAATTTCGAACGAAGTGAGTATGGTTTAACTCGATCAACATTGATTTGTCACAGTCATGTCACAATCTAATTATCCATCTACCTTTGTATGTAACATGATATAAGTTGCTTTTTTTGTCCAATCGAGCCGAAATTTTCAGGGTATATTCCATGGATATATGCTTGCTTATTAATTTATAATTATTAAATTTATATCTAGTATAATTTCTCATTTCTGTTTATATCTACCTACTGATTATGCTGAATTGACACCATGTTTAGTAACTCGAAGTTAGGCAAATATATGGGTCAACATTTCTTAGAGCCATAGTAAGAGGCAATTTCGGTACATACAATAATACGCGGCACTTTCATTTCCCTCTTTATTTTACCAAGATCGAATTTCCATCTACCTACCATGTACACAGGCACATAATATAAATAAAATTGTATTGTAAACAAAACCACGAAACAGAGTTGTCCGTTTTTCTGCAACAACCGGGAATCGAATTCGAAATGTCTAGACTACGGGCAGTAGATACAACTATTACGCTGGCCACTGACAGTCCAAATAAAGCATTTATTTGGATCAATACTTTTGTATTTTGAATCGTAAATTACATAGATCTCATTCAAAATTTACAAAAATGTACCATATATATAAATATAAAAAAAAAACACTGCCAATTATAGACACAATTATTCCTCGTGATTGTTTCACATTGTATACACGTGGCAATTTTGATTTTTTCGACTACATCATTTGTATCTCCAAAACCACTTAACCGATTTTCTTCAAATTTGTTTTACATACGAGTATATGGTAGAATACTATTTTTTCACATTCTAGTTATTTTTTGTTCACAAATTCATACTTAAGTTAAAAAGGAGTAAGCCTTATTTTTAATAAATGTATTTTTTTATTTCCTGATTGTGATAATAATAATAAATTAACATTAATAGTAATTTTAAATAATACTAAAATCTAGCTTACTAGACTTTTAACCTGAAACTTGGAGTTCAAGACCTCATTAAAGGCTAACTATTAATTTTGTATTTTATTTAGTTTGGTCGTTAAAATAATTTAGACAAATCTTATTACTATAGATAAGGATAACGTACCCGAAAAGTACCAAAAATACCGGGTACTGTTACAAAAGTACCCGTACCGGGCACAAAATAAAATTAGCTGTACCCATACCGGGTACAAAATTTTGCTAGGTACCTGTACCCGTACCGGGTACAAAAAAATTGTACCCATGCACAACACTGGCGACGGTATAACACACTGGATCCGCGTACCGTACTGGGTACCGGTTCTATTAAATACTTGGTATTACACACCGGGGCCGGGTAGCATACCGGGTACCGGTTCTATGAAATACTCGGTATTACAATTACAATACTACCCAAATACCCATCTCTAGAACTGGGTACAGCAGAGAGAGGTACTTAATTATTCCGATATTATCTATGAATAATATTTAGGCTGTCGGTGTCCTAATATTTTTCTCTTTGTCTTGTAGGAACAAGTCTTCTATTTGAAACTTCTTTGTCAAACAATCGAACGGTTTAGAGAAATGTACATTATGTAATTCAGTTTTTAAAATAGAAGGTGGAGCTTCTAATTTATTGAAACACTTGAAACTAAAACACCCAACAAATTTTGTGAACCGAGATTCATCTCCTGTAAACGTTCTGAATGCAAAATTGTGAGATTTAGGCAGGTCCTACACTGAAGAAACGCGTTTCGTGAAACGCAATTCATGCAACGAATTTCACGAAACGCATTTCACTAGACCGCGCACATAGGTGAAACTTTTTTAGTTCAGTTTCGTTCGTCATGTCATCCAATGAAGATGATATTGTCTACCTACATGAAAAATAAATAAATAAGAAACCTTTGAAAAATACCAACCTGTACTGTTCACTTCTTGCGCCACCATCTCACATTTACTTTGGACAATGTCCCTGTTAGAATATTCTTTCAACTTCTAATTATATAGGCAGGGATACTTTTCTACAGCCTCTTATTTTTTGACTTTTTTGTCAAAAATTTCGGATTTTCTTAAATATCAGAGTCAAATTATAATTAATTAAAAAATATATATACATAGCATATCTAAAACAATAATATGCATATACATACAAATTTTCATCAAAATCGGGTGTACCGTTCACGAGATATAAGCGTTTAAGTAAAAAGTTAGTGGTAGGCGCATGGTCTCTTTCACCCAGAACTAGTACGAATTCGATGAATTTAAAATGGGACCATCTACAGAATGTCTCCTAGATGTGTGCAAAATTTCATCAAAATCCGTCGAGTAGTTACCGAGATTTGAGCGTTACAAGGAATCGTTTTAACAGACCGACAGACGGACACAAAACCAAATTTGCTCAGGAGGTTATGAAACGTCCAGAAATATGAAAAAAATTGAAATCGGAGCAAAAAAAAAATTTTTTTTTTTTACAAAAACGAAAACAATACTTCCGATTTCTAATATTAGAAATTTTCGGAAGTAAAACAACAAAATAATAATAACCTCTTCGGCCTATTAAATACTATTAATTAATTATCACCGAGAGATCACACGAAACTGAATCACACGAAACCAAGTATTTCGGTTTCAACGAAACGCGTTTCATGCATTTCTAGAAACTGTAGTTTCTTGTAACCCAATGTACGCGCCTCTGTGTATTTCAATCTATTGGTTTTATAAAATCCAAATTTCACGTTTCAAGAAATGCGTTTCGTGAAACGCAATTCATGCAACGAATTTCACGAAACGCATTTCACTAGACCGCGCACATTGGTGAAACTTTTTTAGTTCAGTTTCGTTCGTCATGTCATCCGATGAATATGATATTGTCTACCGACATGAAAAATAAATAAATAAGAAACCTTTGAAAAATACCAACCTGTACTGTTCACTTCTTGCGCCACCATCTCCCATTTACTTTGGACAATGTCCCTGTTAGAATATTCTTTCAACTTCTAATTATATATGCAGGGATACTTTTCTACAGCCTCTTATTTTTTGGCTTTTTTGTCAAAAATTTCGGATTTTCTTAAATATCAGAGTCAAATTATAATTAATTAAAAAATAATATAAATAGCATATCTAAAACAATAATATGCATATATATACAAAATTTCATCAAAATCGGGTGTACCATTCACGAGATATAAGCGTTTAAGTAAAAAGTTAGTGGTCAGGCGCATGGTCTCTTTCACCCAGAACTAGTACGAATTCGATGAATTTAAAATGGGACCATCTACAGAATGTCTCCTAGATGTGTGCAAAATTTCATCAAAATCCGTCGAGTAGTTACCGAGATTTGAGTGTTACAAGGAATCGTTTTAACAGACCGAAAGACGGACACAAAACCAAATTTGCAAAAAAATATTTTTTTTTTTACAAAAACAAACACAATACTTCCGATTTCTAATATTGGAAATTTCTCGGAAGTAAAACAACAAAATAATAATAACTTCTACGGCCTGTTAAATACTATTAATTAATTATCAGTATTATCACCGATAGATCACACGAAACTTAATCACACGAAACCAAATATTTCGGTTTCAACGAAACGCGTTTCATGCATTTCTAGAAACTGTAGTTTCTTGTAACCCAGTGTACGCGCCTCTGTGTATTTCAATCTATCAGTTTTGTGAAATCCAAATTTCACGTTTCAAGAAATGCGTTTCGTGAAACGCGTTTCTTCAGTGTACGACCTGCCTTAGTTAGTGTACTGAATAATGAAAGAACCAGTGCTTTTGTACTTGGTTCTTGAGTGATTACTCAAATCCATTATTCCATTTACATCCGCTCTCATAACCTCTAAAACCAAGTACAAAAGTAATTGGATAAATACTCGGTACTTTTAATTAATCGATTACTGAAGTACCAGTTCTATGAAATACTCGATATCATCCATCTCTAATTATTGCCAAAAATACTGAAAAGGGGTACTTTTCTGTTAGTGAACCTCGGCAGTGGATTTCAAATTTTGAAAAGATCAACAAAATTGCTGAACGCTCTAGTGTCACTCAAATAAGGAATACGAGTACACCTGTTATCTCAATATTTCTCCTCTCTTCAGCATGTACTATGAAATATTCTTTCAGCATCTTTTCAAGGTTTTTTTTTTCTATCTTTTTTTTCTCCTTGCAATTGTAATTATTTACAGAATAGTACTTGGGTCACAATATAATTTTCGAGCATGCAACTCATTATAACTTTTTTCATTAAACAAGGTAGTGTCACCTCACTACTCGTACTTCAATATAAATTACCCAACATTTTATATGATAGTCTTATAATATTACTGCGTATCGCAACATCCTTAAATGAAAAGTCTTTTTTTTTATCTGTTGATTGTTGATTAGTTTTTATTTCATCTATCAAAGGAAAATCAATTAAATCAAAAAGTAGTGATATCCCCCAAAAAAACACTCCGTGTTCAAATAGTCGTCAAGTGTTGGAATGATTAAAAAGAACTGATATCAAAAACGTCAATTTTCTATGTTTGAAGGAATTATTTTTCACATAATTAGTCTCTTGATAATTCAAGCAAAATAATAGCCTCACAACAACAACACACCTTTGAGCAAACTTCCATTTGGTATTTTGAGAATTTAACCAAAAAATAGCCACACAACAAAACAATGCTCTTGTAAGAACAATGTTGCATAATTACAGAACCATTGTTCTTACAAGAGCATTGTTTTGTTGCGTGGCTACTTTTTGGTTAAATTCTCAAAATACAAAATCGAAGTTTGCTCAAAGGTGTGTTGTTGTTGTGAGGCTATTATTTTGCTTGAATTATCAAGAGACTAATTATGTGAAAAAATAATTCCTTCAAACATAGAAAATTGACGTTTTTGATATCAGTTCTTTTTAATCATTCCAACACTTGACGACTATTTGAACACGGAGTGTTTTTTTGGGGGATAAAACATATACATGAGTATCATCATACATTACATTTTATTTATACAGGGTGAGCATAAAGTCTCACCCCACCCCCCGTATCTCGAGAATGGCTGAAAATACAAGAAAACACAAAAACCCGTATTCCTTTATTTGTAGGAAGATTAATTTTTAGCCAAATTTTTTTTGCCTACACGGCCCCAGTCAGGCTGGGCATGGACCAACTTTAAAATCTTAAATAGAATGGTATGTCTTGTGGCATATTGTTTTAAAGGGCTCATAGAGAGAATTTCATTACAACAAATTTCAGTGAGCTACAACTTACCGTTCTTGAGATACAGGGTCGAACGTCCTGCGTAATAATCATATATTTTGACCTATAACTTGTTAACCCTAAATTATAGAAAAATGAAATTTGTTGATAATAACTCCTTATGACAAGCCCTGTCGAAAAAGGTATAACTCGACATACTCTGTTGATATTAGTTTCTGGTCGGTTTCGTCAGCCAGCCGGACGAACAGTCCGAAAAAAATTAACGAAAAAACAAATCAAGTTTTAACTTGTTCGAAAGTTCTTGCCATAAGGAGTTATTATCAACAAATTTCATTTTTCTGGAATTTACGGTCAACGAGATATAGGTCAAAATATATGGATATTACGCAGGACGTCCGACCCTGTAACAGTAAGTCGTAGCTCACTGAAATTTGTTGTAATGAAATTCTCTCTATGAGACCTTTAAAACAATATGCCACAAGACATACCATTTTATTTAAGATTTTAAAGTTGGTCCATGCCCAGCCTCACTGGGGCCCTGTAGGCAAATTTTTTTTGGCTGAAAATTAATCCCCCCAAAAATTAAGCAATACGGGTTTTTGCGTTTTCTTGTATTTTCAGCCATTCTTGAGATACGGGGGGTGGGGTGAGACTTTATGCTCACCCTGTATGTAAGTGCATGCCATGTAATTTTCAACAAATATATCTGTGAGTGTAGTGAGTGTGGACTATAGAAGGTGTTCGGGTGGGTCATTTGTGTGGGATATTTAATTTAATTTTAATTTTTTTAAACTCGTTCCATCATTGTTTTGTTATTTTACCTTTTGCATTTCAAATCGGTACAACATACACACCTCCACGTTTGGTTCTGGTATTCGAATCTACTTGCGTACGGGGTGTTGGTGGTGGTTCTTACGAGTAAAATATCATTTTTCAACTGAGTTCCAAGTTTTTTTTTTTCATTTCAAACAGCTGACATCAATATTCGAGACAAAAGTTTAGGTATAAGCAGCTGATAAATGGGGTATAAAATACATAGCCGACAAATTTTATTTCAAACTTTACGTAAAAATATTTGTTAATCCCCCCTCTCCCCGCATCAAAAAAGAAAGAAATTTTTTAGAACTAGGTCCGCAAACTCCATCCACTACCATCAAAATAGAATACATTATTACTTCCGAGAAATTTCTAATATTAAAAAGCGGAAGTATTTTTTTTTGTTGACCCATGATGCAAAATCGTCTGAAGCAACCCTTTATTCAAGGAAGGATAAAAATACCCTTCTGTGTCCTATATATAGCCCCCCCCTCCCCTCCTCCTATCCCTCGCTATTCGTCAGCTACCATTAGAATGTCAAATTAAATTATGTGTAATGGATTTTGAATTTAAAAATGTGAATTCAATAAAATATTTCTTCATTAAACAATTTTTGAAATTCTAAATTGTTTGAAATGATTTTAGATTATTTTTTACATTTTATTTCGTTCCGTTTTTATTCGCCTTCCTCCTCGCCCCTCCAATTTTTCTAACTTTTCTTCTCCGGTTTTGGCGTTACGAGAACGGCCACAAAGTGGATTGCCGATTGGTTAATTAATATAACCCTTCTTCACCTCCCCCCCCCCCCTCCCCCGTAGTCACACCAGAGAATTCTCACCTGAGGTAAAGGTATTGTTTATTTTCCATTTGCTCGGACAAGTACATGGTGTAGAATTGTAGAATGTCTGTCTGGGGATCTATTCTCATGAAAATCCCGATCTCTGCTACCGTTTGGGCTGTGGTAGGTATTGGTAACAAACAACTCCGCATAGTCAGTATTTTAGTTTGACAAATAAACTAGTAAATAAATAATTTGGGAGAGCTTTTCACAAAGTTGTAGGTTCAATTTATTTGGAAAGAATGACCATCAAAGAAGTTGGTCGAAAACTAGAATTATAAAATTAACTCAGTTACTGGCTGCATTGCCATCATACTGTAACATCCCCTCTTCAGTAAAAAACATAATCCTTGTATCTAGATGGTAATTTGGTTTGCCTCCTCTGACGTGTTGGACGTTCATCTTCATTATCATTAGACATGATTGTTGGTGACTGGTTTGGGGGATTCTGAACATTTTCTTTGTCTTCAGTTGGACTAGATTCCACTACATCATCACCTCTTTCTTCATTTTCACAAGATGATGTTTCAGGATGAGTTGAATCTGGTTTAATAAATTTTTCATTTCTCCTTAGCATAGCTCCGTCTGAAGTTCTCACGGTATATGATCTATTCCCATCTTTGCTCTCAATTTTACCTTTAGACCAAGTTTCGCTTTCAGGCGTTTTCTTATACCACACATCTTCATCAACCTCCAGGTCTTGTCTACTAACTGAATGTTTATCATAATATATTTTTGCCTTGTTTTTATTTTCTTTTATTTTGTCCTGTACACATTGTTGCTCAATGGGTTCAAGATCCTTGTTTATACTTGGTATGTGACACCGCAGCCATCTGTTCATTAACCTTTTAGCAGGACTGAAGTTTGTCTTATTCGGTGTATTTCTATGAAGCAACAACATTTGGTAAAAGTCTGTGTTGCTGTCAATGCTTTTCTTTATAAGTGTTTTTACTACTTTGACGGCGGATTCTGCTTTTCCATTAGACTGTGGGTAATGCGGACTTGACATGACATGATTAAACTCCCAATCATTACTGAATTTCTTAAACTCCTGTGATGAAAAATTTGTTGCGCCGTCTGTTACAACGGTTCGGGGAATACCATGTCGACTAAATTTTCTCTTGCAGATGAGAATAACACAAGCTGAACTTAAATCTTTTAATTCGTCAATTTCGAAGTAATCAGAGTAATGATCAATCGTGACAAGGAATCTTCTTTTCTTTCCTTTAATGTCTACTTCGAAAACATCCATGCTAATTATTTCAAAAGGTTCTTTAGGTACTTCATAAGATTTCATTTCGATTCTCTTTTGATTTGCAGATAATTTTGCACAAGTTTCACAAGATTGCACAAGATCTTTAATTTCATTGTTCAAATTAGGCCAAAACACAACTTCCTTAGCCAGCTTTTGTGTAGCTTCTATTCCAAGATGTCCTAAGTGAATTTTTTTTAAAAATTCTTTTCTGAGTTTGACAGGAATTAAGATCTGATTTCCTTTTAGAATTATTCCATCTTCTATTGTTAAATCGGCTCTGTAATTCCAAAAGCACTTTAACTCATTGGACAGTTTGTGTTTTTCTTCTGGCCATCCTTTGATTATTTGTTGCTTCAGATGCTGAAGTTGACCATCAGTATTTGTTTCTTCTTTAATTCGTTAAATTGATTCATCTGATATTTTAACTATCTTGTTATCATAGTAATTTATACCAGTATTAATTATTCTTAATGTACTGACGGTTTCACACAAATCTATTTCTTGTGAAATTTTATATATGTCATTTTGCTTTTCAATATTCTGCAAACTCTCAGGTGCACGAGATAATGTATCTGCCAGATACATACTTGTACCATTCTTATATTTTACAAGTAAATTATATCTTTGAAGGGTCAATATCATACTTTGTAAACGTTTTGGAATTTTTAACAATGGCTTTTTAAATATTGATACTAATGGACTGTGGTCTGTCTCAATAACAACATTTGGTTGTCCACAAATATACTGGTCAAGGCGTTGACATGCAAACACAATCGCAAGCATTTCTTTTTCAATCTGTGCGTAATTCTTCTGTGTTGATGTTAACATTTTAGAAGCGTAAGCAACAGGTTGATCTTCTTGCAAAATGGCACATCCAAGGGCAAAAGAAGACGCATCAGCTTGAATAGTAATAGGTTTCTTTGGGTCAAAATATTTCAATTTTGTTGCATCTGCAATGATATTTTTTATATTCAAAAATGCTTTTTCTTCATTATCAGTCCACTGAAATGTTTCTCCATTTCGCGTTATTTTTCTTAGAACTTCTGTTGTATCAGATAATTTGTTTATATATCTTGACAAATATGTTACCATTCCAAGAAATCTCATCACAGCTTCTTTATTTTCAGGTCTCGGCATATTGACAATTGATGATATCTTGCTAGGGTCTGCCTTGATTCCCTGAGAAGTCAATATATGACCATAAAATTTTATTTCTTTTTTACAGAGATGTGTTTTATCTGGATTGAGTTTAACATTTCGTTCTTTCAACCTCTTAAGAAGTGCTTCAAGATTTTTATCGTGATCACATTGAGCATCCTCTTGAGAATCACCATAGCCAACAATGAGAATGTCATCCGCTAATACAAACACACCTCTCAAACCATGTACTACTTCTAACATTTTCTTCTGAAAAATTTCCATGGCTGTTGATAAACCAAATGGAAGTCTAAGGTATCTGTATTTTCCGAACGGTGTCCAAAAAGCTGTTAATTTACTGCTTCGTTCAGTTAATTTTACTTGCCAAAATCCTCTTGTCGCATCCATGGTTGAAAATAATTTTGCGTTATTTAACTCTGGAATTATTTCATCGATTGTAGGTAGTTGCTGTTTGGTATCCTTGATGGCACGATTCAGATGGGTAGGATCAATACATACTCTCAGTTTATTATTTCTCTTCACAATAGTCACATTACTTGTCCAGTCTGTGTATCCAGGTTCCTCAACGATTATATTATTTTTCAACATATTCTCAATTTCCATCTTCAAGTCATCTTTTAAGGCAATTGGAACACGACGTGGGCTTTGTTTTACTGGTGTTACCTCAGTTGAAAAATCAATGTCAACTTCACCTGCTATTTCACCTATGCCTTCAAATACATCTTTATACTTTTCAACCATTTTCTTTGTTGAATGAGGTATATTTTTTTCGAGTTGTTTCTCTTGTATGTTCTTGATTTCACATATTTTCAAAACTTCACGGCAGTAGGTTATCAGGTTCAAAGTATCACATGCTTTGTATGAAAGTAAAGGTTTGTGATCGTAGTCTACCACAATAAATTCCAAGTGAAAAATATGTTTGCCTTTTCTTATTTTCATAGTGTACTTTCCTTTGACACCCAGTGTTGTTCCGTTGACAGCTCGAAGTACAGCATTAGACAAACATAACTGAATATTTTCTACTTCCAATATGTTACATAGTGTTTTTTCGCCAATGATGCTACATGTAGCTCCAGTGTCTAATTGAAATGATGTGGTTTTAACCTTGCTATTAGGTAGGATTACATTTAAATTGATAAATACACCTTGATCTTTAAAGTGATTCACTTGTAATATATTCTGGTCAACATCATCATTGTTTGGCACATTATGATGAACATACTTTATGTTATTTCTTCTTTGTCTACAAACAGTGGCAAAGTGTCCTTTTTTATCACATTGATAACAAATACTAGTTCTTGCAGGACATTCCTCAATTTTATTATGCCATTCTCCGCCACAGTATGCACATTTTTTCTGATTTTTCGTATGTCTGAATTTCTTGTTTTTAAATTCCACCTTGTTGATTTCATTTTGTTTATCTTCTAAAAATTCTAACTGTTTCTTTGTTTCTTCACTTGATTTGCAAATATTTATAGCTTCTGAAAGATCAATATTTTTCTTTAACCAAAGTTTTTCCCTCAGTTTGACATCTTTGATAGAACAAATAATTTTGTCTAAAAGAAGTTCGTCCTCCATGGTCTTATATTCACACAATTTACTTTGAGTCTTCAGTTTAAGAAAATAGTCCTGATATGATTCTTCCTCTGTCTGTTTCATGCTATTATAAATATAGCGCTCATATCTGATGTTCACTTCAGGGGTCAACTTTTCGATCAAAATATTCAAGATTTCTTCCGTTGTTTTGTCTTCTGGTTTTTCTATTAGTTTGTATATCTTCATACTTGCTTCTTCTCCTATTGCTGTCAACATAGTCGATACTCTCACAACATTTGTTTCTGTTTGGAGGCCACTAGCTGTTTCAAAGTTATTCCACATTCTTCTGAAATGTTCAATGTTAGATCGGACATTGCCGTCGAGCTTCAATCCGCTTGGTAGAGGTAAACTGTTGACCTGCTTTACCAGGGTGACACTCTGCTTGACTTTTTCTTCTGACAATTGAGCTTTCAAAGTTTTGTTCTTTGCTTCATACTCCGCTAACTTCTTCTGCACAATCCGTTGAATTTGTTTTTCCAGTTCTTTGTCCATTATTTGATGTCTCAGATGTTATTTTATTAAACAAAGAAAAGAATTAAACAGGAACAAAATTTCAACACACCTGACACCATATTTTAGTTTGACAAATAAACTAGTAAATAAATAATTTGGGAGAGCTTTTCACAAAGTTGTAGGTTCAATTTATTTGGAAAGAATGACCATCAAAGAAGTTGGTCGAAAACTAGAATTATAAAATTAACTCAGTTACTGGCTGCATTGCCATCAATCCATCATACTGTAACAGTCAGATAGATATAGGTAGGCTTCTACTTTCTAGATCCCTGTTGGAAAAAAATCTACTTCGAGATCATATTCATAGCTCGAAAGGGGATTTAACTTGGCCAATAAGTATTTTACTTAAATAATTCAATAATGTCTGGCAGGGGGACTATATGTCTGGCTGGGGGACTATAAACAGGGAGTAGACCAGCAGTCTGGCTGGGGGACTATAAACAGGGAGTAGACCAGCATTGGCTTGGTTCTGGGGGCCCTTGTCAATTATTAGCCTCCTTGTAAAGACAGTGGTAGAAGTTCTGAGTCATTCCTCCATTGTCTAGCTACCATCGTTCACAATGATGCCACCATTTATGATGATGATGAATTCAATAAGGAGGAAAATTTGCGCGAGGAAAAATAAGGAATAGCCAGGAGTTGGCCTCGCTAGTCATCGCCGGGAGCTGATACGAGGCAGTTGCTCAATGTAGCCCTCCCCCCCTCGACATACAAATTGTTAATGAGTCCCCTATACACCCAACTTTTCTGCTCTTTATCTAATTAACTTTGGTCTTTGTATCGTGCCGCTAATTTGGAAAGCTTTTAAATTAGTCCTATTTTTCTTTGTACCTTATTTTTCGCTCACGGGTTACAAAGTCCTTTTTTGTAGCTTTTGGGCCTTGCGGCGTCTGATTGAATAGAGTTGAATAGATGAAGAGAATACGTCTTGTGCAAATTGAGGGGTTAGAAACGTGACGCGTCTAATCTTGTTAGTGTGAGATACAAGGAGGGTTTGTCAGTTTGTGTTTAGAAAGTAATGTAAAATGCCTACCTAGCAATACTTATCAGTGTTGTTGGATATTCGTGTTCTTACAAAGGAGAAATAAAGCTTCCGCATGTAAGGATAATTTTTAATTTTTAGACAGAAGAAGAGATAAAACCGTTAATTAGACATAAAAATACAAGTACGTCTTTCAATTTTTTTTATATATAGGAGATACTTTTTTAAAACTAAAAACCTGCCATCTTGTGCATTAATGGATGATTTTATTTATTTATATGATTACATATATTATCATTTACCTGTATTATGTTACATGACAGGTAATACTCGTAGATATTTATTTGGGTCAACATGGGGCTATGATCAGTATTTTATGAAGACGACGGAAGAGATCGGTTTGATGGTTCTTGGAAATAGTTGGAAAATTTTACTTAAAAGCGAATCATGGAGAGAAAAAAATACCTACTGAAAATTAATCTGGCAACATTATTAGGGAAGGTAGGTACATAAGAGCTACTTAATAAGAGAACAATATAATCATTGCATGAAATAAGCCGGGAGCCAGTGAAAGCTGGCTTGATTGACGGCTCCTACAGCTTCATTCAAGGATTAATCAGCCTGCGGCGGCTGCCTAATCGAATTAAAAGCTCCTGTCTTTCTATCCTCATCAGACATGAGGGAGCATTGTGCCCCCTCGCTTTGTTTTTGTTTACTTAGTGTGCTTCCACCTTTCTGTGCAAAGTGAGCTGTATGGGAGACTGTTCATTTCTGGGTATCTATCTAATAATTTGGTATGTGACAGTGACAGCTCATTTGCGGGTACCTAATAAGTTGGCCTAGAAGAAACCGATAGAATCCCAACTGAGTTTAATTTTAAAAATACTGGAGGTACTTACATGAGTGGAATCTAATATTTTTACCAGTAAATGGTAAAAATGCGTTCCTTCAGAAGGGAAGACCTACTGACAACAATTTTGTTTCATTGACTTTGGCCGAGCAACATTTTTTTATACAAGATAGTGTGCTAACTCTAAACTTGACAATACAATCATGCATCTAATTATTATTAATAAAAAAAAGTCATTAGATTTTCTTATCCTGCTCTTAGACATCTTAAATTCTTCTAATTAGGAAGTGTCGGAAAAAACTGAAAAGTTGCTTTTTCAACTTTGACTATTTTCCTCTCACTTCTTTATTTATTTATACTTGTTTTAAACTTTTAGATTTCTTAAATTGCATTTCAGTTTCGGTCTATAATTTGCCATTTTATATTTTCAAGCTGTGAGTGCCAGCTGGTAGAAGGCTTCACCCTTCCTGTCCCTCTGTCCGTCACGTGTGGAAACTGAGGACAGCCCCAGGCAAGAAATATCCCTCCTCATGCTCTGTCCCTTTATATTCTCACATGAACACAGAGCAATTTGTTACATTAACACGGGAAACAGATGTAGGGAGAGGAACGGGAAATTTATCACATTAGACAGAGAAGGGACGCGTGAGGAGAGAGAGAGAGCAAAATCTTTTTATTTGAAAATTAAATAAAGTCTTTTCAAACAACTCTCTGAACTAATTCGCATGTTATGTGTGTAAGAATAAATTTAATATGTATTCACTTTCTTACTTGCCCTGTCGGGTTAATTTATCTTTAAAATTTTGAATAATACCATTGACATTTTTAAACAAACATTTGCGGAGCTACAAGAGGCAGGAGGGTAAGTCTGTCTACACTTCCTGTTCTACCTGCAGACCTACAGGAGGCAGGAGGGTAAGTCTGTCTACACTTCCTGTTCTACCTGCAGACATACAGGAGGCAGGAGGGTAAGTCTGTCTACACTTCCTGTTCTACCTGGGGACATACAGGAGGCAGGAGGGTAAGTCTGTCTACACTTCCTGTTCTACCTGGGGACATACAGGAGGCAGGAGGGTAAGTCTGTCTACACTTCCTGTTCTACCTGCAGACATACAGGAGGCAGGAGGGTAAGTCTGTCTACACTTCCTGTTCTACCTGGGGACATACAGGAGGCAGGAGGGTAAGTCTGCCTACACTTCCTGTTCTACCTGCGGACATACAGGAGGCAGGAGGGTAAGTCTGTCTACACTTCCTGTTCTACCTGGGGACATACAGGAGGCAGGAGGGTAAGTCTGTCTACACTTACTGTTCTACCTGCGGACATATAGGAGGGAGGAGGGTAAGTCTGTCTACACTTCCTGTTCTACCTGCAGACCTACAGGAGGCAGGAGGGTAAGTCTGTCTACACTTCCTGTTCTACCTGGGGACATACAGGAGGCAGGAGGGTAAGTCTGTCTACACTTCCTGTTCTACCTGCGGACATACAGGAGGCAGGAGGGTAAGTCTGTCTACACTTCCTGTTCTACCTGCAGACATACAGGAGGCAGGAGGGTAAGTCTGTCTACACTTCCTGTTCTACCTGCAGACATACAGGAGGCAGGAGGGTAAGTCTGCCTACACTTCCTGTTCTACCTGCAGACATACAGGAGGCAGGAGGGTAAGTCTGCCTACACTTCCTGTTCTACCTGCAGACATACAGGAGGCAGGAGGGTAAGTCTGTCTACACTTCCTGTTCTACCTGCAGACATACAGGAGGCAGGAGGGTAAGTCTGCCTACACTTCCTGTTCTACCTGCGGACATACAGGAGGCAGGAGGGTAAGTCTGTCTACACTTCCTGTTCTACCTGCAGACATACAGGAGGCAGGAGGGTAAGTCTGTCTACACTTCCTGTTCTACCTGCAGACCTACAGGAGGCAGGAGGGTAAGTCTGTCTACACTTCCTGTTCTACCTGCAGACATACAGGAGGCAGGAGGGTAAGTCTGTCTACACTTCCTGTTCTACCTGCGGACATACAGGAGGGAGGAGGGTAAGTCTGTCTACACTTCCTGTTCTACCTGCGGACATACAGGAGGCAGGAGGGTAAGTCTGTCTACACTTCCTGTTCTACCTGCAGACATACAGGAGGGAGGAGGGTAAGTCTGTCTACACTTCCTGTTCTACCTGCGAACCTACAGGAGGGAGGAGGGTAAGTCTGTCTACACTTCCTGTTCTACCTGCGAACCTACAGGAGGCAGGAGGGTAAGTCTGTCTACACTTCCTGTTCTACCTGCGAACCTACAGGAGGGAGGAGGGTAAGTCTGTCTACACTTCCTGTTCTACCTGGGGACATACAGGAGGCAGGAGGGTAAGTCTGTCTACACTTCCTGTTCTACCTGCGAACCTACAGGAGGGAGGAGGGTAAGTCTGTCTACACTTCCTGTTCTACCTGCAGACATACAGGAGGCAGGAGGGTAAGTCTGTCTACACTTCCTGTTCTACCTGCGGACATACAGGAGGCAGGAGGGTAAGTCTGTCTACACTTCCTGTTCTACCTGCGAACCTACAGGAGGGAGGAGGGTAAGTCTGTCTACACTTCCTGTTCTACCTGCGAACCTACAGGAGGCAGGAGGGTAAGTCTGTCTACACTTCCTGTTCTACCTGCGGACATATAGGAGGGAGGAGGGTAAGTCTGTCTACACTTCCTGTTCTACCTGCAGACCTACAGGAGGCAGGAGGGTAAGTCTGTCTACACTTCCTGTTCTACCTGGGGACATACAGGAGGCAGGAGGGTAAGTCTGTCTACACTTCCTGTTCTACCTGCGGACATACAGGAGGCAGGAGGGTAAGTCTGTCTACACTTCCTGTTCTACCTGGGGACATACAGGAGGCAGGAGGGTAAGTCTGCCTACACTTCCTGTTCTACCTGCGGACATACAGGAGGCAGGAGGGTAAGTCTGTCTACACTTCCTGTTCTACCTGCAGACCTACAGGAGGCAGGAGGGTAAGTCTGTCTACACTTCCTGTTCTACCTGGGGACATACAGGAGGCAGGAGGGTAAGTCTGTCTACACTTCCTGTTCTACCTGCAGACATACAGGAGGCAGGAGGGTAAGTCTGTCTACACTTACTGTTCTACCTGCGGACATACAGGAGGCAGGAGGGTAAGTCTGTCTACACTTCCTGTTCTACCTGGGACATACAGGAGGCAGGAGGGTAAGTCTGTCTACACTTCCTGTTCTACCTGCGGACATACAGGAGGCAGGAGGGTAAGTCTGTCTACACTTCCTGTTCTACCTGGGGACATACAGGAGGCAGGAGGGTAAGTCTGTCTACACTTCCTGTTCTACCTGGGGACATACAGGAGGCAGGAGGGTAAGTCTGTCTACACTTCCTGTTCTACCTGCGGACATACAGGAGGCAGGAGGGTAAGTCTGTCTACACTTCCTGTTCTACCTGGGGACATACAGGAGGCAGGAGGGTAAGTCTGTCTACACTTCCTGTTCTACCTGGGGACATACAGGAGGCAGGAGGGTAAGTCTGTCTATACTTACTGTTCTACATTAAAACTCACGTTCTTAAAGCCATTCGTATTTCAATAACTTTTATAACTTCCAAACCAACGTTTAGCTTACTTACACAGTGAGTTTCAAAGGTCGACTCTGGAATTGAAATAAGAAATTGCAATAAAATAAAACACTAAAACTCGAGAGAGATGTCGAAACAGTTTTACTTGTCATTAAAGTTTGTTGGATTGCACATAGCACATTGCTGTTTCCATGTTAACAACTTCCATTGCTTTCAAATTTCTTAAATTCTTCGAGTTCATTTTCAAAACTCGCGCCTCGTGCCATATGGTTCACAAGTCAGAGGCGAGGGCTGTGGAAATCTCTTTCATTGGTTTTAAAGTCTTCCAAGCTGTTATTTTTAAGGTCTTTGCTTTTCAATGCGTTACTTATATATTTTACCATAAGGATATCCATTTTTTTATTAAAAGTGTTGTGAAATGTTACAAAACAGAAGGTAATTGACTTTGAATTCATTCAAAAACACAAATTTATCGACTATTTTTCAACCGAAGATTTCCTATTCAGGCCAATAACTTTAGTAGTTGGAAATCCGCACTCCTTTAGGAAAACCTTCTGCTCCGAGACTGTAAAGAGCAGATAGAATATTGGAAATCTTTCATTAAGAATTAAATTAGTAAGCATAAAACCTTTACAGCCCAAGGATATTGAGCGATTGTTGAGAGGGAAAATCTGTCACTAACTCCCTCGTTGATTCAGACTCGAATAAAATTTCTTCATTTCCATTCGTCTTTCTTTCTTCTTCATTATTCTCCTCCCTCTCTTTTCCTCATACTTTTCTTCTTGTTTCTACACTCCCTTTCATACATTTCCATCCTTCTCCTTCTCCCTCTTCCTCCCATGTTTTCCGCCTCTTCCTCCTCCCTCCCTTCAATCCGTTAAGAACTTTCAGTCTGGAATCCCCTCTGTTCTTTGCGCTTTCCATAATCCATGAGATTTGTATGCAACGTGGTTTGGGTGGTATTTACGCTAAGATAGAACTTTGCTTTGTATGTAAATAGGATCAATAGACTATAAACTTATTATTCACACTTGATGGAGTTATATTAAAAATAGTTATATTTAAGACTGACAAGAATGACATACATTAATAAATATATATCTTAGTTAAATTTTTGAGAGTAGGTATATCTTTCTTTTTCATAGGAAGCAATGTGAAAGTCTCTACAAAATGTCTTACTGTTTTCACTATTATGAGGTTATTTTATTCTTTGACTAAATTGAAATGATTCTCATTAGATTTATTTAGGCAGCTTCAATTTGATTTGAGAACAACTGAATGATCAATGAAGCATATTTGTGCCCTCCAGATGCACACTTGTCCATTATAAAAAAAGCTCCCTTTAGTTAGACACTAGACAACTTTCCCTTTGAGTAGCGCTAATGGAGATAATTTATACCATGCTTATAGAAGGGATAATTTATAATCATGTCATTGGATATCTAAAAGTCCAACACAGTTCGTCCAATTCAAATCGAAGGCGAAAAAATAAGAGGGCTTTATTCGAGTGACTTGAAAGGGGGAAACATAACTCGTAAATCAAGGAGAGCTTCGTGTTGTCAGTACAGAGACTGAGGAGGATAGTTGGGTTACTTCTAATATTTATACATATAACGTAAGGGAACACTCAAACTTATAGATTCAAGTTTGTTTGTCTCGTTATATAATAATGTCAGGGAATGTTCGTAATTATCGCTGGATCGAAAAAGATATAAATAAATTGCTAACCTGATGCACAGTGAGATTAAAAATCTCAGAGTTCATTTTCAGAGCTTCTAGAGACTGACAATAAAATTACTGACTCAGAGAAGATATAGACAATCTTAGATAAAAACATGGTAAGGGTATGGATATATGAAGTCTCATTTGCAGATGTTACAAGGTGACAAATAAAATACAGATCAGAAATTAGAATAACAGAGATAGACAGAGAGAAAGAGAGAGAGAGAGATAGATAGCACAAAAAATAGGAAGTTAACGAAATAACAAATTGAACACCATAATACACAGAGGAGGGAGTATGATGAAAATGAGGGGGTAGGGAATGAAGGAGAACAAATGAACTGACAATAGGCTAGGCATTCATTGCATTTTAATTAGGGAGCCCAAATGGGAGAACAATACAATTTGGGGAGAATCGAGGAAATGTAAATAAATTGGAGCACTGGAGTAACTAAAGCAGACAGCACCACACAGAACCCATGGAGTTAGATATAAAATCAACATCCCGGATATAAAACTACACGCCACATTACCCTACTCTTGTGGAAAACTGATGGCTATCCCCATTAGAATTGCTCATTTATAATTCAATGTTCGATTCGTCTATGTTAGGTATATCGAAAGGTAAAAGAGTATGTTTGATAGATATTGGTGAATACATGAGGAGAGCATCATGAAAATAAATGAATCTAGAGATACAGAATGTATTGCAAAAATAATATTTGAAACTTCAGGATTTAGAACTTAAACGCTTGACAGATGTACAAGATGTTTATGTTAAAGTCAATTGGATTAAAACATTCTATATTCTGATATACTTCTGGTCGTAACGTTTCAATTTGATTTTGTTGGAATAATCACACCATGATGGAGCAAAATAATGTTTGATTTAATGTAACAGTTGTATAGCTTGGAGTTTCTGCAGCATTAGAATAGAGCCGTGATCTCGGGGTTTAGGCTCCAGTGGATATTGATATTCCTCGAATTCGATGCTCAGAAAAAAAAAATATATACAGGGTGTCCCACCAAACTTGGACACCTCAAATTACTCGGCCCCTGAAAGAGTTTTTGAAAAATAAAAAATCCTAGGGTACATGGTCTAATTATGCGGTTTCAGTTCTGAAATTTTTTTTATACAGGGTGGTTCAAAAGTCAGAAATTGAGGTGTCAACTTTCGATTTTTAAATGAATCGAACTGAATTTTATTTGATAATTTTACTTCTAAATGGTTTTTAGGTACTTTTTTAAACAAAAATTTTACATACAGGGTGGTTTTTTTTCGACCAATTTTTTTTCTAAATCTCGAATAACTCAAGTTTGTTTAATTTTTTCGATAACAAGAATAGAGAGTGTTTGTGTAATGAAAACACGCACTTTCAATTGGCATCAAATTTTTTTATACAGGGTGGTTCACAAGTGAAATAATGACTTGATTTTTTTTAAAACTGAATTTTTTTAATTTTTTATTTGGGATTAATAATTCTAACCTAATTTTACACATTTTTTGTTAGTCATATCGAAAAACAAAACTAAAGTGTTGTACAGGGTGAGACATAATTTTTTTGTGACACCCTGTATATGGGCAGTCAAAGAGACGTAAAATTGAATAGAAAGACTAAATATGCAAGAAAAACTTCGATTTTCAATTATATAAAAAAGTTATGGTGTTTTAACTAATATTGTCACATGGACCACCCTGTAGATATTTTCTTAAAACATCATATGGGTAGTCGAAATTGTCTAAAATTCAACGAGGAGTCCAAATCTGAAAGAAAAAAATGAATTCAAAAAGCCATTTTCAATTTTGTGTCTACACCTACCTACTTTTTAATTCTAGTTTTAAAATCATTCAGTGTGTACACCAAATTGAAAATGGCTTCAAAATTCGTGTTTTTTACTTGTTTTCCCCCACGATTCGAAGTCTTCGTTGAATTTTATACAACCTCGAGTACCCACATGATAGTTTAAGAGAATAGCTACAGGGTGGTCCATGCGACAATATTAGTTAAAACACCATAACTTTTTGATATCATTAAAAATCAAAGTTTTTTTTGCATATTTAGTCTTTCTATTTAATTGTACGTCTCTTTGACTGCCCATATACAGGGTGTCACAAAAAAATTATGTCTCACCCTGTACAACACTTTAGTTTTGTTTTTCGATATGACCAACAAAAAATGTGTAAAATTAGGTTAGAATTATTAATCCCAAATAAAAAATTAAAAAAACTCAGTTTTAAAAAAAAATCAAGTCATTATTTCACTTGTGAACCACCCTGTATAAAAAAATTTGATGCCAATTGAAAGTGCGTGTTTTCATTACACAAACACTCTCTATTCTTGTTATCGAAAAAATTAAACAAACTTGAGTTATTCGAGATTTAGAAAAAAAATTGGTCGAAAAAAAACCACCCTGTATGTAAAATTTTTGTTTAAAAAAGTACTCAGGAACCATTTAGAAGTAAAATTATCAAATAAAATTCAGGTCGATCTATTTAAAAATCGAAAGTTGACACCTCAATTTCTGACTTTTGAACCACCCTGTATAAAAAAAATTTCAGAACTGAAACCGCATAATTAGACCATATACCCTAAGATTTTTTATTTTTCAAAAACTCTTTCAGGGGCCGAGTAATTTGAGGTGTCCAAGTTTGGTGGGACACCCTGTATATATATACAGGGTGTCCCACCAAACTTGGACACCTCAAATTACTCGGCCCCTGAAAGAGTTTTTGAAAAATAAAAAAATCTAGGGTACATGTGCTAATTATGCGGTTTTAGTTATGAAATTTTTTTTATACAGGGTGGTTCAAAAGTCAGAAATTGGGGTGTCAACTTTCGATTTTTAAATGGATCGACCTGAATTTTATTTGATAATTTTACTTCTAAATGGTTCCTGAGTACTTTTTTAAACAAAAATATTACATACAGGGTGGTTTTTTTTCGACCAATTTTTTTTCTAAATCTTGAATAACTCAAGTTCGGTTAATTTTTTCGATAACAAGAATAGAATGTGTTTGTGTAATGAATACACGCACTTTCAATTGGCATCAAAAAAATTTATACAGGGTGGTTCACAAGTGAAATAATGATTTGATTTTTTTTAAAACCTAGTTTTTTTAATTTTTTATTTAGGATTATTAATTCTCGTCTAATTTTACACATTTTCCGTCAGTCATATCGAAAAACAAAACTAAAGTGTTGTACAGAGTGAGACATAATTTTTTTTGTAACACCCTGTATATGGGCAGTCAAAGAGACGCAAAATTAAATATAAAGACTAAATATGCAAGAAAAACTTTGATTTTTAATTAAACTAAAAAGTTATGGTGTTTTAACTAATATTGTCGCATGGACCACCCTGTAGATATTTTCTTAAACTATCATGTAGGTACTCTAAGTTGTATAGAATTCAACGAACACTTCGAATCATGTGGGAAAAACAAGTAAAAAACACTAATTTGAAGCCATTTTCAATTTGGTGTCCATACTGAATGATTTTAAAACTTGAAATAAAAAGTAGGTAGGCGTTGACACAAAATTGAACATGGCTTTTGAAATTCATTTTTTTTCTTTCAGATTTGGGCTCCTCGTTGAATTTTAGACAGTTTCGACTACCCATATGATGGTTTAAGAAAATATCTACAGGGTGGTCCATGCGACAATATTAGTTAAAACACCATAACTTTTTAGTTTAATTAAAAATCAAAGTTTTTCTTGCATATTTAGTCTTTATATTTAATTTTGCGTCTCTTTGACTGCCCATATACAGGGTGTTACAAAAAAATTATGTCTCACTCTGTACAACACTTTAGTTTTGTTTTTCGATATGACTGACGAAAAATGTGTAAAATTAGACGAGAATTATTAATCCCAAATAAAAAATTAAAAAAACTCAGTTTTAAAAAAAATCAAGTCATTATTTCACTTGTGAACCACCCTGTATAAATTTTTTTGATGCCAATTGAAAGTGCGTGTATTCATTACACAAACACATTCTATTCTTGTTATCGAAAAAATTAACCGAACTTGAGTTATTCAAGATTTAGAAAAAAAATTGGTCGAAAAAAAACCACCCTGTATGTAATATTTTTGTTTAAAAAAGTACTCAAGAATCATTTAGAAGTAAAATTATCAAATAAAATTCAGGTCGATCCATTTAAAAATCGAAAGTTGACACCTCAATTTCTGACTTTTGAACCACCCTGTATAAAAAAAAATTCATAACTGAAACCGCATAATTAGCACATGTACCCTAGATTTTTTTATTTTTCAAAAACTCTTTCAGGGGCCGAGTAATTTGAGGTGTCCAAGTTTGGTGGGACACCCTGTATATACAAATTCTATTTTACTAAGTTCTACAATTAGAAAAAATAAAACATTTGGCCAAATCAAGCACAAGGGTTTGTCTAAACTAGGTAGACGGATAGAGCACTGATACACTTAAAAACAATACGGGTATAAATAAAGCTCCCACGAAACTAATCAAAAAGATTAAAGGATAAAATATACGGTAACGTAGATAAACAATGGCTTATTATGATTAAGAGTATCATTGCTATTATTGTCATTGCTAACATAAACATTATTACTGTGGTGCTTTAAATACCCATTGATTCTAACTATCCGTTTCCAGTCTGCTGCAAGTTCCATAGTTTTGTTTCTAGTCGAACAAATCACGAAACACCTAATAGAAATATTTTCCATTGGTATTAGTTTATGTTTTTAATTCATTTGCTGGAATAACAATCAAGCTGATGATAACGATATTACTTCTGATGGTGGTGGAACAATTCTGCCACAGGCTTCGGATGGAGAGCAATCTGTTTGTAATACAACTTGATTAATCTCTTCAGATCTATTCGTTTTCATTATAGTTATTTATTTTTCGCTTTCATTTCTTCATTACTTGTTTTTATTTAGTCTTAATTAAAATCTACTTTACGAAGAATTCTTTGCCCCTAATTTTTCTAGTTTATTCTTATTAGTCCTCACTGACAAGTTTTGCATAACAAAGTATACACAGTCTAATCTTATAAAACATCTATTACCAATCTAATCTTATCACAGTATTTTTCACAATATTGGTTTCGTAGCCTAAGGGAGAAATCCAAAAAAATACATTTACTCTTTTATGTTCTTTACATTTCTTTCATTCTGAATGTAGGTACCTATTTCTATTAGGTATACTCGTATGCACGTTCAACCTATTCATCTTTTCATTTCTTCCCTATCTCCTTCTTATTTTTAGTCTTTAGGTAAACTTTCATACCTAGCCCTCATTTTTTCTAATTTTCCTTTAAATAATTCGGTTGTCAATTTTTTTTTTGACTTTTTCAAACTGGCATCTCAGAAATCTGTGGGACCGTGGGACCACATGCATTAAAACCGCTGCAATGTTTAGTTTGCATTCTATCTAGTCTGTTTTGAATTATAATAATAAATCATAAGTATTAGGATGTAGGTGCGTTTTTATGCTTGGTTAGTAATTGTTATTGTTGAATACAGAAGTTTCTAAATTATAATATGAATGTTTTGGGCTTATGAATGCCCACAGTAAATAAATTTAATGATAAATTACTCTATGTTTTACCCATTCCATTTTATAACAAGTAACGTAGGTACCTATCTAGCAGTAGTGTAGCGTGGATTTGGAGCTTGCGCTAGCTCAAGTTGAATAAGTTATATCAAACTGAATAAGTAATACGATGTTCGGTAATGCCTCATTGTGTAGTGTAAGATAATAAGATTAGGAAATATAAAAATAAGGCCATGCCTCGGGCCATAACTAGTATGCAGCCGAACCGAAACCATCTTTGAAAGTTATGGTAAATAGTTATTCATTCCTTCAAACTTCTCCTTTTGCATCTAGTTCCTCTTAGATTATTCACTTCTTATCTTCAATCCTTACTCTACCTTCCACCTCTATTAAGATAATTTTGTCACTTGTTACTTCCCTAAATACAAAACAACTTTGTCTTTTCCTATAATATTATAATCATAATATATTCTCTCTCTCTTACACTCTCACCACCTTCCTCCATATAGTAAAACATAAGCTATCCTATTTCTCTATAACCTATCCTCCTGTTCAGTTTCAAATTACTCTTCAGCAACAGGATCTCTCTTGCTTTTCCGTCCCTCTTTTTGTCCATCCAACAGTTTCCTCTCTCACCATCCCAAGTTTGTCTATAATTATCTTTTCCGTTTATTCAACCCAAAACTGTTGAGTTTTGGATGCAACAGAGAAACAGGAAGAGAGAGAGAGAGAGAGAGAGAGAGAGAGAGAGATAGAAATAGAAATAACTAAAGGGAATACAGAGCGAGGGAGAGAGAGAAATAACTAAAGGGAAGACACAGGGAGAGCGAGAGGGAGAGATAGAGAGTGTGAGAGAAAGACAGAGTGTGTGCCCACAAAAGAAAGGGAGAGCGGGTGAGACAGAGAGATAAAAGGTGATGGGCATGAAACTAATTATCAACTTCTAGAGCAGGGAGAGGTGTTGGAGGAAGCTCGAAGATGGGAAATGCAGGAACAAGATATGAGACTCACTGGAGACATGTTGAAATGTGAAACGCAGTTCCATCTGTATCTTTCATTCCTCTCCTTCCCTAGTCCACACCCCCACCCCCACCCTTCCTGGTAAAGACATAAAATGAAGACTTTCTGCTCTGGGTAGACGTTATAATGTAAATAATGTAAATTACTTTTGCAATATTAAAACAAACCTCAGTTTCTGTTAGATAAGGAGTCTGAAAAATTATAACCAGGTTTCACATGAATCACACGATATATTTTCTTGAAATCAAGGGATCAGGTGAACCAACGTTAGACCTTTTAATGGCACTTGATTCGAAGTCTGGCAATGGTATAAGGAGTATGAGGAGACTTTTCCTACTAAGGGCCGAATTATAATACAGGATTACATTTTTTAAGATAGGCCAGACTGTCCCTCAAGTCAGGCTATAGTGCGCTGTGATTGGTTGAAACGCTTATTTATCCTGTTTTATAGGTTGACCCTTAGCCTTTGAAGTGGAGCAGGTCAACTCCGCAGTAGAAGTTTTCTCTCTCTAATGTCCTAGAGACTTCAATAAAGATTATACTCCTACATCAGAACGGCCTCCAACTTTTCAAAACAAGCAGAGAAAAAAGTCACGGCAGACACTTTGCTCTAGAAGAATATTTTCCTCTGGTACCGGAACAAAAGTTTTGGTAGTTTCTTTCTCTCCTTTCCCTCCTCTCTCCTCACCGAATATTTCTCCTCTCCTTTTCTCTCACCCCGGTTCACTGTTACCTTGACATAATCCTACCATGGAACTTCCCATGTTAGGAATATAGGAATGATATTAACCCAGCTTTACTCAACAAATACCACACACCTGTACCTATTGGTGAGTGATCAATTGATCATATTGATCTGTGAACTGATCCATTCACATCCTAAACTATTGATAGCTGTGGTAAAGTTTCCTGTTCCCAGTACCTCGGCAGGAGTACGCTCAACACTTGTCCTGGACTGCTTCCATATCCTTGTGACATTTTCCTAAAATATAAACTTTGAAATAAGTATGTTGTAATTGAAACAAAATCATGGTCCGGTTTTTGACAAACTCAAGGGACTACTTGAGTTAGACTTAGCTTATAGGAGATGTATTGTTTATAATATCATTCTTGTACAAGTAAATAAAAGTATTCAATTGAATTCAATTCACTGTTTTAGAACAAACTGTAAGTATCATTTGAGGTGACAATTATTTGTGCAATAGCAATCTAGTAATACATCGACCGCAAGTCAACCAGGGTTAAAATCAATTAGGGCAAGGCGTCTAGTCTTCCCGTGCAAAGCCTAGCATCCTACAAGTTAAGCTCTTAACCCTTCCATCCTCTCCCTGACTCCCTCACTCTTGGTGAAAACTTTATTCAAATTGTTTATTTATTGAAACTTTAAGTCTACTCCGTCCTCTTGTTGCGTCGTCCTCAGACTTTGGAGGTTTTAGTCTCCCGTCCTCAGAGACGTGACGTCATAGCTACTTAGATTCCTCTTACCTACTTACCACCCCTGCACTTCCTAACACAATGGAAAGTGTCTTGTAACTCTCCCCCTCCTTATCTCATCTCTGGTGGAAATGAATATATTGGATGTGACAGCTAGGACGGGTCCCGGATAAGATAGACAGTCAGTACTCTCACTAGTTTTCTGTCAAGGACGAGATTAGCTATTTTTTGTGTTAGATGTCCTTGGAACTCGTATCACGTCTGGAGATTATCTCTACGTTACGTATCTTAATCTATAAAATCAATTTCCGTTCATTCATTCATAATCAATAGAAAAACCGGAACAGCTCGACCAAATGAATTGAAAGAAAACCGTTTTTAAAACCGTTCTTAGCACGCCCCAGAAGGGTTTTTTAAAAACTCCAACTAGGATGCCAGCCACAGGAGAAAACCTCACCGGCCAGAAAATGCGCGGTTTCAGCCATTTTGTTTGTAACTATGTAAAGTAAAAATTTCAAGCCAGCCAGCGTCGATGGCATGTTGAATACACCGGTTCCCTTCAGAACACCGAAGTTAAGCGACATCCAGCGAGGTTAAGACTTGGATGGGTGACCATTCAAATTCTAATGCTCGTGACGCTGGCTTTTCCCGGCCCCACTCAGGCTGGGTGAGGTCAATGTGAGTAGCAGGTTTGTGAGTTTCCTGCGAATGGAGGGTAAAACCCCCGTCGTGATATGACCATGGCAGTTGAAAGCGACGTTAAAACCCCACTTAAAAAAAAAAAAAAAAAAAAAAAAACTCAAGAATAGATTGAAATTAAATGTAAAAGAAAAAAAATGATTTATTGAAAAGTTCAAAGATCACAAAACATTGATGTGAAAGCCCTCTGAGCCCTCCATCACTATTGAATAAAACAGCAGACCTGTATTGCAAAAAATCACACCTACTTTCTACTCCTCATTAGGTAATAGGTAATCAACACGTTTGTATAAACAAAGCTAATGCCAGGTTTATGTCAACGTGATTCTGCATAAAATGACTCAACTCAGTGAGCTGTTTCTTTCTACATACATATAATTATGAAGTAGTGTTTATTTATTTTGGATAATCTTGGAGTTCCCCTGCAGAACTGACTATGCCTTGAAGGATATCCTGTACTCACCAGATAATCCGATAGCATACTTTTATTGACACCTATGTCCACTAGGTATTTGTAGATTCTCATTTTTCCTCATGAGGAATGAGTGGACCGTGGCCCCAACCCCATCCCACCCTTGGTATAAATTGTAGAATAAAGTAATTATTCCACTCTCTGCCTCGTCTGGATTTTAACGTGGGTTTCCTGCATACACACAAGCCATAGTGAGAATAGCATAAATGAAATTTTTCCTCTCTCTGTATTTCCAAGCATCGCTTTTCCATCGTTCTTCTTAGCTGTCAATTTTGAAAGGGCCTCAATGATATAATTATTTAAAATAGAAACGTCTTAAAACGGTTATCAGCTTATCAGGATGGTTAGTCTATCTGAGAAGTCAATTTCAATACCAGGCACACAATGTACAAGAAGAGTTCACTTGAAATGGTATGATTAGGGTAAAAATTCACACGTAGGTATAACAGGAATTGGTAGAGTAGTTAAATAACTCGTGAGGAAAAAGGAGTAATTTCTTAAGAAGAAAGCGTAGTGAAAAATATTTGTTAACAATCAAAGTGGTCCTGAGGATTCTGGTCACTTATAAGCTTATAACACTTTTAGGTCGGAATTAATACACGTTTTTTATCTCTGTGGTCCTAAGACTTCCAATGTATACCCTGAGGAATTCAGTCATTTTTCCTTACAGACAACTGTCTGGGTGACACTTCTGATGACCATTAACATCTCTACTTCCTCATTCAACACTTCTGATGACCATTAACACCTCTGCTAAGTGCTACCTCCCTCAACACTTCTGATGACCATTAACACTTCTGCTCTCTTCCTCAACACCTTCAGCTTAGTCATAATAATGAGTCCTGTGATAATATCTGCAGTGACCAACCTCAGTAACTTGACAGGTAAGGCGACGGACTGGAAATTGGTGGTTCAAATCCCAAGTTAAGCAAATATTTAGTAAAGCGAGTTTGAGTAGTTATGATATTACGATTGTGATTAACACAAAAATGATAACTTTTTTTAAGAGCAGTAGTCACCGTGGCCGAGTAGCGGTACACTCACAGTAACCTGGGTGAATTAATGTAGTAACTGGGGCTTTGAAGCCAAAAGACCTAAGTTTCCCAGTTACTGGGGTTTAACGAAGAAAAGGCCACTGGTTCAATAACGCTACTACGAAGGGTGTATTAAAAGGTATTAAATTTACACGGAAAGATAAAAGGAAGGAATAAACTACTACTACGAAATGAGATTGGAGGTCTTACCTTTGAGAACTTGTACCAAGTACTTACGTACGCCTTGAGAAGTGGATCAAAGGGGGTAGATTGAGGAAGGAGCGAAGACGTACCCTGACCACTGGTTTTTACAATCTGAACGAGACATCGTCGTTCCCAATCTATTGTACCGAATTTCTGACTTTCTTTGTAAGAACATATGATATGCCTATCATCTGATATCGAAGTGTTATCTCTAACAGTTAGGGGCGTAGAGATCGATTGATATGCGCGGGGAAAGTTTGGAGGCAATTCAAACTGGAGTCACATGGCGTGAACATCCCCCCAGCCTTGAAAGAGTGCAATTTCAACCATTCAAAAACAATGCAAATAATAAATGAAAATGGTTAAAAGCAAATAATGCAAAATATCAAGAACAAAGAAAGTAACAGTAAATTAGCAACAATAGATAACTACAACTACAAGATTATATGTAAAATAAAAAAAGGAAATTGCATGAGCAAAACTACAAAATAAAATAAAATCGAACTTATCAAAACTACAAAATAAATCAAAATTGCCTTAACAAAGTACTCTTAAGAAAAATAGAAACTTGCCTGAACAAATCACCAGTGCTACCACCACGAAAAAAAATAAAATTTATTTACAAGTCTCATCATATTATGATGTGAAACATAACAATAAGTAGGTAAGTACCTACTGCGAAGGTAAGGGGCACAGTTTATTAACTGGCCGCTTCAATTCACCCTTTTGGGTTTTAACTAGAGCCACGCGAGCAACACCGTCCTTCCCAGGATAAGTCTCTACTACTTTAGCAAGTGACCAATGTAGGTAAGGGTGGCACATTGTCCTGCTTTATTAAAACTATTTGTCCTGGACTAAGAGGCGCAGAAACGTTTTTCTGCGCCTCTTAGTCCCGGAAACGTTTGATTCCTGGCAGCGCAGAAACGTTCTACTATGTACTTGGATATCCGGGGTCCACTCATACCTCGTGACTATTTGTATGAGTAGATAACATCATCCTTAGTGAAACTACAGCTCCAGATTACAACAACATGACAATCTTAAAAAAGTTGAGAACAATAAAAGCAGCCAATAAATAAAAGAAATACCAAAAAAATGTTTTAAAGCCAACTATTATTGTGTGAAAAATCTCAGTCTCGCTTTTCTAATTTTAATTGAATAAAAAAATAGACTCTCTGATCCAAATTATTTCCTGATTAATTAGAAGAAAGAACCGAAAGTCCTCCCGGTAAGTGCTTTCCTATTTTTTACTAGTAAATTACTTACCAATGTACAGCAAAGATAATTACTGAAATCTCATTGTATAAGGATAATCAACCATTGAATTAAAACTAAGAATATCTCCTTATTTATACTACCCGATAAGGACTTGGGACTCGCATTAGGTAGTATTATACTACATTGTAAATTTATTCAAGTCAATTATTCCTTGTCCCAACTGGGACTCTAACCCGCGGTATCTAGATTACGAGAACGACGATTTAATAACTGAGCTTCGGGAACTTACTTGTATATTCCTTGAAGCTCTAATCCAACCCTGAATATTTTGCTGGGATGAAAAAAATCTAAATACAATACGCAGTACATGGATTTTTTTTTGCAACGACCCGACCCCTAGTAATAATTTAATGTGATGGATATTTTGCTGGTTTTAATACATTGCTCTATATGACAATTACAACAATATGACAATCTTAAAAAAGTTGAGAATAATAAAAACAGCTAGTAAATAAAAGAATTGCACAAAAATGTTTTAAAGCCAACTATTATTCGGTGAAAAATCTCAGTCTCGCTTTTCTAACTTTAATTGAATAAAAAAATAGACTCTCAGATCCAAATTATTTCCTGATTAATTAGAAGAAAAAACCGAAAGTCCTCCTGGTAAGTGCTTTCCTATATTTTAATAGTACCTTACTTACCAATGTACAGCAATGATAATTACTGAAATCTTGGTTATTGTACCCTACACTGAGAAAAAAAATTATCGAGGACATTCATCCTTAAGGATAACTTACTAGCTAACAAGGATGATTCATCCTCGTTTAAGGATAACTTACTAGCTAACAAGGATGATTATTATTATTATTATTATTATATAATTCTTTATTATATACAAAAGGACATTATGTACATATAAATAATAATTTTAACAGTGAAAAATCAAAAAAACAATATATACAATAAAAATGAAAAAGAATAGAAAATATTTGAAAACATAAATGTCCTAACTAAATGGCGGGGTTATTGCCTATGGCAATAACCCCGCCATAGGCAATAACCCCGCCATCATCCTCGTATAAGGATAACTTACTAGCTAACAAGAATGTCCTCGATAAAAAAATTTCTCAGTGTACAAGGTATGGAAATTCAGTTAACCGGGACCGAAAAGGAACTGTAAGGACAAAGAAAAGGTTTTCATCATATACCTAAGGATAATCAACAATTAAAATGAAACTAATAACTTATGGACTCGCATTAGGTAGAATAATTCTACCTATTAATTATTATAATTATTTAATAATACCACATAGTAAATTTAATCAATTCAATTATTCCTTGTCACAATTGGGACTCGAACCCGCGGTCTCTAGATTACGATAATAACAATAATAATAGAGCTACGGGAACTTGTTGTATATTCCTTGAAGCTCTAACCATACCCTGAATATTTTGCTGGGATGCAATAGTTCTAAATAAAGTACGCAGTACATAGATTTTTTTTGCAAAGACCCCTAGAAATAATTTAATGTGATGAATAATTTGCTGGTTTTAATACATTGCTCTATATGACAATTCCAACAATATGACAATTCCAACAATATGACAATCTTAAAAAAGTTCAGAAAAATAAAAACAGCCAGTTAATAAAAGAAATGCCAAAAAAAAAAAAAAAAAAAAAAAAAAAAAAAATGTTTAAAAGCCAACTATTATAATAATTATAATAATAATATCGCCTTATTTATACTGCCCGATTAAGACTATTAAAGTCCCAACTATAATTTGATGAAAAATCTCAGTCTTGCTTTTCTAACTTTAATTAAATAAAAAAAAATAGATTCTCTGATCCAAATTATTTCCTGATTAAATAAAAGAAAAAACCGAAAGTCCTCCCGGTAAGTGCTTTCCTTTTTTTTACTAGTACCTTACTTACCAATGTACAGCAATGATAATTACTGAAATATAATGGGGCTTTCCCAAATGACTATTTTTTTCGAGCAAATGATTGATTCTAATGTAAAAAGACCCGAGGAACACGATTTTGATGTCCAAAAATTAAAAAAGTCATTCCTTAGTGATGAAAAAGCTCTCCAAAAGTCTTCCTTGAAATAACGCAATCTGATTGGTCGCCTACGCTGTGACGTCAAAAGTATGTAAACAAACAATTTTGAAACGCTAATTTGAATTTTGTGTCTAGAATTACATTAGCGTTGAATGTGAAGAGTCGATTTAAAACTGTAATAAATTTGTGAATTTTAATTCTAATACAGTATTTTTAAATTTTAATGTTAACTAACAATGTCTAAAATGTCAGTAGATGACAGTATTGCAAAGGCTGTCAGTGGAAATCTACCTGCAGTAAGGACTTTTACAATGGCCAATTTCTTCAATTTACGCGTGTAGTTATTTCACGCGTGCTGCAGACGTACTTTAGCAAACCAAATTAAAGTGCAGCCAGCCGTCCAATCGATCGCTTTGGTTAAGAAACGTCCAGCGTGGTTAGGACATAGATTGGTGAACGCTTTGGTTTAATTTAAAATTCATCATTGGTAATTTACTGACTAAAGTAAATTTGTTAAGGATAACTTTAGTGAGTATGTTGAAAAATATTGGATTGCGAACTATACAAGGTTATTGGGTTAAGTAAGAATGAGAAGTTCTTTGCCATATTTATATACGTATAGGCTAGAGATTTTATCAAAGGAATCTCTATATTGCTCTTTTACTTCCGACTATCGAATATGACGCTAGTGAAAATCTTCTTCGTATTGCATTTTTTTGTTTTAAAACAATTACGGACACAATACTTCTTCGTGATTGATTCACATTGAATACAAGTGGCTATTTTGAACAATAAGTAACAACAATTGGGAGTGTGAACAATAAGTAACAACATCAACAGTCTTCTGTGAAAGTGGAACGTGAATTTGCAAAGTGTTCAAAGGTCCAGCATCCTAACTCGTAGCAATCGGTTTTGTACTACCAAGACAGTATGCTGGACTCTTGAACACTTCGCGAATCCTGAATTCTCACAGAACGAAAATAGAAATTATCAAGGTCGCGACTGCAGTATGGGCAAGCTAGACTCGAGGAGTCTAGAAAGAATACCGCGTTTTCAATCGCCGTGTTTCACATTGTTTTCACAACGTGTTCCACAAACAATTCTTGTAATAGTCAGCCATAGTATCAAGGATAGTATTTATAACAAATTAATTACTGTTTTTCATTCACTGAAGGCTCCAAAAACAATTTCATTGAAGTGATACCTATGAGAAACCTATGGAAACTGTAGTATTTCAAAACTCCAAATTTTTTGTTTACATACTTTTGACGTCATCAAAACAAAAATGGCTGCCCGCGAAAATTAGGGTGTTTTGAATTTTCCGATGAAATTTTCTCAATGATTGCGTTTCCTAAACTGAAAATGGATGTCACCAATAGAATCAGCGTGTTCTAAACAATAAGAATAATTGGTTTTTAAAAAATGTGGGAAAGCCCCATTGTATAAGGATAATCAACCATTGAAATAGTCTAAATAAGAATACCTCCTTATTTAGACTACCCGATAAGGACTTGGGACTCGCATTAGATAGAATAAAATTATACTACATTGTAAATTTAATCAATTCAATTATTCCTTGTCACAACTGGGACTCGAACCCGCGGTTTCTAGATTACGAGAGCGACCACTTAATAACTGAGCTCCGGGAACTTACTAGTATATTCCTTGAAGCTCTAACCCAACCCTGAATATTTTGCTGGAATGCAATAGTTCTAAATACAGTAACCAATACATAGAATAGAATATACCTTGTTTATACTGCCGAGGTAAGATTGAAAAGTCCCTTTACTCCAGCAGTCAAACAGGTCTTATATATATTTTATAGGATAAATTTTATAGGATACATATGTAGGCTTTTCTTTGTTTCAAAGACCACTAGAAATAGAGTGTAATGTGATGAATATTTTGCTGGTTTTAATTCATTGCTCTAAAAAAATGATCTCACTTTTCTCTTTTCAGAAACAACATCATCATGTCCATTCTGAACGCCATCATCGCATTTCTCTTTGTTCTGCTGTACGCTTTCATCTATTATATCTACCACTACTACTACTACTATGTTGTGTTCGTAGTTCTCTCAACTGCTTGGTGTGCCACAGTATGCAGGTAATTATTACATCAGTTGTCCCCGCAGGCGAGTAGACCAGTGCACTGGCTCGTACGCATGGTAACCTAGGTTCGATTTCCGGTAGCACAGAAATTTTCTACTCTTTGATGTCCGGGGTCCAATAATACCTTGTGAGTAAAAATGAGTAGTTACATATTTGTAAGAACTAGTATATTCCTTGAAGCTCTAACCAAACAATGAATATTTTGCTGGAATTCAATAGTTCTAAATACAGGACGCAGTACATGGGTTTTTTTGCAAAGACTCCTAGAAATAATTTAATGTGATGGATATTGTTCCGTTTCCGATAGGCGAAGCGACGCTATTCCATGTGAGTGACCACAGACCAAGAGCCCATCCCGGTAAGAGAGTTTATTTTTCATTTCCCAAAGAAAAATTGGAACCATTAACCCATCAGATATTTTGCTGGTTTTAATTCATTGCTCAAAAAAAAAAATCTCACTTTTGTCTTTTCAGAAACATCATCATGTCCATTCTGAACGACATCATCGCATTTCTCTTTGTTTTGCTGTGCGCTTTCATCTATTATATCTTCCACTACTACTACTACTATGTTGTGTTCGTAATTCTCTCGACCATTTTCGGACTTTATTGTCAAAGCTATTGAAGAGCTGGACTTTTATTAGAACGGACGCCGCTTTCTGGGCTGAGGACAGTGAAAGGGAGGAGGAAAGGGAGGAGCAGCAGGAGGAGGAGGGGATTGAGAAAATGAAGATGGAGGTGATGGAAGTGGAGAAGAAGATGGAGGTGGAGGAGCAGGAGGAGGAGGAGTGAGAAGTTATGGGAAAAAATGAGGAGAAAAAGAAAATTCGTAATGATGGGTAAGAAATATTTTTATTTTTTTGAGTTGAGACCTTTACGGGCGGAAATAATAGAAATTTAGGTTATACCTCTATGGCCTTCATTCTAGAGATTTTGCAAATTGTTTTTATGAGGAAACTATTGCTTACTATTGCTTAAGATAACTATTGCTAAAGATAACGATAACTATTGCTTATGATTTCTGTCTAAACATTTTTCTAATAATTAAGGAGAAAAAAAAAGTTTTTCTTAACTTTCCAGTTTCATAGCTGCGAACACTCGTTTAGTTTAAAGAAAGGAAACCTGTAATAACAAAATTGGAAAAATCTTTGCAGTAGATATGCATTAACTGAGCAATAATCAAAAATACTTGATTTTTTTCAGGATGATTGTTGAAGCTGGGCCATTCCGCGAGAAAGCGGACATGACATGCCAAAAAAAAACTTTAGAACTATTAATAGGTACATATTTCACTGAAAAGTGCATATTCTCAATTTTTCAGAACTATTTTCATTTTTGTTGTAGGATTTGTATTTTCGATTTTATGATGTGTTTTCTGTGATGAACAAACTTGTTCCTGCATTAACATGTTTATTGCAAGTTTTCAGTGATATTATTCTAGCATTATACCAGTATTTGAAAAGCAACTGATAGTTTCCATTGAAAGAGACTTCAGTTCTTGGGCGAATTCCATAAGTTTAACTTCGCAAATCGTAAAGTAAGTGTACTTTTGACTCCTTTGAAAATAAATACTGTGTGTAACGTGGGTTACCAATATTTTAGTGTTTTTTAATTTAAAATCGTCTACAAATTTTTAGTTTTAATATAAAATATGTGGGGAAAATGTCCTGAGGTTTGGGAGTTTAGAAAACAAATTATTTTTAATTAAAAAAAAAATGTATCCTCTTTTTTTGGGATTCGAAAGTGATGTAACGTGGGTGACCATTAGTATAGGAAATTATTGCTCTTGTTTTTTGTTGTTTAACTGACCTAAACTAATTTCTGATACTACAGATATGTTTTACATAGTCTTTATTTGTTTATTTTAATAACAGATTACTTTCAAATTTTGTGTATTTTAAAAATAAAATGATTTTGTGGAAGGTCACTTGTGGTAACTTTAGCCAATTTATTAAAAGATAAAACCTATTATGAATTATATTTTTGTCAGGATTTTTAGATAAATACATTTGTCTTCTGAAAAATTAATAATTATAAATAAATTGTGCAAATTATGATGAAATTTCGATAGTTTCAGTATGTAGCGTGGGTGACCGGTATAATATTATGAGATCTTGTTTCATACCTTGTATATATCTCATGCAAGTTTACATTGATAGGATGGGTTTATTTAATACCTACTTTGCGATTATCGAAATGGCTTTATTCTACGGGTAACCGACCTTTGTTTCTTAGTGGTTATAGGATAGTTGTGGTTCATTGCAACCAATTTATTGTTATATTATAGGTAGTGAATTTTTTTTTCTTTGCTTTTCAGAACATGGCGCCTCTGACATCGGCAGAAAAAATGCGCCGACGTCGTCAAAAACTCAAAGAGGAAGGCAAGTTTGACGAATATCGCAAGAGACAAAGTGAACTCGAGAAAATTTCTCGAGAAAGGAAGAAAGAAAGTTTGTTGAAAGTTCCTTTGAAGCAAAGATTAAAAGACTTAAACAAGCAGAGGGCAGCAACAAGAGAAAGAGTGAGAAGGCATAGAATTCTGAAGAAAGAGAAAGCGTTATCATCGCCAATGGGTTTTAGATCCAACAGTTCACTGGGGAAGGCAGCAGCTAGAGTTAAGAAAATCCTACCGAAATCTCCCAACAGAAGAAAAGCAGTTGTGAAGAAATTGTTTTCTGACTATGTATCGCCAAAGCACCCATCAGAATGTAGAAAGCTGTTTGCTAATTCCCAGACAAACGTGGAACTTGAGAAATCAGTCAAAGAATTCTATCGCAGAGAGGATATCAGTCGGGAGGCACCTGGGATGAAAGATGCTAGGACCATTAGAGATGAAACAGGAAAAAAAGAGAAAGTGCAAATTCGACATCTGACTTGTTCAATCAAGGAAGTCCATGCTCTCTATTGTCAGGAGTATGGAAAATGTATTGGGAAAACAAAATTCTTTGAGTTACGACCAAAAGAAGTCAAACTGAGTAGCATGCTCCCACACAATGTCTGCCTTTGCAAATATCATGAAAATTTCATTCAAGCAGTGAGTGCCTTCCAGAAGTCATATAAAAACTTTCCCA
The DNA here is from genome assembly GCA_024516035.1 of Bactericera cockerelli. Classification (NCBI taxonomy): domain Eukaryota; kingdom Metazoa; phylum Arthropoda; class Insecta; order Hemiptera; family Triozidae; genus Bactericera; species Bactericera cockerelli. The sequence continues at coordinate 41,457,808 of CM044958.1, read as the reverse complement.
AATATACAGTGGAGTTTTGTGAAAATTTTCTTTGTTCACCATCACTAGAAAACTGTTGGCTGGGCAAGTGCAAAGAATGTGCTGATAAAATGATCACAGAAATGCATAAAGAAGTAGCTGATAGTGAGGATTATTCTGATATAACTTGGTATGTTTGGGAAGAGTTCAATGGACACTTGTCAAAGGTTATGCATGATGGAGAGCCAAATGATCTTATCAAATACATCCAATCAATCAATAAGGCCTTTTTTGAACACGTCTACATAAAAAGAGAGCAGTCAATCTCTTATATTAATGTACGCAACAGAGTTATTTCTGACACACATGATCCCAATGAAGCAATGATTCAAGTAGACTTTGCGGAGAACTACACCTGTGTTGCTCAAAACGAAGTACAATCCTTTCATTGGTGCCAACCTCAGGTCAGCCTGTTTACTTGCAGTGTTTATTTTGATGGTAAACAACATCCGTATGTCATTGTCTCAGACAATTTAACCCATACAAAAGACACAATTATAGTGTACATGAAAAGGATTTTAAGTGAACTTCCTTCTTCCATCAAGAAGGTTAACATCTGGTCAGATGGTCCAAGTAGCCAGTTTAAAAATAAATTTATGGCTGCAGCCATAGAGTATTTGGAAAAAGAATCTTCTTGTGAAATTGTATGGAACTATTTCGCAACAAGCCACGGCAAAGGACCTGTAGACGGAATCGGAGGAGCGGTAAAGAGACAAGTACGAAAAGCTGTTATACAAGAAAAGGCAATTGTCTTGAATAGTTCTCAATTCTATGAAACTGCAAAAGATGTGACTAAGGTTAATATGATTCAAATGAATAACGAAGATATTGAAAAAGCAAACCTTGAATCGAATGTGCGTGCCATAATTGAAAAAGCAGTAACAGTGAAGGGTATCTCTAAAGTTCATGTTATGTACAGGAAAGATGGACAGCTCAGGTCTCACTTTCTTACACGTCACATCCAGTCAGCCATCAATGAGGAAAGTTCTGAAAGTTCATCAGGAGAAGAAGAAGAAGAAGATCTTGTATTACAAGAATTTGTGACACAAAAAAATACCAAGCAAGGATCAGCATACCACTTGATTTATAGTAGTGATTCGGATACAGAAGAAGGTGAAATAGACAGAGAAAAAATCAAACATGGTACATTTGTCATTGTAGAATTTCCTGAAGAAAACTATGGGAAGACCTACTCCTATGTAGCTGTATGTCAAACATTAGTCGACAGTGAAAATGAAGTTAGAGTACTTTGTCTTAAAAGTACAAATTCTGATAAAGATACGTTCAAAGTTAACATTGATGAAAAGGAACCTCATGTTTCCCTAAAACAGATTCGCAGAATTCTTCCTACCCCATCAATCAGTTGTATGGGTGAAAGAATGTTTTATAAGTTCTCTTATAAGATAAACGTGGATGAGAAATGATTCAGGCTTAGTTAATGACAAAAACGTTGGGGAAAGAAAATTATTTTTATTGTTTTAATCTAAAAACAGGCGTTAATTTTAGTTTATATCCATGTATCTAGCTTTGTCCTCCTCATAATAAAAAATGCCCCAAATTGAATTTAAATAATAAAAACAAGGTTATTTTTTCCTTTCATATGTTAAGTAAAAGCTTAACTATCACATTATATCAAGGAAAAAGACATAAGTCAATCAGCAGGGCTGGGAAGAGGAGTAATAGATGGAGGGACAAATTGTAACGTGGGTGACGTAACGTGGGTGACCGAGAAGGGTCCAGAAAATTATGAATTTTATGTTTACTAGAACATTTAGAAAAACAAACACTGGTTTGTAGTGTTGACAAGAATATTTATAATCAGGTCATGCCACTCTCGGGAATGTAGCATGCTTTAATGAGGAGGGATTTAAGGTAATCCAACCATGCAATTTTGACATGTCTCGTTTGAAGTAACGTGGGTTACCAATGTTTTTGCCTCATTACAGACTTGCTGGTTGAAATAATTGGAAACTTGAAACATTTTTGGAATCTCTATGCCAAAATCCTCTGAATGACATAAAAATATAGTCCAATTTTATTTTAATAAAGCCAGAATTGTTGTGTAAAGGCGTCAACCTGTAACGTGGGTGACCGCGGAATAACCCAGCTGCTGACGAAACTTCAAGATCACAAGCAACAAAAACCAAAAATCATTTTTTAAAAATACCTTTATTTAAAAAAAAAAAAATCTTAAAAAAAATACAAAATTTTCTGAAAAACCCAAAAAAAAAAAAAAAAAATCTTACAAAAAAAAAAATAAAAATAAAAATATCCAAAAAACCCAAAAAAAAACAAAAAATTCCGAAAAACCCAAAAAAATAAAAATATCTTAAAAAAAAAACAAAAAATTCTAAAAAACCAAAAAAACCTCTATTTCTCAAAAAAAAAAAAAAAAAAAAATACAAAACTCTCTTAAAAAAACAAAAAAATTCAAAAAACCAAAAAAACCTCCATTTCTCAAAAAAAAAAAAAAAAAACGGATATTACATGGAGAAGCTTCTCAAAGTTTGCAGATGTCCCCTTCCTTCATGCGGCGAATGAACATCAGCTTATACCTGGTGAGTAATAAAAAAGTAAATTAAAGAAAGTAATACTTCTAGTAGATCAATAGGTTTTGACCTGAACCATAAATAAAAAAAATAATTTCATTTAGACAGTAGACAATAGTGAAATTATTCAAAAATTGGTGATTCTGGATTCAGTTTAGACTTCAATGTATATTTTTTAGTCTCAAAAAAAATAAAAAGGGAAAAAGACAAAAATATAATATCTGTACCCTAGAGTTAGAGAGTCGTAACTCCAGTTTTTCAAATTTTACAGGAAAAGCAAAATAAGATTACAACTTTTTGCATTTGTGAATTCTTCTCGTTAGTTTATTTCTAAAAACAAAACTGTTTTTTTTTGTATCTCTATATATAAAACAGAAAAAAGGACTACCTACCTACCTACCTACCTACCTACCTATGTTTGTTTGTTTGTCCGGAGTTGTTTAGCCAAAACGGTAAGAGATAGCGCAAAATGTCTCAGAATTGACCCCCCCAAAACCATTATCGCTTTGTCCAGAAAAATTATAAAAAGTTCAAAAAGGCATTGCTGTCTAGCAGTACGGCCATGCCTTAGTAAATTTGAAATTTAGTCCCGTTGCAAAGCACGGGCAAACGGCTAGTACTGAATAAAAGGAAATATTATCCTCTAGTAAAATTGCCGTACGATACCAAACTGTCTTTTACCATAAAAATCCATAATTTTGGAATTATTTTTTTGTTTTTTCTTATAAGGAATGGATCTGCAGTCTTTTTCCATGTTACAAAATAAATCATGGTGAATCCGAATATGAACTTAACTCAATTTCGAAAAAAATTGGAGCTGCGACTCTTTAACTCTAGGGTACAGATATATGTTTAACCTCTTTTAGGGCCTAAAATTTAGGCTGATCGAGTTGTAAAGATGATATTTTAAGATCAATTGTTTTTTTATGTGAGTGTAAGTTCAATTTGGTTTCTCAAATTTCAACTGCCCATTTTTCAAAAATTGAACATAACATTTTTAATCTAAAAAACTTGAATATATTTGCAGCATGCTTTGTATTGAAGGAAATGGAAAGCAGTTCCAGTAAGCATCTCTGCTGGAGTGAAGTGCATTTAGTAACAAGTAAGTATTTTAATTTTAAATATAGTACGAGAATTACTGTGGTGGCCTCTTTCAAAAAATATTCACAAGGATCAGTAACAATTCTAGACATGTTTCCTCGTAAGGTGGGTTTAAGTAATTGAGATTAACATAAATATTCTGATTCCTAACTCTCCTATGTTTGCGAAGTTGTTAGATAATTTTAGCAAAGCTGGTTTGAGTTATTGTAACCAAAATTACACCTAATACCTGTGCAACCTCTGCTAATAATGATTCCATTTCCTGTTCTACTTCTGCAGATGGTTATGAAAAAGTCCATTTGTTGCTTCAAACTACCGTGCTGGATATGTTGGTGATGAAGTGGCAAAATTTCTGTTCTGCTAAATTTTCAAAATTCAACCTCTGGCTACTTCAAAATTCCTTCAAAATTCAACCTCTGGCTACTTCAAAATTGTTTCAAAATCCTGCGTCCTTCAAAATTCTTTCGAAATTCTACGTCCTTCAAAATTATTTCAAAATTCCACGTCCTTCAAAATTATTTCAAAATCCTTCGTTCTTCAAAATTATTTCAAAATCCTGTGTCCTTCAAAATCCTTCGTCCTACTTCAAAATCTTCAGCAAATATAAGACCAGAAATAAGATTTCTTGTCCACCAAAGATGCTTCTCCACCAAAAAACGTTCTTCAAGACCAAAACAATCACCCAATGTGTCATATTGAAGGAAAAACAAATAACAGCAAAGGAAGAAAGTAACTGGTGTAAAGTATGGAGTACCTCGCCCTCAGAGCACATTGTCAAGAACCAACCAGCCGTCCTACAAGCAAAGGCTAGAGTCTCTGATTTCGAACGGGCACTTTATAAATAAAATATAACATCCGAGGTACAGAAAGTCTTGCGTTTTTATTTCTCGTAACTTATACGAGTTTTCATCTTACTGTTCCCCTGATGGATCGACCCCATGCAGGCTGGTTATAGTGAGTAGTTAGGATAGCCTTTGCTTACAATCTAATAAAAAAAAAACCCCTGTGAGCACACAAGGAGCGACAAGTTCGACAAAAATGCACCACCAGTATGTAGCTATTCCACTACATATTAGTGCACTTACCGCTAAATTATTATTATTAAATTTATTAACAGGACATGTATATGTACAAACCAATGATGAAAATTAAAATTTAACGTTTTAATTGACAAGAATTAGTCATAGGCAGTAACCCCGCCATTTAGTTAGGACATCTGTATATTGTGGCATTCTGAGATTCCGGCCAGAATGTATTTATAAGGTCGAAGCTTCTATTTCATCTTTACTACTTTTGATTTCACTCATTTCAATTTCTCTGACTAATTCTTGTCAATTAAAACGTTAAATTTTAATTTTCATCATTGGTTTGTACATATACATGTCCTGTTAATAAATTTAATAATAATAATTTAGCGGTAAGTGCACTACTATGGCATTCTCTTCCACCCACTATTTTATTTCTTAAACATTGTTCCTCATGGTCTCACCTACCTACCATATTCTTCTGTCCCAAATATAATATTTGGGACAGAAGAATATGGTAGGTATATTATTCATGTGAAAATAAATATTCAAAAAATAACGGCCATGCCTTGGTATAAGTAGTATACTGCGACCTTAAATAGAGATCTTTTGTGACATGCCCCTGAAACAGTTAATGCAGCTTAGATTCTTTTAAGACTTATTCCATTAACTTCTTTAGGTGTTACATTCAGCCTTGAGAAGTGTTTCAGGGGAGCGTGAGAGGTTTCTCCATATTTACACAAACTGCATTTTGGGTCTTCAGCGATGTCCATCTTGTTTAGATGGTATTTGAGGCTACACTGGCCTGTTAAAAGTCATATGATACACAATTACGAGTATATAAAAGAAATGAAAAAGTACTATAATTATGCACTACCAACTAAAGTTGTGATATTATAACACAGATCACACATTTATTTATTGTATTTTATTTTATTTTCCTCATCAATTTGAGTTTGTGACCACATAATAATAAGACTAACGGTTAAGTGGTAGAAAATTCTTTGAACATTAACCTCACCTGGTGTTTACCTACCACTATAAAATGTTATTATTAATATTTTCAATTCAATTATATTTTCCTATCCTTCCCCCAGATGGCTAAAAAGCTGGATATCCCCACCGCATACCTGAGATCCACCTACATGTACTGTATATGGTGCGGCATCCGGTATACAGATGAGTCGGATCTTACAGACAACTGTCCTGGTGACACTTCTGATGACCATTAACACGTCTGCTCCCTCATTCAACACTTCTGATGACCATTAAGACCTCTGCTCCCTCATTCAACACTTCTGATGACCATTAACACTTCTGCTCCCTCCCTCAATACATTCAGCCTAGTCATTATAATGAGGCCTGTGATACAACTGCTTATGGTGTGCCACAGTATACAGGTAATAATATCAGCAGTGTCCAACCTCAGTAACTTGCTAGGTAAGGTGACGGACTTGTAATCTGGAGATTGGTGGTACAAGTCCCAAGTCAAGCAAATATTTACTAAAGCGAGTTTGAGTAGTTATTATATTACGATTGTGATTAACACAAATATGATAACTTTTTTTCAATGGTAACTTGGGTTCGATTCCTGGCAGCGCAGAAACGTTCTGCTATGAACTTGGATATCCGGGGTCCACTTATACCTCGTGACTATTTGTATGAATAGATTACAGCAGCTATAGTTGAGTGAAACTTTAACTCAATATTACAACAATATGACAATCTTAAAAAAGGTGAGAACAGTAAAAACAGCCAATAAATAAAAGAAATGCGAAAAAAATGTTTTAAAGCCAACTATTATTCTGTGAAAAATCTCATTCTCGCTTTTCTAACTTTAATTGAATAAAAAAATAGACTCTCTGATCCAAATTATTTCCTGATTTACTAGAAGAAAGAACCGAAAGTCCTCCCGGTAAGTGCTTTCCTATTTTTTACTAGTACTTACCTTACTTACCAATGTAAAGCAATAATAATTACTGAAATCTTAGGCAGTGTACCCGACAAGGTTTGGAAATTCCGTTATCCGGAATCGAAAAGGAATTTTAAGGACAAAGAAAAGGTTTTCATCGTATAAGGATAGTCAACAATTAAAATTAAACTAATAATATTGTCTTAATTACGCTACCCAATAAGGACTTATGATTCGCATTAGGTAGATTTATACTACATTCTAAATTTAATATTTTGTGTTCAATTATTCCTTGTCACAACTGGGACTCGAACTCGCGGTCTCTAGATTACGAGAGCGACGACTTCATCACTGAGCTTCGGGAACATACTAGTATATTCCTTGAAGCTCTAACAAAACTCTGAATATTTCGCTGGGATGGAATAGTTCTAAATACAATACAGTATTGTATTAAAATTTTCAATATTTCAACAATATGACAATCTTGAAAAAAGGTGAGAATAATAAAAACAGCTAGTAAATAAAAGAATTGCGCAAAAAATATTTTAAAGCCAACTATTATTCGATGAAAAATCTCAGTCTCGCTTTTCTAACTTTAATTGAATAAAAAAATAGACTCTCTGATCCAAATTATTTCCTGATTAACTAGAAGAAAAAACCGAAAGTCCTCCCGGTAAGTGCTTTCCTATTTTTTTACTAGTATTTACCTTACTTACCAATGTACAGCAATGATAATTACTGAAATCTCATTGTATAAGGATAATCAACCATTGAAATAAAACTAAGAATACCTCCTAATTTAGACTACCCGATAAGGACTTAGGACTCGCATTAGATAGAATAAAATTATACTACATTGTAAATTTAATCAATTCAATTATTCCTTGTCACAACTGGGACTCGAACCCGCGGTTTCCAGATTACGAGAGCGACCACTTAATAACTGAGCTCCGGGAACTTACTAGTATATTCCTTGAAGCTCTAACCCAACCCTGAATATTTTGCTGGAATGCAATAGTTCTAAATACAGTAACCAATACATAGAATAGAATAGAATAGAATATACCTTGTTTATACTGCCGAGGTAAGATTGAAAAGTCCCTTTACTCCAGCAGTCAAACAGGTCTTATATATACAGGGTGATTCAGAAAAGTACCGTCAAACGTTAACCACATATTCTATGGGCTAGTTAAGGAGGGGTCAACTCTATAAAAGAAAGTGCGCAAATGCCTCCTAACGGAGGTACACGCCCCTTAAGGTGTTTTTAAACAATCGAAATTTTCATTTTACGGCTTACCTATTTGGGATATCGCAATGTGGTAAAAAAATCACTCTCAATACTAGATAGCACCTTTCTTTTGGCACACAATTTAACACCAAGTCAATCTCAGGGGCGGTCTCAGGAGAGTCAGATGGTAGAAAAAAGGTTCAAACTTTTTAGTCGTTGCTTGTAATTGAATTTGGTTTTCACCCTATTAAAACGTCTGTCATTGTCTACAAAAATGTTCTGAATTATTTTTTTCTCAAACCAACACAAACGCTTGAAAATTGAAATTGAAGATTTTAAAACCGCATTAAGTTTTGAAACCTATGCAACTAGCATACAATTTTAGAACAAGAATTTTCAGCCAATTCATTATTTAACAAAGAAATACACCTGGAATATTTGAACGTGTTCGTCAATCTTTTCGAAGGCGTATGGAGGTCTGCATTGAAGCCAGAGGAGCCCATGTGGAACATTTGCTGTAAATCTTATTTCGGCTTAAGCCCTTCAATTTCGATTTTCAAGCGTTTGTGTTGGTTTGAGAAAAAAATTATTCAGAACATTTTTGTAGACAATGACAGACGTTTTAATAGGGTGAAAACCAAATTCAATTACAAGCAAGGACTAAAAAGTTAGAACTGTTTTTTCTACCATCTGACCCTCCTGAGACCGCCCCTGACATTGGAATGGTGTTAAATTTTGTGCCAAAAGAAAGGTGCTATCTAGTATTGAGAGTGATTTTTTTACCACATTGCGATATCCCAAATAGGTAAGCCGTAAAATGAAAATTTCGGTTGTTTAAAAACACCTTAAGGGGCGTGTACCTCCGTTAGGAGGCATTTGCGCACTTTCTTTTATAGAGTTGACCCCTCCTTAACTAGCCCATAGAATATGTGGTTAACGTTTGACGGTACTTTTCTGAATCACCCTGTATTTTATAGGATAAATTTTATAAAATACATAGGCTTTTCTTTGTTGCAAATACCACTAGAAACAGAGTGTAATGTGATGAATATTTTGCTGGTTTTAATTCATTGCTCTAAAAAAATGATCTCACTTTTCTCTTTTCAGAAACAACATCATCATGTCCATTCTGAACGCCATCATCGCATTTCTCTTTGTTCTGCTGTACGCTTTCATCTATTATATCTACCACTACTACTACTACTATGTTGTGTTCGTAGTTCTCTCAACTGCTTGGTGTGCCACAGTATGCAGGTAATTATTACATCAGTTGTCCCCGCAGGCGAGTAGACCAGTGCACTGGCTCGTACGCATGGTAACCTAGGTTCGATTTCCGGTAGCACAGAAATTTTCTACTCTTTGATGTCCGGGGTCCAATAATACCTTGTGAGTAAAAATGAGTAGTTACATATTTGTAAGAACTAGTATATTCCTTGAAGCTCTAACCAAACAATGAATATTTTGCTGGAATTCAATAGTTCTAAATACAGGACGCAGTACATAGGTTTTTTTTTGCAAAGACTCCTAGAAATAATTTAATGTGATGGATATTGTTCCGTTTCCGATAGGAGAAGCAACGCTATTCCATGTGAGTGACCACAGACCAAGAGCCCCTCCCGGTAAGAGAGTTTATTTTTCATTTCCCAAAGAAAAATTGGAACCATTACCCCATCAGATATTTTGCTGGATTTAATTCATTGCTCAAAAAAAAAAAAAAAAAAAAAAAAATGATCTCACTTTTGTCTTTTCAGAAACATCATCATGTCCATTCTGAACGCCATCATCGCATTTCTCTTTGTCTTGCTGTGCGCCTTCATCTATTATATCTTCCACTACTACTACTACTATGCTGTGTTCGTAGTTCTCTGGACCATTTTCGGACTTTATTGTCAAAGCTATTGAAGAGGTGGACTTTTATTCGAACGGACGACGCTTTCTGGGCTGAGGACAGTGAAAGGGAGAAGAAGGAGAAGCAGAAGGAGGAGGAGGGGATGGAGAAAATGAAGATGGAGGTGGAGAAAAAGATGGAGGTGGAGGAGCAGGAGGAAGAGGAGGAGGAGTGAGAAGATATGGGAAAAAATGAGGAGAAAAAGAAAATTCGTAATGGTGGGTAAGAAATATTTTTATTTTTTTGAGGTGAGACCTTACGGGCGGAAATAATAGAAATTTAGGTTATACCTCTATGGACTTCATTCTAGAGATTTTGCAAATTGTTTTTATGAGGAAACTATTGCTTACTTTTGTTTAAGATAACTATTGCTAAAGATAACGATAACTATTGCTTAAGATTTCTGTGTAAACATTTTTCTAATAATTAAGGAGAAAAAAAAAGTTTTTCTTAACTTTCCAGTTTCATAGCTACGAGCACTAGTTTAACTGAGCAATAATCACAAATACTTGATTTTTTTCAGGATGATTTTTGAAGCTGCTGACGAAAGTTCAAGATCACAAGCAACGAAAACCAAAAATCATTTTTTAAAAATACCTTTATTTTAAAAAAAAAAAAACTTAAAAAAAATACAAAATTTTCTGAAAAACCCAAAAAAAAAAAAAAATTTTTACAAAAAACAAAAAAAAATTAAAAAAATTCCAAAAAACCCCAAAAAAAACAAAAAATTCCGAAAAAACCCAAAAAAACAAAAAAATCTTTAAAAAAAAAACAAAAAAACTAAAAAAACCTCTATTTCTCAAAAAAAAAAAAAAAAAAAAAAAAATACAAAACTCTCTTGGAAAAAAACAAAAAAAATCAAAAAAAACCAAAAAAAAACCTCCATTTCTCAAAAAAAAAAAAAAAAAAAAAAAAAAAAAAAATACAAAACTCTCTTGAAAAAATACCAAAAAAAAAAAATCTTCAAAATTTCATAAAAAAATAAAAAACCAAAAAAAAAAAATATATCAAAAACAAACGGATTACATGGAGAAGAAGCTTCTTGGTGTTTGCAGTTGTCCTTTCTTCTTGCGGCGAATGAACATCAACTTATACCTGGTAAGTAATAAAAAAGTAAATTAAAAAAAGTAATACTTCTAGTAGATCAATAGGTGTTGACCTGAACCATAAATAAAAAAATTATTTCATTTAGACAGTACCCAATGGTGAAATTATTAAAAAATTGGTAATTCTGGATTCAGTTTAGACTTAAATGTATATTTTTTAGTCTCAAAAAAATAAGAAGGGAAAAGGACAAATATATAATATATATTTAATAACCTCTTTTAGGGCCTAAAATTTAGGCTGATCGAGTTGTAAAGATCATATATTAAGATCAATTGTTTTTTTATGTGAGTGTAAGTTCAATTTGGTTTCTCAAATTTCAACTGCTCATTTTCCAAAAATTGAACATAACATTCTTAATCTAAAAAACTTGAATATCTTTGCAGCATGTTTCTATATTGGTAAAACAAGAAGGAAAGGGAAAGCGGTTCCAGTAATCATCTCTGCTGCAGTGAAGTGCATTTAGTAACAAGTAAGTATTTGAATTTTAAATACAGTACGACACTTGCTGTGCATGGTGCTGACCTATTTCTTACAGCATTCACAGGGATCAGTAACAATTCCAGACATTTTTCCTAGTAAGGTCGGTTGAAGTAATTGTGATAAACATAAATATTATAATTCCTAACTCTCCTATGTTTGCAAAGTTGTTAGATAATTTTAGCAAAGCTGGTTTGAGTTATTATAACCAAAATTACACCTAATCCCTGTGCAACCTCTTCTAATAATGGTTCCATTTCTTATTCTACTTCTGCAGATGGTTATGAAATAGTCCATTTGTTGCTTCAAAAGTTCCGTGCTGATATGTTGGTGATGGAGTGGCATAATTTCTGTGCTGCTAAATTTTCAAAATTCAACATCTGGCTCCTTCAAAATTCCTTCAAAATTCAACATCTGGCTCCTTCAAAATTCCTTCAAAATTTAACATCTGGCTACTTCAAAATTCCTTCAAAATTCAACCTCTGGCTACTTCAAAATTCCTTCAAAATTCAACCTTTGGCTACTTCAAAATTCTTTCAAAATCCTGCGTCCTTCAAAATTATTTCAAAATCCTTCGTCCTTCAAAATTATTTCAAAATCCTTTGTCCTTCAAAATTCCACGTCCTTCAAAATTCTTTCAAAATTCCACGTCCTTCAAAATTCTTTCAAAATCCTCCGTCATACTTCAGAATCATCAGCAAAAATAAGATTTCCTGTCCACCAAAGATGCTTCTCCACCAAAAAATGTTCTCCAAGACCAAAACAATCACCCAAGATGTCATATTGAAGAAAAAACAAACAACAACAAAAAGCAGAAAGTAACTGGTGTAAAGTATGGAGTACCTCGCCCTCAGAGCACATTGTCAAGAACCAACCAGCCGTCCTACAAGCAAAGGCTAGAGTCTCTGATTTCGAACGGGCACTTTATAAATAAAATATAACATCCGAGGTACAGAAAGTCTTGCGTTTTTATTTCTCGTAACTTATACGAGTTTTCATCTTACTGTTCCCCTGATGGATCGACCCCATGCAGGCTGGTTATAGTGAGTAGTTAGGATAGCCTTTGCTTACAATCTAATAAAAAAAACCCCTGTGAGCATACAAGGAGCGACAAGTTCGACAAAAATGCACCACCAGTATGTAGCTATTCCACTACATATTAGTGCACTTACCGCTAAATTATTATTATTAAATTTATTAACAGGACATGTATATGTACAAACCAATGATGAAAATTAAAATTTAACGTTTTAATTGACAAGAATTAGTCAGAGAAATTGAAATGAGTGAAATCAAAAGTAGTAAAGATGAAATAGAAGCTTCGACCTTATAAATACATTCTGGCCGGAATCTCAGAATTCCACAATATACAGATGTCCTAACTAAATGGCGGGGTTACTGCCTATGGCATTCTCTTCCACCCACTATTTTATTTCTTAAACATTGTTCCTCATGGTCTCACCTACCTACCATATTCTTCTGTCCCAAATATAATATTTGGGACAGAAGAATATGGTAGGTATATTATTCATGTGAAAATTCCCTTGATATATCGGCCTGGTTACAGTGAGTAGTTAGGATAGCATTTCCATACAAGCTAATGAAGGAAACCCCTTAAGCATTTGAATACAAGCTAATGAACCTAACCATCATGTGATATGCAACACCTACCCTGGCGCTAAGTTTGCTCAGGTTGTCCAAGGTCTTGAATCTCAAACCGAGACACTAAGCAAAACTCATACTGTTATAATTTTAGCTGGTACAAACGACATTCCATACCTACACCCTCAACTATTGAATGAAATATTCTATGGAATAAAACAAGTATTTTCTAGAACAAGAGTTACTATCTCAAGTATCCCCTACATGTTCCAGACTAGTAGCTTTAATACTAATATCTTTGCTACCAACTTATCTCTTTTACATATAAGTCATATCTACAAATTTCATCTGTTCAACCCTAATTTGGTTCTGTCTCGTACAATGTATACTTACCATGGTCTTCACCTTAATACTAGGGGGAAAAACGTTATATGTAATACTCTTATGAAAGTTATCTTGTCAAACTCTGTGAATTCAAACTTACCGTATTACCATGTTCCTTCAGTTAAGGCTGTACCTAGAAATACATTTTCAAGTAATAATGTGAAATTTCTGAATTATTTGAACTCTCTTTACCACATGACCTTCCCTCTCTAGCCAATGTGACGTGTCCTCTGTCCTTCAAGCCTTAATGTTTCACTAAATGATTCTAATGTTTCCCTCTACCAAAGTCCTGGACCTCGAGATAACACCCATATTACAGAAGTTAATATTGTTGATGCTAATCAAAACCAAGATGTCTCTGAAATGGATGAAACTTTCAGCTCTACAAATGGAAGGAGCCAGTTTTTTCGGTCCTAATTCGTCTCTTTCTCCATTTGCTACTCCCTTCATTCCTACGGGAGTAAGTATTGTGGGCACAGGTGGAAGTACACTGTCAGCGTATGCTACTCCCTTTTACCCATGTTACTCCACTGTATCAGCATCAGCACACTACAATCTTGCTGGCCCATACACCACACAGTACACGTCTTCTCACATAAACACTTTACTCTAACAAGTAGTCACTGTGGCAGAGCGAGTTAGCGCGCTAGGCATTGCACACATGGTGACCTGGGTTCGATTCCCAGCGGGGGAGGATTTTTTCTGCTCTGTACTTGGATGTTCGGGGTCCACTCATACCTCGTGAGGAAAAATGAGTAGTTACTTTTATGAGTAACGACCAGTGGCGGCATTAACAGAGTAAAAAGAAATTAATGTAATAGAATAATTCGAAATCTAAAGGAGGCTCTTAGTAATGCTGCGCTACCCACAAAAATTGTGAAGAGGCCTTGTGCTTCACCACAAAGAAATTCGTACATACATACACTTTACTCTAACATATCCCCTTTCTTCACTGAATCACTCACACATTCATCATACTCAACTTATAGATCTAATAGTAATAAGACTAATAATAATAGTAATACCCTCTTATCTCCTACAAACCCAGTACCAAATTTCTTACCCCCTATCCCACCTATTTCATCAAGTATCACTCAAAACTCCTCCACATCTGATTCAATCACCACTTTGCACCAAAATATTCAGAGTCTTCGTAATACTGTGTAAGGTAGGGAAAACAGACACTTAGCAATGACTTGTGATATAGAATTTGTCTCTGTAGCAAATAATAATTGCAACTTTACTGTTGCTAGATAAGGTTTATTTGGGGGAGCGGCTCCTGTTTTTGACTTACCCGCTTTCCCCCTTAATTATTGTTATTATCCTGTGTGTATTCTACGTCTTGTTCAGTGTTGTCTTAATAGAATTTGTCTATTAATTTCGCTCTTAGACTCATTGTTGTAATTCTACGAGCTTCCTTGACACTCTTACATAATAATTACGTCTTTTTCTTTGTAGTTCTTCTTAGAAGAGTTTTTCTCACTATGCTACTATTGCTCACGACAACACCACCCTAATTTCTCTTGATGATGAAAGTCCGTAGCGTTAAGTTCGGACCCAGGCCCCCATCCCCCATGACCTAGTAGTGCCCTCGTTTGCATTTGTATATCATGCGTCATGAATCTCGTACAATATTGATGTCAGTCTGTGCTGTGACGGGCAGGGGAAATTAAACTGGTGGTTCTTTTTCCTGGCGAGAAAAAAAAGGTTCACACTAGTGTGGATCAGACGGGACGTATCATTGTGACATACTTCTATACATGTAGGGTCGTCACATTGCTTACTCACTACTCAGCATCTGGATGCAATATTATAGTTCCCAGATTTTCTTTTTTAGTGGTTGTTTTTAGTGGGTTCGCCAAATCCCATTCTCCCGATCTCATAGTTGGTAAGGCCTTTCTCGATAGTTGGGACATGGGGGGGGGGGGGGGGGGGTAGATACATATCACTATGTGTTTATACTCCGTAGTCCTTGTTGTTGGGTTCGGTTTTGTTCGCTATTTGCGTATCGGGTTCACTGTTTCCTTGGAAATTTTTTCCCCTCGTAAAGAAAAAGAAAAAAAAAGCTCAATGGGACGAAGATGTTCTTCTGTACTAACTTGAACTTATCAATGTTAAAAAAAAACCCGTCATAGCAAACTGTTGTTATTTATTTTTTAAAGATTTGAGCTCGTAAAAGACCTATTAAATGGGGAGGAATAGATTAATTGTAATTAGGCACATGGAATATTACCATATAGGTAATTATATTTACAATTTTATAATTTTAAGATCTCAGTAGCGTGATCGATAAGGCGGCGGACTTGTGACACGGAGTCAAGAGTGTTCAAGTCCCAGTTTCAGCGTAGATTTAGTAAAACGAGTTTCAGTAGTTGTGATATCACGGAAGTAATTAACACAAATATGATAACATGTTTTTAAGTTTAAACTTCAGAATTTTGACAATTTATGAATTTGGAATTATTTAGTTTATATAAGATGACTTTAACGTGTATTTTATGATAAGGATTCGATGATACATTTTAATTTATTAAGTGTTTTTTTCACTCTCAAGCAAGGCCGAATTATGTCCAACGGAGAGCAACATCTTGAAAGTTTTCAGATGTGTTAACTCTACGACATGCGACAGAGCCAATTTTACTACTGTTTCATGTGAGGAAGCATGGAATGTCCATGTGAAAGTGACACTTAGCATCCATGACGTGTGAGCTACTGGGGCCGCACTTTGTGGTCACTCTATTGCATCCTGGGTTCAAGACCCGGATATGGTAGAAACAGACTTGTCAAATTTTACTCTCATATAGATATTCCAATGTGCGATGAATGTTTTTAATTCAGGGGGTCCTTGGCTTGAGAACCAGGGTACACAAACTATTATACACGTTAATTGGTTCAATGTCAGAAAAAATTGCACGATTCCCCTAACTCTCTCTTTCTCCATTTTTTTTCCTTCTTCTATGTATCTTTATATTTCTCTTACATCCTTTATTTTCTTACTATTTCTCTCTCTAAGATAATTATGAGAGTGGAAGGGGGAGACTTGGGAGAGGGAGGGGGAGACATAAGAGGGAGAGAGGGCGACATGAGAGAAGGAGAAGGAAAATATATGATTTATGGCAAAGTCAGGAAAATAAGCTCAGAGCACATACGTAGGCTCTTCGCAGGAATCTGAAGAGCTGCAACCTGTGCATTTGTGCAAGTTTCGTCGTGTAGTGGGAACTTGTCATGTGTGCTATCTGTTCTGTCTGAACTTCTGACTGGTTCTTTATTCTCGTGCACTCATCCAACTACCTACATTTATAAATAAATATTCTTTTATTATTATTATTATGAATATTATTTGACATAATTCAATGTCTTTTTCTATGAAAATCTCTGCAACAACAAAATCCTGTTTTCTTCCTAGTCTCCGAGTTTCTACTCTGTCTTATCTTATTTTCATCCCAATCCTAAAAATAAACACTGTTTTTGTTATGTTGGAACAAGGGGAGGAGCTCTCCCTCTAAACCCATCAACTCATAATTTAGCAATACCTATAATATATGTTTAGTATTATGTAAGACGCTGTACAGTGTAGATAAATGTTTAGGGATGAAAATGAAAATCAAGTACGAGTACCAGAGGAGAGAGAAAGAGAGAGCACTCATTTCAGAAAATATGTGAGTACAAATAAAAGAGGAATAACATTAACTGATTGGAATAGTAATTTATTTATTTATGTCATTACCAATCAAGCATGATTATACATTCAATGCTAATTTTCATCAAAATTTGCTCGAAAATAATTCCAAAATCAACCCTCATCATATTTTGAGAATTCAAAACATATATACATATATTTAACTGACATTTCAGTGATGCTTATCTCTTGTAAGCATAAAAAATATATAAATACAATGAGATCTACGGAGTTTACAAAAAATAAATACTTGACTTTACTAGAATTTCAAGGTAAATGTCAATGTAACAGAATGTAATCTTAATATGAATACACAATATGTTCCTACTCGTATGTTATATTGCGATAATGTAAATGTTTAACTATGATTTATGATACATAAATATTTTAAAATGTACTATTTTTTATGATGGAATGAGGAGAGGTCATGAAAAGTAAATGAGAAGTAGAAAAAACTGCACTCCCAATGGATGTACTCGACAAGTTTACAAATCAGAGAAAATATGACCTTCAAAATGGAAGCTAACCTAGAATTAGATAGTGTTGTGAATGGGGAATGAGCTCTGCAAAAAACAGAGAAGGAAGAGAGGGGAAAAAAAGTGAGAGAGTGAGAGAGAAAAATTCTAATATTAGAAATTTCTCGGAAGTAAAAAGAGAAGGATAGAGATATTTATGGAGTCAAAAGCAAAATGAGACTGTGAAGAGAATGAGATTTTATTCCAGGAATATTAAGAACGCGTTATAAAACATTTTTCGCGAAAGGTATTACATTTTTCCCAAAACAAATAGGTATAAAAGCAAATCTGAAAAGAACTTCTGTTACCTACTAAAACCATAAAACTACAACGAGCATTATAGGGAGACTTTCATGGATACTGACTGAACTAGAAGAAGCTGAAGTATTTTTTTTTTTTTTAACACAGAAGTATTGGTGAAGTTAGTATTGGTGGAGGCGCCAGACTTTCAAAACGTATCGCGCCCGAGTTACAAATGTATATGCAACGTGCTTTTCAATTAGCTCTTCGGAAAAAACAAACCAAGTTACTTTCTATCCAATGTTTCTTGGAATTTCTGCAAGCAACTCGTATCGTAGCATTGGAAGTGTACTAGATTTCAAGCAATAGTAAGAGAACTAACGTTTAAGCACACTCGTGAGAAATTAATTTCATAAGCATGATAGGGAATTAAATAAAGATAGATATATAATAGAGCTTTCTCCATAGCTTCATGAACAAAAAATGTCCTGTAAACACTGAGAATGGGGGGTCAGAAAGAGAATCTAGAAAGGGAGTTAGAAGGGAGATAGATAGATGGAGAGAGAAGGGAGAGAAAGAGATAGATAGAAGGAGAGAGAAGGGAGAGAGAGAGAGAGAGAAAATAGAAGAGAAGGACGGAGTACTCCAGGGAGAGGGAAGGGCTTTTAACATTAATGTCAACTTTAATGTGTCCCAAACGGGCTGTGATTTTGAGTTTTATTCTCAACTATCGTCATAGTAAAATTATAATCATAGCATAACGTAGCTTATGGTAATACATACATAATTAAGTTTTGAAGTCTTAATAGGTCTCGATTTGATTGTACCACGATGTAATATATTAAACTAATTAGGAATTAAATCTCCTGGACTCTGATAATCTAATCATGATAATTATTGAATTATTTTACCAATGAAACTATATTTTTAATTTTCCTATTTTTTTAAGTGCTTCTTTTCCCTCAATCAGAATTTTGGTATGTACTTTATAGGATATTATGATAGTAACAGATAAGAATTAATGCTCAAAGCAGTTCTTTTTTCTCCTTTCTGTAGAGTCTTCAACTTTCGATCGATCATATCTTGACACTGAGGAGTTATCATACAAAAATAAACCATCATAGGATGTAGCTAGGTAATAAATTTATAATACATGTGTATAGTGTCTGTTTTACAAATATCTATGTAGGTATAATAATTATATTTTGAGAAGAATTTCACTCTTATCATCAAGATTTTTTCTCAGCAACCAAGCAAAACGTCTTCTGAGTGAAGGAAAAGATTTGAAGAAACGACAATTGCACATTGTGGAAACGTATCCTCACTGTCAACATATTGCAGTACATTGCAACAGTAGTTGTCATTACACAGTGGCGGATGGACAGTAGCGGCAAGGTGAACAAAGGTGTTTTACGAAGAGACAGAAAGATACCAATGACCAATGACACCTATTTCTCGGTTCTTGGTGAACATGCTGCGGTGGGACTAATGTAGCTAATTAGATATTATTATACAGTATATATCTGTATATAAAAAAATACCTTGGGCTCGAATAATGGAGCAGATGGAGCACTAACTTTCCTTGGCTGGCCTTGTCATGTTATACCGCTATGGGAGCGTCACCAATCACCAAGTTTCAATTATGAAATTAAATTTGCAAAAAATTTTGCACATCACCTTGTTCAGATTATTCTTGAGAAATGAGAAAGAGTAAATTTTCCGTGTTTCAATGTCCATGGTGGAAATAGAGTGATCTACAAGCACTTCTAGTGTGGTTCAAATGTGTTTTCTTATCCATTTACATTTATTTATCATCCATCCATCAACAGAACTCCGAAACGGCTGTACAAAATGACTCCCTAGTTGACACAGATTCTGCTTTTGGTATGTTAGTGCGTACTAAGAAAGCATTTTAAAATATTCCAAATAGGACGCCAGCCGCTGCTAAAAACCTTAACGACAACAAAGTTCTTGGTTTTAGCTACTCTGATATAATAATATTTATTCGCCAACGAAGCTGCGATGTGGTGAGTGGTGAGTTAAACAGTTAATAGTCGTGTACCATACTCTGCTGCACTGCTGTTACGTTTTAAGGTTTAATAAAAACGAACAAAATTGCAAGTTTTTTTCTCTCTCTCTCCTTGAACAAACGAAGGGCATTAGGAACCAAGTTAAGAATTTTATTTCATATTATCTTCAGCTATTATCTGCGTTCTTTATAAAGCATTTTTTTCTTTGTCTTTTTTTCCCTAGAAGAATTAGATCCTTATGTTGTTTTGATCCTGCTTTTCTAAATCCCACACATTTTCTCTCCTTCTCACTCACTCACTCTCTCTCCTTTTCTCTCTCTCTTTCGTTATCTTCTTTTTATTTTTCATAAGTAGGTATTATCTCTTCAAAAAACAAATGAACATCTTGGAAATGCTTCTGAGAGGCTAAATCAGTAATAGGTAAAATAACAAGTAAAAAATAATATGTCGTACTCGTACTGCTACACTATATTAAGTCTAAGATTCAAAAGGAACTGGGTTTTTCCGACATAAGTTTCGCCATTTTCAAGGGAATCCCTATTAAGATTCAAAAGTGAGTACTTTCTGAATCTTATTAGACTTATATAAAGTTTTTTTTAATAAATCTCAACAAAGATGTCAGAGATAAACTTGTTAAATAAATGTGGTACCGCTAGTATAGATTTTATCGTATGTTCAAATATTAAATGCATTTACTTGCTACTTTCGATATTATTATTTTACTTGTGAATTATATACAACTATGCAACAAAATGAGCAAACTACCCTTCATCGTCCTGAAACAAATATTTTCAGTAAAGTTTAAAAACAAAAATCCAAACATTCTTTTTAATCCTCAAAATAAATTTCAAACACAAAAGCCACACACTTCCTGAGTAGAGCTGACTGTAATGCTATAAACTTTATCTTGCTGATTTCCGGCGTTTAACTCCAGTCTGTGTTAGTTATCTCTTAAATATTTTACAAGACTACATAAAGCTCAGCTTTAGGTATTAGCAGGGATTTCAGCTCGTAGAGGGTTCAGCACAAAGATTCACAGGGGAGATAGCACTTGAGTCTGAGACTGTGTAGCCAGATAGTTTTATTTGGGGGGGTTTTAACGTCACTTTCAACTGCATAGCTTTACTTACTTACTCAAACACGCTTACTAAATTTTGGGAAGCAAACCACGGACCTTCAGATTGCAAGCTTACTGCCTTATCCATTGAGTTACTGAGACCATAACATAATATATACAATAATTGAGTGCAATACTTTAGTATACGTACGTACGCGTGAGCCGGAAGTGGTTGGTACCTACGAGTGTGATGGTAAGTTGACATTGAGAGATGAAAGAGGGAGAATGAGACGGGAGAGCTGGCTGACAAATGTCATGTGACACTTGGAAAGCAGCCCTCTAGGACAAACAGCCCAAGGAGTGAGAGGTGACAAATGACACCACATGAAAGAGCGAGGTATTATTCCACAGAACTACGGAATGGCTCGTGGCGTAAGCTAAAACTGCTTATCACAAACACGTTTTCCTCCAGACCTCTGATAGGAGAAGGGGAGGAAAGTGAGAGGGGCGAAAGGGGAGGAAATGAAAAGAGAGAAATAGAGAAAGGTAGTGCCAGAAGAAAACGCCAATTTTAATTTGCTAATTGTGAGTGAGATAAGAGAGAAATAATTGTTGTTTCTGACAAAATGGGGAAAGAAAGAGAAGTTCCTATGTAAAGCTCATGAGGAGAGGTGGGGGTGTCTCACGAGACCTGACGAGACAAATGAGTCCCTCGCGAACAATTACATTGTATTTGATGAAAACGAGAAATCTCCAAGTGATGCTCAAAGCTGTGATAGGAGCGTCCCATTAAAGAGGAGTGTTTTCATTATGTAAATTTCCACAAGTACCTTTGGCACTTGCTTTTGTGTATTGAGTAGAAAATGAGTAGGCACTAACACTGCTTTCATTCTGCGTTCCTCTCTAAATTTTTTGTTAGAAGACCCAGGTTTGATTATCATGTTCAGATTCACTCCACTTGTAAATGCTAATGTATAGACGAAAAGCCAATGAAACAAACTTTGGAACTATGCGAGTAAATCGGAATAATGCGAGTACATTTCAATCTTAAATGCACTGGTGTTAAACAAATGAAAGTTGATCGAAATAAGACTAGATCCTCCATGTTTTGGTAAGTACCAAATAAAACTGGAGCCTCCATAGAAATTGGACTGGATCTTTAGAGTGGATGAACTCGGCTGGATCGATCTTGGAATTTGGAGTGGATCTTTAATGGAAAACAGTCTGGCAGCCTTGATATTTGAAACATCAAAACTTTGAACTTGTGACCTTGAGCATGAAATAAGACATTCCCACAACATCTATCCCCTTTTCTTCCCTCCCCGATCCAGAGCAAATATGATTTCAATTTTTGGAAGATAACTAAAAAAGAATATGAAAGAAAATTTGTAAGCGCATGTAGAACTCCCATAAAGTTTTATCTATCAGAAAGTTTTCTATCAAACTAATGGCGAAAAATATTGATTCCTGAAGGAAAAAAGCAAAACAAAGGAGCTCAAGCAAGGAGAAGGAAAGAAAAATATTGCCAATGTATTAGAAAGTTTGTAGAGTAAAAAAGTTTTCACGGGTTTGTGTATGGAACATCTTCCGGGGAAAGTTGTGTATGAATAAAATCTAATAAGAAGTCTTTGGTTTGCATTAGCATGTTATTCAACTTCATTGATTTACATACCTACATAGGCTTTGGTAGATAACTTAATGCAAAATAGATGTTATTATGTTATATATTTAATGTACTGAAGGTAGGTAACCGACCTCTGTAGCTGGATCGATAAGGCGGCGGACTTGTAATTTGGAGGTCGGTGGTTCAAGTCCCAAGTTCAGCAAAGATTTACTAAAGCGAGTTTGAGTAGTTGTGACATCACGAAAGGGATCAACACAAATATGATAACTTACTGAAGGTAGGTATTACATTAATTACAGGAGTCAAGGATTTTTTTCAGAAATACCTATGTCAACAAAAGTTATTAGTTGTTAATATACACTCTGCGCTGTCTCTCTTTTTTGTATAGGTCGTTCTTAACACCTCGGCCTAGGTGTTTGATGAAGAAGATCACAAAGCTACATAATTATTGTTTTTTTGAATTTGCCAAGTCATATCTATTTGAATTTGCCAAGTCATAGTCAAGTAGATATTATTTATCATAAAGACGAGGATTAGTCATTTCTCGTCATCAATCCATTAAATCCAACCGTAAATTATCAAGATATCATCATGCTAAACTCTGCAAAAGATTCTTAGGTTTTGTTGTAGCTCTAACTTCCAGTTTTTTGCCTTCTTGAACTAGTAAACTGTCCGGAGCTAACATCCTTGTCTCGGCTTGTCAGACGGAGACGTAGACTAAGAGACAACTTCTTGATTTATATTGACACTAAATTACTTCCTCCTCACTTTCTTCAATTTATCAACCCCTTCCCTGCTATCTATTGCTCCTCCAGTTAGGGGGGAAGAAGATAATTTATTATTCATCCTTCAATAGATCTATTCTTCAAGAGAAAAAAAAAAAATCGAACCTGTGCACAATATCAGACACGTGGTTTCAGTGAAAAAGATTAGGTAGGAGCCATGCTATCTTTAGTCTTTACTTAGTTAGTGGACAGAGCCAACAGAGGTCAGTGGGGGGTCCAGTTTTCTACCAAGTCGCAAAGAAACAAAAAAGTTCTCATTCTAATTTGTTAGGCATAGAAATTATTGTAGGTATGATTTTTTCCTTTCTTTTTTCGATATTGATCTGATATTATTTCTGGATGAATTAGATTCCAAAAGTGATTTTTCATCAAGAATCAAGAATGTTTCTACCCTGAAGCAACATTCTTCGGAGAACATCAGGGAAACTTACCTATCCAGAAATTGAGCTTTGTTTAGGAATCAAATAAAACAAATATATCACGAAACTGATGGATGAAACAGACGAAATGAATTCTTCCTTATTAGAAATAATTTGTGAAACCCATATCATAGTGAAAGTGATATATTTTTTTTTTTTTTACATATCTGCGTAAAATTACATACATTTTTCTATGTATTTTACATGTCCTTTTTTCCTGCCTTCTCTTTCTCTCGGAACAATTTATTCCATCAAACATCTTCTGTATTTTCTTCTAACAGCTCTCTTCTGTTCGCTTCAACAATATTTCTTATCATTCATATTCCTCTTATCACTAACAAACATCCTTCTTTGTTAACAAATTTTCTCGTGTTCAAGAAAGAAGATTGTCTCCCTTATCTGTTTCATGTACGCTTGCTCCCGCCTCCAAGTGTTCAGTGATAAAGTCAGTTTGCAGAAGGAAAAAAAGACATTTTCTTTATGTTATACCTAATGTTATACCTACTCTATATGCAATTTGGTGTGTACACGAATATTTGTCTAATGGTAGTTACTCTTTACTGTGATCTATCTACTTGTCAACATCTTTGGTCAAACACACAACTTAACTACTGCTGTTCTACATTTTCATTAAACGGATGCAACATGAAGAGAAACATGCATTATATGAAGAGAAAATGTGGAATATAATAAAACTAAGGAACACTGTGCTTCTCAGCTGTGGTAGAAAACTTCAAATTGAAAACATGCTCCCTGCTAGTAAGATTGTAAAATATTGGAGATTTATTCTTTGTTGAACTTCATGAATCCATGTAGAACCTATCTGTCTTAACTTTTCCTTGTCAATATATTATCATCGCATCTACATAACGGCTCGCCCAACTTTGCGAATGAGTCGTTATTGATGGCACCCATCACTCACTCGGGATATGCACTGTCCCCTCCTTTCATCCTGACAATTTGAAAATTAGCATCCTTACCATGCGATGGATGGCTTTGACAGCTTTCCAATTGGGATCTCCCCAATGCTATCAATCCTCAGCTCAGCCTTACCATACGAACGAATTAAAATAAATAATGGTCTCATATTTCACGACTTGAAAAATTAAACAACTTAAAACATCTGATCCAAAAAACGCTCTAATATTAGCATCCCTCTCTCTACCTTCCCTCTCCATTTTATCTCTTCTTTCTCTCTCTCTGTTTATCTACTGTAGTTTACATTTGTTTTTTACAACATCCACGTCTTATTTAATGTCCCCTCTCTCTCCTTACTCAATACAGACTATACATTTGTCATTAATGGAATATGACTGAATTTCCTGACTTTGCTTATAAATACGTGAGAAAACATCTCACATACCACGGTCTTTTTTCTCTTTCTCCTCTAATTATTTCTGTCTTTAATCTGTTCGTTCCAAAATCTTTTCTCTATAATCACCCCTTGTCCATGTCTGTCTCATCTATTTCTCCAGCCTCTACACCAGTTTGTTAGCCTCCTCCTTCTCTTCCTCCTCGTCTATCATGATAAATTAGCTATAATATGTTCCATGTCAATGCCTTGTGTCGCCTCCTCATACAAGAGGGGTGGAAATACACCAAGCCGAGTTTACAACAATTTAGCCGAACTTCAAATATTTATAATTGAAATAATATGGTATTTGAAGTTCACACAGCAAGATTTCTAAAGAAGGATGTAAGATTCTAACAAAAAAATTATATTATTTTTTAGTATTATTGAATAACTTGAACTTGAACATACTCGTACCTGTGGAAGAATGTATTTAGACATAACTGAATAATTCAGGAAGTACCTACTGAGATTTCCCAGAAATGAAATAGCAGAAATCATGCAGAATAATGAAATCTTAATTCTGGGTTATAGTGAGAGTGAGCCTTATTGCATCTTTTCAAACGATTTGACGAAACATGAGAGTGTAAATCAATCTTCCGAGAGGCAGAACAGAGAATAATTAGGGCCTCTTCCCCATTCCCATGCTGTACCTACTGATAGATATGTAAATGTATGTGGTGAAACCAAGGAATTAGGCGGGTAAGATTTTCCCTAACACAGACATTTCCTCGGTGCTTATCCTATCAGCTTCGTGCTCTTGCACATTCTCCTTACCTCAAGATAAATGGTCGCTTTTAGAGGATGGCGAAGTTTGGCGGCTCTCAATTTGGTTTACCAAAATATATTTATAAACTTGAACTAAAAGTAAAAACTAATAGACTTGTTTTATAATATAATAGGGACTGTCCTTCCAGAAGGGAACCGAGGATGCAAGAAGCATTTCCTCTTTGAATGGCCAGACCAATTTTTTGGTAAAGAAAATGATTGGAACGGGATCACCCGTAATTCCAATCAATTTCTTTCCCAAATGGTCTAACCATTTTTTAGATTCAGAAAACTATACAACTTAGTTGCAAAGTTTTCTCGTTCTCAAGCACAGAATGACTAGTTGCGATCAACCATCATGAGAACTTGGTATTTTTCTTTATAAGCCATTAAAACCTTTGGTTAATTAATAACTGCAAGCTAGCCTTTCTTGTAAGGGTTGGCCAGTCTATTCTCTCTTTCTTTCTTTCTTTATCTAATCTATTGTTAAGTTGGTAAGAACGTAGCTGTCGCCATCATATTTTGTTTAAAACTAATTTTTTATACAAATTTTTAATTTTAATTTTTTGAATTTCATTTTTAGCATAGGTACATCTACATTTTAATATTTACATATATACATAATTTTATTGTAAGCTAGTAAGTAAGTAGAACATTGTAAACACCGAAAGGAAAAAAAATACAATAAAAAAACATTATTATTATTCTCTGTTTACAGTCCTCTAGCGAGACACTGAGCTCCGCCCTGTGTAATGTACCCCTGCCAGACTGAGTGTTAGTCGACTGTTTTCACGTTTTCAGTCGTTCGAGTTGGAAAAGTCCTGATACCAGATGAACTTTTTTTCTCTTTTTCGTAGAAATTCTGACTTTTAAAATTAACATAAATATTAGTATGTTCCGGTTATAAATGATTTTTTTCCCCATCATGTCGGCTGCCACAACTCAGGTGGTTGACATGTTTATCCTGGTTTTTTTTCTCCCATAATCTCTCTCTTTCTCTCTCTCTCTCTGTCTCCACACATCAAACAACACCTGTCTAAATTTATTCATGCATCATGTCTTTTCTCAGAAAATTTGGGGATAATTTGTCAGCCCTTATCTTGTCTCTCTTTCACGTCTCTAGGCTCTCTGCTTCTCTCTCTGTCTCTCCCTTGCTTCTATCATTTTTTTTTTACTTTTCGCAACGTCAGTACCGCCATAAAATAAATTTCATGCTTTAAAACAAGTATAGTTAAAAATATGTATGGTATGAAAAGTTGTGACCAGAGAAGGAAATCACCCTGATGTAGAGAATAACAAATGAATAAGAGCCAGCGTCGATGGCGCGTTGAATGCACCGGTTCTCGTTGGATCACCGAAGTTAAGCAACGTCCAGCGCGGTGAAGACTTCGTGATGCTGGCATTCCGGCCCAACCCAGGCTGGGTGAGGTTAATGTGGGTAGCAGGTTTGTGAGTTTCCTGCGAATGGAGGGTAACACCCCCGTCGTGATATGACCAATGCAGTTGAAAGCGACGTTTAAAAAAAAAAAAAAAAACAAATGAATAATTGGTAAAAAGAAGAAAAACAAAAGCCTCTAATAGAATCATAATATATATAAAAAAATTGTTTAGTATTTAGATAATAAAAATGTATGTTCCTGCGTTTCCCAATTATGTGAACCAGGTCCACCTGTTCCTACGTTTGAGATTTCTTTCACAGTCCGACTAGTTAAAAAAAGGAAGATTTGGGGAGGGAAAAATAAACAACAAAAAAATTGCGTACTTTATGGAAAGGTTTTTAGATCAAGCCATTCCACATTTTTGAGATATACTCGAAAGGCGTGTCTTTCAACTCGTTTGAATCCTAATTTTTGTTTTTCACATGAAATAGGACGTTTCAAATCAACTTATACACTTCAAATCTCGAGTTCAAACCCAAGGCCCAGGTCGATCTTTGGCTCAGTGGTGGAAACACAGGCCGCCCCGGTGAATTTGATTTGCTCATGGATTCGCGTCTCAAACCCCACCCCCACGCGACTGTTCCCGATCTTAACAGTCAAGCTCCGCTCTGCCCGCGGCTCCAGCTTCCACCTCACTGCCAGCTCCGTGCTCACCTCGTTCTTGTTCTGGTCGAGGCCAATGCAGACGCCATGGTCAAACCTGGAGTTGATGATGTGGTAGAGGTGGAACGAATGGTGGGAGAGATTAGCGGATGAAGTGAAGTTCACAAGGTAGTCTCGGCCCGTCCAGCCCAAGGAAAATTTGTTCTCGTGGGCAAATTCATTGCAGGTTTCAGTTTGAAGCAGAGTTCCTACCCAGGCGTAGCCCAAGAAGAAATTCTTGTGACGTGCAAGTAGGTCATAGTGGTATCTGTTGTCTTCTGCTTTTGTCTGAGAGTAATCCAGGCCTCCGGCCAGATGAAGGTTATCCAACTCGAAGTTACTCGCCAGTTGCACCTCAAGGTCGTGTGTTGGGTTGGTCAGAGAACACCTCCCCACGGCAGTCCACCGATGATCGAGGAGACCCGACTGTACAGCTTCCAGCCCCAAGGCTTGCGGGCTGCTGAACACTCCTAGCCGGGTGGACAGGATGGGCTGCAGGCCGTAGTGCAGGTAGTGGTGCACGGAGTCGCCGCCGTAGGGAATGCCCAGCTCTCCTTCAAGGTGGCTATTCCCAAAAGCATTTTGCTGTGATACTTTGAACCGGAGTTGTCCAAGAACAGAGAAAACCCCATTCAGCAGATTCTGGGCGCTATTGTTGAGGCTGTGGAAGCTAGGCGTGTCCACAATGAGTGTTTGCTCAGATGAGTAAATTTCATCATTGGCTTTCACCTTGGGAGTGGATGTTTCGAATAAAACTCGCGGGGCAGAGGGTGCAGGGGGGTCATAGGACGGAGTAGCGGGAGGGGGTGAACTGACTCTGATGGATTCTTGGGACCGATTGTCAATATAACGTGAGTGTGGTCTATTCTCAGAAGCATGAATATTGAAATTTTGAAAAACGGAATTCAAAACGGATTGCAACATCGTTAAAAACAGTCTGATTCAGTTTTCTTTAATTGTTCTAATGCTGAACATAATTTTGTAGTTCTTAAGACAAAATGTTGAAAAGACGTGTTTAAAACGGATAAAATAGATCAATGAAGTGTTAAAATCTAGAAACTTTAATGGAGTTCTATTGATTCGAATTAAAATCTAAGATGACTGTTTCAGTAACATCAGAACTCTGGCCACCTAACATCAATAAAATGACATTATTTTCTGATTCCTTCATATTTTTCAGAATCTTTATTTTAAATAAAGCTGGACCTTTGATCCACGTAGTTTGAATAGACGTGAATGACCTTACAGGATCAAGCACCTCGGCCGAGGTGTGAAGAACGCCCTATATGTATAAAGAAAGCTATATAATTATACAAAGCACACAACTTCATAAAATATACAAACAGAGAAACAAACTGAAGGAAACTTTCAGTAAAGAAAAGTATAAAGGTCACGACACACCACAAAATATAGCTCTGTATCTTACACTAATGAAATATCGCTATCTTTATCTTGCTCTAATGAAACGATGAGCTTGCGGTATCGTCAGCAAAATGCATCCGACCTTTCGTAGTTAGTTGCAGTCTAGCAGCACGAAGTAAAAAATGATGGCACTTTTCTAATTAAGAACAGCGTTGTTTATGGCCGGCCAGTTTTCTGCTGATATGTCCTTGCTCTACATTTTGTCCACTTACTGGCTAGGTACTGTCCCTCCTTATAAATAAACTATCTGTGTATGAAATGCAATAAAAGTTGTAAGTTTTGTCCAATCGAGCTGAAATTTTTAGGGTATGTTCCATACATGCTACTAATTTAATGTACCTATGAATTTCATGTTTTTTAATGACACCATACACCATCGGGCCATTTTGTTCATATTTATTATTATTTATAATCTGATAGTTACCTAAACTACCTATATAGAGTTCTCTTCTTGTGTAGACTCTGAAGTGAGCCCTGATCAGTTTGAACAACTATACTTACATATTACATTTATTAGGTAGTAGACTATTGCCATACTTGGATCTTGTAGTTATGAACATAATACGTATACACACACATCTACCTGTTGTACAATTGTACATAGGTACATATTGTACAATTATTATTTCTTCGTTTTTATTTCCGCTTTAGCAGGGAAGAAGTTTGTTTTATATTGACTAATATATTAAAATATTCACAATTTATTAATACTCTCAAAAAAATTGACCTTGAATTGCTTGTCAAAGTTATTTTTTTTTTTTATTTTTTTTTTAAGTGGGGTTTAACGTCGCTTTCAACTGCCATGGTCATATCACGACGGGGGTTTTACCCTCCATTCGCAGGAAACTCACAAACCTGCTACTCACATTGACCTCACCCAGCCTAAGTGGGGCCAGGAAAAGCCAGCGTCACGAGAATTAGAATTTGAATGGTCACCCATCCAAGTCTTAACCTCGCTGGATGTCGCTTAACTTCGGTGTTCTGAAGGGAACCGGTGTATTCAACATGCCATCGACGCTGGCTGTGTCAAAGTTAAATTACCCCTTTAAGAAACATCTGAAGAGTTAATAGAATTTTAATTTTCACGAAATATCTTGCAATATAAGAGAAGAAGAACATGCTACCCTGAGAGAAACATTTAATTTTGATTAATTTTTTATTAAATTTGTCGATAGATATTATTTTAATATGGGTAGAAAGGTAAAAAATAGGTAAAAAATCTTCTCCTATTAAGCTTAAATAATGCTTAAATGCAACAAAGGGGTAGGTTAATTTAATTTGTTATAATACAAAATAGGAACATGTATATGTTATTGTTTTGTAAGTATGTACATACATTTATGTAGGTAGGTTGGTAGGTATCTATGTTCATGAAATAAAAATAAAACAAATCATTTTTCATGTTACATAGGTAGGTAGGTACCTACCCAATTACTTGATGAACTGGCAACTTTTCAATTTTAAGTATTCGCTGAGGCAATTCTGATTTATTACCGATATTATGAACTGTTTCTTGTTGGTTTTTGGAACTCGTGGTCTACTAGATTATTATTACCTATTATATAATTCCAGACAAACCATTTTTGACCTGGTCCATGCCAAGATTGCACTGATATTCTTCATGCAACATGCTTCTTTACCTGCAACATGAAAGGAAGGCAGATATTAATAATATAATACATACATAATTATATACCACAAGTTATTCTAAATATTTAAGATAAATTCGTTCTTTACAATCGAGGATTTTACAGCTGCCCCCCTGGCTTGTAGATACCTATAACATTAAACAGAATTATGATAACTGTGGAAAATCAGAATGTATATTATTCTTAAATATCTATGTATATAATTGTAACTACCTATATTACCCAAGAGATAACTAGGGGAAATAAACGTTTTCCTTTTCATGAAGTTTTTTCTTCTCCTTACTGATGATTATATTATTTACATATGTATGTAAGTACGCAGTGTAGGTACACATTGATATTGAAAAGTAAATAGTTCCAAAGGAAAGTCAATAAATACAGAAATATTCTTTGACATTAGGTAGAATGTAGGTAATACCTAAATGAACGTCATGTCAAACAAAACATGTATGTGCATATTATGGATTTAGTATTTCTTAACCCTCAACTACACATGACTTTACTGGTAGTTTTACAGGAAAACACCTTCCTTTCATTATACTAGAGAGTACTCCCTCAACTAATTCATAGTTGAAGTTGTAATTTTTCTTTACTTCTGCAATGTCTGACCAATCTCACCCTGTTCACGAATGATTGCATTGTCAGAGCAGATCGACAGCGCTTCTTCTGATGAATTGCTTGTAAGGGTTGAGGGGTTGATTGGGGATATAAAATAAACATGTGATTCTAATACGATATCCAGACAAATCCATATCATTAGCATATCACAGCCATGATATGAACCCCTTGTCAATCAACTAGATGCAACCCCACACAATGTATCCCGGCTGAATCCCGTGTCACTCATCTGAACTCTCGATAATTCGACAACCATATCCGGCATCCTATAGACAAGCATGTTGAATGGCAGTTTACAAATATAACCTGCGTTATTATCTATGTAGTTTTTTTTTAAAACTAAACGTCAATCTCTAAGCAGCCGATAGCAGTCATTAAGCTTTATTTTAAGTTTGAAAGGAAGAGTTTTTTTGTAGAAAAGTTAATTATCCTTCAAGAGTGTAGGTAGAGACGAATTGGACATGTGAACGTGTAGAGGAAGTATGAAGAAAATGGGTAAAAATAGACATTAAAGTGAAGAGGGCAAAGTAAAGAGTGATAAGCCAAAGCTTAGACGGAGAGACATGCATCAATAATGACCGATTGTGTGAAAACTTATTCAGAAGTGGTCTTAGCTGAGAGTCTGAAAAAGGGGGCTATTCTCTAACTCTGACCGGTCTAAGACTAACTCTACACGGGAAGACCTTCCCAGGCACAGTGAGGAATTTGATATTCCAACTTTAATGAGGAGAGGTGGCATACAAAAGGATGAAGGGTTTAGAAGAGTAGAGAAAAAAGAGAGAAAAAAAATATATAGAGACGGAAAAAATAAAGATAAAATGCTTGGTCTGATAAGAAGGTGTGGAACACAGAGAGAGGGAAAGAGAAGCGAAAGGTGGGGAGAAAATCAAAGAGAGGGAGGGAGAGAAAAAGGAAATATAAAATTGAATAGAAAAGTTAAATGAGTAATGAGCTGTCGTTGGATAATATTTCTGCTGTCAATGCAACCATCGAGGACAATATCAGAGGGGATGAGGAACAGATAATACCTATCCTTGGCTGCGTTGTCAGATGGACTGAGTCCGATCGTGCAACAACCAACCCGTTTCAATTTGCTGTTGGTAAAATTATTTGATTAATAAGGAAGAGATGTACGAGTGGTGATAGAGGGAAATGGACTAAACCTGAGGGTCTGGGTTGGAAACCTCGTCATCGCAAACATATTTACCTGTTGCTGGCGGCGCAATCTTAGGAAATTGGAAATATCCTTTCCTTGTGCATACGAGAATCTGAACAACACACGAAATTAACTCTAATGTACATATGCAGGTACTACCGTGAGCCATACATACAGGTATTAGTGAGTGAAATATGTGGGTGCTTTACTTTTATAATAATTATAATTAACAACAGTTATCATTTACTCAAGAAGTTCTTTTTGTATTATTGAATCTTAATACTCGTAAAAAGACCAGCCCTTAAAAAAAGGAAATCATTCCACGATCACCTACCACATCATGTGATTATTTATATTGTACATAGAGAGTACATACTTTTCTATGTCTAGTGCTATAGCTATGTAGGTACCTGGTATCTACTTAATTTATAACAAATATTTAAAAATATTAATTTTTCAGTTTTTCAAAAACTGTATTTCAAATGGCATTTACTAGTAAGTACTTGAAAGTTTTCATTTAAATTTAATGAATATAATAAAAATATTCAAATATACATAGATATAAAAAATTCACCCTATTCAAGGAAAAAGTTAAAAGGGTTTAAAACGAAATTATTTATAATTTCATTGTTCTTGATTTTCGTTTGAAAATCAATTTGCCTTTGATTTTGTTCCGTACCACCGTTTTCTCTTCAAGTGTGCGCTTGCTAATTAGAAAATTTACTCCCACTTTCTTAATTACTTTCTCTTGCTCTACCGCTTCGTCCAAACTTTGAATTTCAATTTCTGTGCTTTGAGATTGTTCTTTTATGAATATATTATTTTCAAACCTTTCTCTTTGAGGCTTTAATAAATAGGGGACCTCCTACAGGTACCTAGAGAACGTAAAGGTATAATATACATATAGGTAAACTATGTAAACTATGTAAAGGTACTCGCAATTATTTGAAAACACATAGATTAAAATGAAATGTATTTGTCTCAGGTTCGTTACGAGTTTTGTGATAATATAGGCGACAAAGAACAAAGCTTTGTTGGTTTTGCTTTCCTGTAAGGTACTCTTAGGTACATAAATTTAAGTAAATATTGCGATCGGACAATTTCATCGAAATTGATTGAGCTTATATGTATATAACAACTCCCGACGAATTTGGCTTTGCTCAAAAGAAAGAGAAAGTTTGCAAAGTTAATAAAACATTTATTGTAAAGGAAGACATTTGATATTTCCTTTTTCAATCTTTATTATATTAATATATAACACTTTATTGTTAACTACTACATTCATCAATGACATGAAAATAAAAACCATGAACCAGGCGAGGTTAAGCCTGTTCTCTTCCACCGACCCCATCTTTCTTCCTCTTTTCTTTCATTAGGTGCCAGTGTTTTTTCTTCCTCGTTAATGTAATAAAAAGTCGTGTACTGGTCACAAAAAGTCATTTTAATAGTTTTTTACATGTGTGTTCAGGATCTTTTAAACAATGAAGTTATATTATAATAATATGTAATGTATTATCACCGTGAAAATGGGTAAAATGATAATTCCGGTAAATTTCTAATATTAGAAATGGAAGTATTGTGTTCATTTATGTAAAAAAAAATATATTATTGTTTGTTTGGAAACAGGAGGATTGCAGTAGTTTGTAGGCTCTCAAATACTGTAGTTATTCAAAAACCTTGAGATTTTTCGCAGCTGGGTGTTAGTTATAGGATTATTATATCGAAAATCTATACAAGTTGGATTGTCCTAATACTTTTCTGAAAAGATTGTTTGATTTCACCATTTCAGAAAAAAATAGTAAACTTTTTACTATTTTTTTTACTAAAATAGTAAAAAAATAGTAGTTAAATAGTGTCTTCATGTTTGACAAATTTGAGAGAGAGAAATGAGAGAGCGAGAAGATAGAGAGAGGAGAGAGAGAGAGAAGAAAGAAGAGAAGAGAAAAGAGAAAGAAGAAGAAGAAGAAGAAAAAAAGAAACAATGTAAGATTTCTCTGGAGAGAAAAATCTTTTTTTTTTCTGAAATCTTTCACAGCTCATTTCATGTCTTTTATTCTTCTTTCATTCTAAATTCTGGTATTTAAAAAAAGAAAAGAAAATTTCTTTTTGTCTACTTGTGAAGTAAATAAAATATTTCTCTAACAATAGGCACCGCTTCTTTGGTTTTTGAGAAACATTCTCAGAGAGAATTCTTGGGTGGGGGGAGCAGGGAGGGTGGGGGGAGCAGGGCGGGGCTTGGGGAGGAGGGGGGAGGATGGGCGGGGTTGGGGGGAGGGAGAGAGGGTCGGGGATTACCAAGGCGTTCGTGAAGCATCTGATGTTTTCCTGGCTACTTACCACCGAACCATTTATTACCGGTATGATGGTCTGAGACATCCTGATATTTGATCCTGACCCCGTACCTAACAGAATGAAAAAATAAATCTTTCTTTATAAGAAGAGTTCATAAATTCATCTTGAGAATTTAGGGTGGTCCCAAGAACATACCGACAGTGCCATATGGATGACATAATTAATTATTATGTATATGAGCATTTCCTAAAGAGGAAGACATTCCCTTACAATAATAATATAAAATTAGTGGTATATAATAGATTTTTTATACTGGTGCCTTTGATTAAAAAAACTACAAAATGGCGGTTATCTATGATTGGAAACCACATGAGGTCGATTTATATGTATGGGAATGTTTCTTGTTGAAAAAGTCTTTTCGTGGACTATATTGGTCCACAGTAAATAAGAATACTTTATCTTTATTTTTTACAATTATTACATCATTATTATAGACTGGTTGGAGTTCCACAAGAGAAGCACCAATTATCACATCGAGCTCTTTTGGATCTATTGTGACCTGTTGATTCTAATTCTGATGATTCTAATGCCAGCCTCATGTGTTTGGATGGAACAGAATTTTCTTTGAAAAGTCTGCTCCAACCGGGATTCGAACTCGAAAACTGTAGACTACGGGCAGTAGTCACAACCATTACGCCACGGAGGCTAGCTACTTTATCTTAGGACCGCGACTAATCATCTTCTAGGCCGTTGCATGTCCGTCGGTTTCGGAACCACCTATGTATACTTTATTACTATTATGTTTTTTTTTTACTTCTGGTTCAAAGAAAACTCTCTTGTTGATACCTACTAACCTAGATCCTTTTTCTAGGGTATCTTTCTTTAAATCCAAAAATTATCTTCATCTACTGAGGCTAATAGTCGTTGAGTAAAACATAAGAATTTATTGAGAACTCATGAAACCCATGTGCATCCTGTAGGTTTGGGACTCTCGCCAGATTAGAAATTCGACAGTATAGTTTCCTTTTCCGTCTTGTATGATGTTTTTCTGCATAACTTTAACGGTTATTATTACGGGATAGTATACTGAGTATACAGTGTTCTTGTTCATGTTCATGCCAGCCTCCGTGGCGTAACGGTTGTGACTACTGCCCGTAGTTCATAGATCCTGAGTTCGATCCCCGGTCGGAGCAGACTTTTCACACAGAAAATTCTTGTACTCCGTATATGTGAGGCTAGCATTTCCGGCCCTACCCAGGCTCGGTGAGGTTAATTCCCAGCGAATGGAGGGTAAAACACCCGTTCTAATCCAGGACGTTAAATCAAAAAGAATCAACCTCTCTCCAGCCGTAAAAAATGTGCCAAAACCAATCAAGGTTGAACAACGTTGACTATGTGTAAATGTGTATACTGTATATAATTTATACATTATTTTTTTATACATATACGATATGTATACAAAATAGTCTGCCTTTGCAGTCATCTTTGATAACGTCTATATTGCAGATTACTCGTATGTCTGGCAGACTTGCTGACGCTTTGCAATGTCGCGTTCAACAAATCCGGCTGCATGGTGATGTACATTTGAGAAATGGGGACTTGGGGAGGGAGTAGCGACTGTAGTGAGGATGAGTAACGGGGATGGGGACCAAATTCCAATGCTAGCAGGGCTGGATGGAGACCAAATACCAATACTAGTTTATATTATTATAAACTAGTATTGGTATTTGGTCTCCATCTATATGGTCTCCATTTGGTTTATAAATAATATAAACAATTTTTCTTGTTTATATTATTAATACTGTCAATTTTATATTTAATTTTTACCATTGTTTGTCTGTATATATGTTCTGCTAATAAAGAGTTTCTAAATAAATAAACTAGCAGGGCTGGATGGATACCAAATACCAATACTAGCAGGGCTGGATGGATATACCAAATATCAATGCTAGCAGGGCTGGATGGATAAAAAATACCAATACTAGCAGGGCTGGATGGATACCAAATACCATTGGCAGCAGGCCTGGCTGTATCCACTATCCGACTTTTGCAGTAGGAGCCGTATAGAAGTAGTCTGGAAAAAATTAATTCCTATAATATTTGAGGCTTTTATAACTTTTTAACTTGGACCTAGTTCCAGGCCCGTTTACACCCTGCCAGCGCTCTAGGCACAACGAAGAGTAGCGCCTCTTATTCCGCCCCTGCCACCTGATGCATGCAAATACAACCACGGCAATTCTCCCCCCCCCCCCCCATTTTTTTGCTCAACCTCCAAAAATGCCTATTGCCTAGCGCCCTAGGCACGTGTACCCATTCAGTAAAACGGGCCTGCCTAGTTCATCAATTACGTTTTTTCTATATTACTCGTAGAATGGTCATTGTATGTAACTTGACATACATTAATTTTCAACTTTCATCAATTATCTTTGGTAGTTTGCTTAACATTGGAGGTCATTTCGGGACGATAATTTTACTCTCCATTAACTGCAAACTCACAAACCTCAAGCAGCCTTGATTAGGCCGTCAATATTCAGAATCATGAGTGGTTAAATTTTGAGTAGTGACCAACCAAAACGAAACCTCGTTGGACGCTGTTAAACTTAATCAGTGGTCTTAATTTGAGATTATCATGTGTTATCCAAGATGGTAGGAAATAATACGAAATTTAAGAATATACGAAAATTTGGACAAAAAATTGCAAAAATAAGGTTTTCAAATTGCCGACCCAGGTATTATAAATTCCTAATCTTTTATTTATTTATTTTATACTGAATAAATATTTTTGTTGGTTATTTTATCCATAATACATGTATTTATTTTATCATAATGTATGATTATGTTTTATTGCACATGGCTGTATGGTATAGTATAGTAAAGATATTATGTTATGTGCCATGGAGGCATGAGTGTAAGCAAAAGGAAACTGCCACCATTATGTCGCGGACTAAATGTCTGCCAAAAAGTTATAAAATACTCCCTCCCTCTTGTTGGTTTCTGCACTGTAGAATTATGAGACAGCAGAAACTTGTTCTGAGTTCATGATTTATATGATGGTGTTTTGAAATAAGTAGGATAAATATAAATGGTCATTTCATTTAAGCAAGAAAACGTCATAACTCTGGCCTCGTTTATCCGAGGCTCAACATATTATACTCAAAAGATCCGCCTCGACGACCGGCATCTTTTGGTACCACTTCCACCCCCCTATCTCAATTATACCCCCCCCTAGGGTGGTTTTTGTACATTAGCAAAGAACTCGTTATAAGTCGGGCCTCGTTTATGCGAGACTCAACAAATGATACTCAAAAGATGTGTTTCGACGAGTTCTATCTTTTGCCCCCATGTCCAGGGTTCGATTCCCATTCACAGCGCAGTCAATATCATACGTGTATAATGTTCATTCTTCGTCGAATTGAAACAACAACAACAAAGTTAAAGTTAGAGTAAATTCAATGATCTTGATGGGAATCGAACCGAGGACTTGAGTCCAGCGTACAGACTGCGATGCTCGGATTCCAGTATGCTAATGAGTTCAGTCACACTGTGCAACCAGACTATTGTTGGAGCTTGGATTTAATGAGGAGAAGGATAACAACGATGCTCATTAGTATGCTGCAGGTGATTACAAATGGAGGAAACCATATTCTTGTCGGGTTTGGTTCGATGGTTGCACATAATGATTCCAAAGCAGTCAGGAAATTTACGGAATAATTATTACCAATTAAAAAATGTGAACAATTAAATACATTGGATGTTTGAATTTCAAGACAATCATCATAGGTTAAATTCAATTGTCTCGCTTTCGAATCCCATCCATGTACATCAAATTGATCGAGAAGAGAATAGTTTTGGAAAAGCAAACACATTCTTATGAGATACATTGCATACTCGCGAGCTTCCAGTAGTAGCTGGGTAGCATTTTGTTGAAGCATGTTGGAGTTAATGAGGAGTAGTCCGTTTGGTGATTAGTATTTATAATGAAACTTGTGGAACTCAGTTGTAAAGTTACTGACCTCTTGTACAGTTCGCGTAACTTGGCTCGCGTTTTTTGTGAATATTTTTTCTTAAAAAAAATAAAATGGTGTGCAAAATGGAAGGTTGTCACTGTCAAAAACAAGAAATACCTATTCATGTAATGTATTGGCTTACACATCATGGCATTGACATTCGTCCACTCTTCCAGAAGCCATATATCAGTAAACAAAAGAAGAAAGCCACCATCTCAAGTAATGATAGTAATACCGTCACTGAAGCGACCTATAACTTTGTACCCGTAGTAGAAAATGAAGGTAATGTTCTGGAAGAGTTTTTGTTTGAAATGCCAAACGTGGAGCAGCAGCCTCAACCAACAAGTAATAGTAGTTGTAACGTTAAAAGAAGTGTTCCCTACAAAGTGCCTACTAGAAGAGGATATAAATAGTGTCTATGTGCAGAAACAAACAGTTAGTTATGAAGAACCATTCCATAAACTATTTTGGTGAGAGTGAGCTTCACCACGTCATAAGACGAGCTCTGAAAAGACATCACAAACAAGAACAACCTGAAGAGAGGAACAAAAATGAAATTGAAAGTCAAACTGAAAAAGAAGTGAAGAAATTTATGAGAGAATTTCCTCGCCAGTCTCATGTTCAGAAGTTAGTATCCTATTTTGTAGAAAGAAAAACGTTTGATAATTTATCCAACCACATCAGTAAGAATAATTTTGTACCCACACGTGTGGCTAATAACACATTTTTGGAACAAAAATCTTTTGCAGAATACAAAGCAAACAATGATAAAAGTGTGAGCGATATAAAGTTGTCTGTGGACGAATTGAAACAAAACAGAAAACAGGACAATGAGATTTATAATTCTAAATTTGTACTAAAAAAAGCGTTCGATGATTACATTGTTGAGGCCGGAGAAAAAGAACAAAAGATGAATGAGGACGTGAACAAAGTGAAAGAAGATCTTTCTAGCAGGATACATGAGTTGGATAACAAGTTCTCACCTCTTATAGAAATAAAAAAAACAGTAGATCAACACAATAAACAAAATCTGCTTGTGACTGCTTCTTTGAGAAGAGATCTCAATGCTTTGGACAATAAAGCTCTCTACGCAACAACTTTTCGCAATTACAAAAAAAATCACGAGTCCGATTTCAAGGAGATTGTGAGTGAAAAGGAGAAAAAATTGAAAACTGAAGTAACAAATATGTTAACTTCATTGCTGTCAACTCATGAAACTGATTTCAAAAGAAAAGTTGAGGAAGAAAAACTACAAATTCGAAGTGAACTTACAAAAATGTTTACTCAAAATTTAAATAATTTCCTTCTTGAAGAGTCTAACAAAAAGAAATTTTTACAACAATTGCGTTCCAATTTACTCGTCAGAATAAATACGGACAAGATACTGGCAGCATTTCTATCAAGTTGGAATGAAGGTGAAATTACGGATGACGTTCTAGAAAAAGTTGTAACTCAACTTAGCAAAGAAATATTGGAGAAATTGGATGTGGAAATAATCTCTATAAAAGAACAAATTAAAATCTCCAATGAAACAATTGAAAACTATATCAAGTTGAATATACTTGACGAGCTCAAAACTGACATTAGTTTAAAAATTAGAAATCTGATATTTGAACCTCTCTTGTATGAAAAATTGGAGCCTCTTGTAAAATCAAAAACACCGAAGAAAATAGGAGAAGTTGAAGAAAAAGCAACCCGACTTCCCGTTCCAATAGAATAATGTCAAAACGTGATTTGGTTTTGGAGCTACATCGTCCTGCTAGAAAATTCTTTCCCCACCGCAGAACCCTACTTCGCAATGTTCATGATCTTTTCCAAGCTGATCTTGTGGAAATGATTCCATATGCTAATAAAAATAATGGTTATAAATACATACTTACCTGCATCAACTGCTTCTCCAAGTACGCTTATTGTGCACCGTTGAAAAACAAAACAAGTGCTGAAGTTGCCAAGCAGATGGAAAAATATGTTCTAGAAAAGTTGAAACCCAATATGATACCAACCCACTTGCAAACGGATGCTGGCAAAGAATTTTTTGGTCATCCATTCCGCAAACTAATGCAAAAATATAACATTAACCACTATAGTACATTTTCCCCCATGAAAGCTGCTATAGTAGAGCGGTTTAATCGAACTTTGAAGACTAAAATGTGGATAGAATTTAACTTGCTTGGCTCATACAGATGGTTGAACATTTTGTCAACTCTTGTGTCTACCTACAATGCCACCAAACATCGCTCTATTGGTATGGCCCCCCAAGATGTAAACCTTAAAAATCAAAGTCTCGTAGCGCTACGATTGAATAAACACAAGCAAGTTCTAGATAGTTCTAGGACTAGTAAATTCAAAATAGGTGATCTAGTACGAATTTCCAAAGTGAAACATTTGTTTCAAAAAGGATATGAAGCCAACTGGAGTTATGAAGTATTTCGAGTGGTTACGGTTGGTAATACTTTTCCCAGGGTATATCATCTAGAAGATTTACATGGAAAACCAATACGCGGTTGTTTCTATGAACAGGAGCTACTCAAGACCTCACACCCAGATGTTTATCTCATAGAAAAAATTCTACAACGTAAAGGTGATAAGGTTTTAGTAAAATATTTAGGTTTTGGACCTGAGGAAAATCAATGGATTCCTACCTCTTACCTACTTCAGAAATAGAAAATAAATAAACATCAACTGTATGTATTTATATTATTAAGTTGTTTATTAAAATAAATAAGAAAATACAGAGTAAAAAAATGTTGTTATTATTTATATCTATACAAAATAAAATAAGGGTTACACATTAAACAAAGTAGGATACAAAATAAAATAAGGGTTATACATTAAACAAAAATTAATTTACAGTATCATAGCCATCATCATTACAGATATACTTCTTAAAATAAGGATTATGTACAATATGAGGTGCTAGTCGGTAAGAATTGTTTTCTAAACTATCACTACTTAGAGCGTAAATTAAAAAACTTACAGGTAGAAAGTACAAATCTCTTGGTTGTAAAAAGAAAAAGCCATAATCGTGAAATTTTTTAATCGATTCATTAGTCAAGGTTAATGTATGTTTCAATAACTCACAAAACCAATGTTTCATGACGATTACATTTATACTTGATACTGGAGGAGAGGGGTTTTGCAAAGATAAATTAACTTTCAAAGATTTCAAGTTCGGACAGTCTAAATTTTCAATGTTGTAACAGGTTTTTCTAGACAAAATAGAATTCAAATATCTCTCCTTTTCAAGTCCTTTTACAATGACTTCAGTTGCGTTAGAAAGAGATGATTGAATGATATTCACTACTTGATCATACTCTATATAACCAACATCCCACTCCATGTGGTGAAAATTTAATGTAACATTAGCAGCTTCTCGTCGACGGAGTAAATTTAACTTTTGAAATTCAAAGGGTGGTTTGAACACAAAATGTTGCACAAAGTCGTTGTCAAAAAGTTTACAAAATGAAAAACTCTTCACAATAACTTCTTTTTCATTACCACGAAAAAACTGAATGTCAGCGATAAACGTATTTTCCATATTTATCGAGGAAAAAAACAACAACAAAAAAATGGTAAAAAATATTGATGTTAATGGTTTGAGTGACAATCAAGGAATAACCAATTATGCATATATTTATACAGTTTTATAATCCAACTCTTTTTTATTCCAAATCCATTTCTGAAGACTCATTCTCTAACTTGTAGTGACCAAAGGGAAGGGTATTAATTTTATCGCTCATAAGAACACGTTTATCATCGAAATTATTCAAAACAAGTTTGTTCTGCTTCACAGTTGTGAGACAATGATTTTTTGA
The DNA here is from genome assembly GCA_024516035.1 of Bactericera cockerelli. Lineage (NCBI taxonomy): Eukaryota > Metazoa > Arthropoda > Insecta > Hemiptera > Triozidae > Bactericera > Bactericera cockerelli. Next base: position 41,415,009 of record CM044958.1, on the reverse strand, counting down.
AACTATGTTGTGAAAAGATTTGTAAAGTTGTATGTTTTCATGCATACATCTTTCAAAATCTTCAAACATAATTTCACGTTCTGTGATATGTTTTTTAACACCCTTTGCTTTCTTAACAATTTTACCCTCATGAACTTGATACGAATAGAGTTTACTCGCAATGCCCACAAATTTTTTCAAAATTTTACCATCCAATTCATCTTTGAACTTTCCGAGTACCTTTTTATTTTGAAGAGAAAACAACCGGTGATTCGCCGGGTATGCACTAGTATCTAAATGTTCTGAAAGGTTCGAAAAGTCCTCGTATAAATCAGATGTAAAAATTTGATAAAAAAATGAATCAGTGTCCATATAGAGTAACCTTACATTATCAGGACCAAACCTTGGCTGTACAATATCATAATGAAATTGATACATCAAGGTTTTACTGAGGTCGAGGACGCAAACTCCTGCAAAAATTGCTTTGTTAAATTGAATTTGCTTCTTCTTCAATGTAAACAAAACAAGATTTTCTTTCAGTATTTTAAAGTCATCGAAAAATGGACTTGAAATACGTTTCCTAGCTAGTTTCCAATTTGTTTCTAGCTGTACATTAATCCTCTTACGCACACCTTCAATGAGCTTTCCATACAAAGCGTTGTTGGCTAATTTAAAGAAGTCCTTTGCAAAGTCATTGGTTGCATTTTTCCTGTGCTCAGTATTAAGATTAATGTACGGAGCTAGATAATTCCTCTGAGTGAATTTTATTCCTCTATGTATTTTGATTAGTTTAAGTCCATGCTCCAAAGCCTGCTTCAACGATAGATAATGAACAATGTAATTTTGTTTATTTTCTAAAGTTGTAAGAAGTTTATGAGCGTTGGATGATGGAGATTTCTTACTCTCACAGAGGAAAGGTAAATTTGAGTGTAAATCATGAATTTCTTTTGGATATTCCACGTCTACCTCGAAAAAATAACCTACATCATCTTGTGGAGTAAGATCTAAAATAGTGATGTTATCGATTTCTTGTTGATTCAACCACTTGAAATCTTTCAAAGGAAGATTCTGAATCATGCTGTAACCGTACAGATTATTAGCATCTAGGTAGGTGAGATAGGAAGATTTTTCAGATGAAATAAACTCACTTCCCATGTATTTATTATTTGCCTCTGCGTACTTTTGATTACATTGGCAAATACCTCCCCGAATTGCTTGCTCGAAAAACAGGTACATGTCATAGTCTACTAAAAGTTCTATTTCGACTTTTGTTTTTTTAAGCATAGCATCCATGGTTAAACCTGGCAAGGAGTAGTACCACACAGGATCTAAACTGTATATGTCAAGGGAAAGGGACCGGAAGGATTCAAAAATATCTGCCAATAATAACACATCGGTTTTCAGATAAATTTCCGAATATTCTTTCAAGTTTTGACACTTGAAATGTGTCCACACTTTCTGAGCGTGATTATAATCTTCCTGAGTAACCGAACTATTTGTTAAAGAGGAATAAAATTCATCAAGAGGGGGTAACGTCTTAGTGTCTGACAATTTACTATAGCTATCGAGATACTCGTAACAAAAAATTCCTTTCCTAGTCAATAATTCAAAATCAATGTCCGATTGAATATGTTTCCTTGTATGATAAAATTTTTCCTTGGGCAATGTTTTACTTAATTTGTCTAGGCTACCCGACAAAAACCGAAATGAATCAATGAATCGAACACTGAGATTGTCGGTAACCTTCTTTGAAAAGGAAACGTATTTTTCCGTTGAATTTGGAATTATATCTATTTTTTTATCATCATAATTTAAACCTTGTATAATTAAATGACTATCATAGCCCGAGAAATTGTGTGCTACAACAGGGACAAATTTTTCATTCTTAAATTTTAAATTACATTTATTACAAAGAACTTTTCGAAGGCTCCCATCACCATAATGATAGTGATCCCTCACTTTTTTCAAAGTGTCCGTAAAAGTTCTTTTACAATGTTCACACTCTTTGGTTTCGTGAAAACGTCTCCAATCATCGGGTGAAAGGTTGAGTGGAACATGTGACTTGTAAAATTCATCTATTTGCTTTACATCATCAATCAACATCTTGAAAAATATCTCAACAACATCTTCATTTTCATCTTTAGCTGTGTATGTAATCAACTTGTTGGTATTTGGTCCAATCACATAGTAGGAAAAAGAAAAAGGCACATGTTGTTGAGTGGTTAAAGTGTATGAGTTGAGGGATGATGGTTCACAAGAGCTAACTTTTTTCAAAATACACTCAAAATCTGTGTAAATCACGAAAGGAATTTTTTGTTCGTACTGAAAATGTTCAAACTTTAAAATGTTTTCACCTTGTTTTGGCATATAAGCAATACAAGGAGTTTGTTTACCACACAATTTTCTATGCTCCAGCAATCTTGTTTCATTACCAAATGCGGTAAAACACATTTTGCAGAAAAATCGAGTATTATAAGCAGTATTTTTGGAGTGAAATCTTGTAATGAATCTACTGAAGTTTTTAATGAGAGAATAATGATGTATTCCTGATTCATTACAAGTTAACAATAAATCAATGTGAATTGACTTTTCCTCCTTACAAACTTTGAGAATGAAAACTCTCTTCTTCTTTTCAACTTCTTCCGCACCAAGAATATTGATGGATAAGAAAGAATTATGTTTCTCAAAACAAAGTACTTGCTTTAAACTTGTATTATCTTGTATACCATCGAAATTTAAAGTTTGAATATTTTCAATAGCATGAATGATACATTTCTTAAAACTACCAAGTCCATGCTCAAAGGTATGTAAATGTTTACTTCTGCTTAGAAATGAAGGGACACTGTCGAGGGTGAACGTAGTCTGCTGTCTCTCACATTGATGCTCGTGAAAATGTTTTTCAACGAGGAAGAGAGATAGACAGATTTTACATACATTATAATATTTTGTTTGACACCCATTTTTTTTCAATGATGCTGGTAATGTATGACGCATTAATTCATTAAAATTATTTATATATACAAAGTGTGACACAGTATCATCATCATTATTTCTAAGCAAAAGTAAATCATTTGAACTCTGCATGTTATCAATTCTGGAAATGCGAAACGGTTGGATCATATTGTTTGTGTCCACAGTGTAAACATTTACTGCTACCCCCGGATTGTTACCTTCGAATATGTCCAGCTCGTCAATTTTAACTGGCCATGACAAACCCGACCAATTGTATTTACTGTCCAAATCTGTATAGCTTTTCTTATAATTACGTTTTGACCAATGGGAAATAAACTTAACCAACATTGAATATTTAAAGCAATAGTTGTCATTGATTTTGACATTAAATACAGTTTTTCGTTTATTCTCAAGAAAATCCGGGGTCTCAATAAAGATTCCACAGCGAATAGGTTGGTATTGCAAGAAGGAGAGCATAATTCCACCGATTGACTCCATGGTCCAACCGCTTCCTTTCAATTCAAAATCAAGCATTTCCGATAGTAAACTTTCTACAGCCTCCTGCCATACATTATCAAAGTCTACACTTTGACACACTATAAAATTTTTGGTTTTAAATGAGGCTAGTTTAATCTCATCTTCTTTGGTGATTTGTTTGAAAAAAACAAAGTATTTAGCTGAAAATTTGAAACTCTGATAATTTCTCAAAAATTCATCTTTCAACTCCATCACTTTGTCTTTTACAAACTCTTGAAGAAATTGATTTGAATTTTTATAGGTGTAATTTTTAACAAAATATACTCTCATTCTATTCCCATAGGCAGACTCTACTAATGTAACATTGTCAGGATAACTGTTGAAAGTGTTTCTTTGATGCTGTACAGAGTTAACATGTTCCCTTTTTTGAGCATCGCTTGTAAAACTATAATACTCCTCACATATTGTACAGAACGCAATATGTAGTCTAGACACCTCCATAGTGAAAGTCTAGAATAAAAAAAATGGTTAATAAATTTCAGCTAAAAGTATTCTGAAAGAATCAAAGTCTGTTAGAACTTTTCTCACTTCACTCAAATATAATTGAAAAGTTCTTTCTTCGATACATTCCCTCCTATTGACATTTCTATTATACTTATAATTATTGCAATAACACTTGCGAGATGCATTATGTTCTAGAGCAGACAAAAATAGCATATATACTAAGTCAATAATATGTTCACGAAATTTGGTATAATATATTGAGGGTAAATGTAATTGTTGAACATGTGGTATGATAAAATCATAGATAAATGAAATAATATCAGGAGAGTTACAATAATTGTCAAAAAATGTGATTATTGAATCGACATGAATTTTGAAAAAGTAAAATACAAGGCTTTTATAAGCAATATCTTCAAGAGAATCCATTGAAAAAAATGTAGTGTAATAAACAATTGTGGGCGGACGGTATCAGGACCAATCAAATATTAAATCCCAAGTGGACTTTTCTGGATATTTAAAGTAAATATCATCATGCTGAGTAGTTATTTTTTCATTCCATAAAGTGTTAAATAAATGGAAATTTGTAAAAATATCTTTTACGGACATGAGAAATTTTATCCTCAACTGTTCATGATAACAGTCCTGATACTCACTTTCCACATATTTAAAATTATTACATCTACAAATACGATATAAATATGAATGACTTCGATTTTTAAGTAAATTTATTAGATCTTCGAACCGACGAAGAAAACAATAAGTTATGGACGGAGGTAAGCCGATTTTTACAACATTTGGTTTGATGTGAAAAAAGAAAAAATCAATAGGTAAAGAAACAGTATGTAAATTTTCAAAGTAGCTAATGATTTTATCAACATGAGTTCTGGAAAAAGTAAATATTGCTTGTCTTAATGCTAATTCTTCTAATTTATACATTATTTTTCAACTCTTTCAATACATGTTGGCTAATTCAATTTCGTCTCTTTCAAGTTCCTCCATTATATCACACATGATATCATCACAATCTTTTGGAAAATAATGTGCATGTGTTGTAACACAATTAAACATTGTTATATTTTCACTAATATGAGGTATAAGAGATTCTGCAAAAGAATATATTCTCATATGTTGACAAGGCTCACCTTGAACACATTTTGGACTATATTCTAGAACAAATTCCAGCACATAACGCTCAATATTTACTATATCATTATAAAAAAATTTAAAAATATCTTCTTGTATATTTAGAGGTACTTGAAATTGTTTAATTGTTTCTGTAATCTTATTTTTATAACCTTTTTCGGTCATAAATGTATCTATTACAGAGTAAAAATGTCGATCTGCATGTTTTTCATGCACATCCTCAAAGATTAAATAAAAAAGGTCTTCATGTTGTTGAAAGAGTTGATGACTTATACTGTTTAATGATAATGAATATAAAGATTGTATATACATTAAAAAAAAAAAATCTATAACATACCATTAAATAAAGAATATTTGAGTGCGTGCTGAAGATATTGAATGGTGGACACGATACAACAATCACTTCCTATTGTTGATTAGTCTAGTTAGTTCTTGTTCTTCACATTCATCCAATTGAGTCCACGTAACTTTGACAATTTCAAAATCTCCAGCAGCCAGTTCCAATTTTTCAAGAATTTTACCTTTTCCAATTTTATAAGCGGTTTTAAACACTAATATATTTGACTCCGGCTTCACTATGTCTTTCGAAGCAATGTTAAAAACTTTTCGTACTAATAATTCTAATAGTCTATGGTTTTTTAAAATTTTAAGTGTTATGGTGGCACTCATTATTTTTTAAAAAACAGCAGGGTAAATGATTATAATGTTGTAGAAAATAAATTGTATATATATATATATAAAAACAATGTTAAAAGAAATAATTATAACTTAAAAAATAATACAATAATGTTCACAAAATACTTATTCACAATATAAAAAAGAAAATGTATCTATATTTATATAAGGTTAGGTTAAAAATTAGAGTTTAACACTTCACCAACTTAAAGAAAAGTGATAATGTTCACTGCGTCTCTTGTGTTGGAATGAATATGATCATGTACAAGTCCAACTATTTAAACTAAAAAAGCTTGGAGTGTAGCCATCTGTTGTAATAGTATTTCCTCATATGAAGCTCGGATTCCAGTATGCTAATGATGCTCATTAACCTAGACGTTCGAGTTCATTTACTCGCCTGTTTGGTTCGATGGTTGCACATAAGCAGTGATTCCAAAGCAGTCAGGAAATCGAATATATTTTAATGAGGCAATAAATAAGTTGTTCTCCACATTAGCATTTCTCATTATCTGATTTGCATAATTCCAAAGCAGTCAGGAAATCGAATATATTTTAATGAGGCAATAAACAAGTTGTTCTCTACATTAGCATTTCTCATATCGCGTCTACATTATTTTCTGGATTGTGTTGGTTAGTGGGTAGAGTCTTATAATTGAATCATGAATTATTAATGCATATAAAGTTGTTTTACTTGGAGCATTCTCAGCTAGTTCATATTCAATCCGAATGTCTACTGTAGAGCTATGTTTCCACAACTCAGACTGTTTTGAACAGTCTAGTACTACAATAGGAGCCTTTGTTAGAAAATCTTTATAGCTCAGATAGGGTTCACTAACTTTTCCATAGTAACTCTCTTGGAAAGCACAATACATTAAATAGAGAGGAATGTACTTTTTTTGTTCAAAGTCAATATTCAGAGACTCATAGGGGAAACACAGTGAGTTGAGATAGACTTTTAAATTCTTAAGTTTCACACTGTCAAACTCTGATGGATCCTTTGTCAAGCTGTTGTCCCGATCTGTTTGGAAGCCTAAAACTATAAATCTAGCTTTTTCTTGGGCCGTAGTTGTCTTCAAAGTCCAGTTAATCTCTTTACTTGCCGGTAAATTTGGATAGTAATTTAAATTCCATTTTCTAAAACTCATATCAATCGGAACATTTCTTTTATATTGTGAGAGTAGCTCTAAACGAATGGGATCACTGACTTGAACATGCGGCACCTTCCATACTACTTTCGTTAGTTGAACTTTTGCATCAGTTACAGCATTTGTACCTGTAGAAATAAGAGCATCCTTGGAGCTCTTGGATCTCATTAAAATCAAATCAAGACGTTGGTTTAGGAGAATTTTATCATAATTTTCAGCGAAACCCAATAGATATTTGAGTTTTATATAACCGCTAAATGTATAGCTTGATGTAATCTCAACTGACTGTCCAGCTGTCTCATACTTTTTCATTTCATCAGTTGAGTATGATGGATATGCTTTGAGCGTAGATGTTATGCCAACATTTTTAATACAATCTATTTCAACACTATTCATTTCCAAGCGAATCTCATCAAATAGGAAGCATAGTCCATTGTTTACAAACTTTATGTTCTTATTAGCATCTAGGTTGCTGCCATCTTCTTTCACAATTTTTCCTTCAATGTAGATTCCCGATTCACTTACAAGTAGGTATGAACTCTCTTGGTTAATACTGATAATTATATTATCCGTGGCATCCAAACTGACACTGGTATATGGACCGTATGAATGTGTTTCATAACGAATTATATTTTCATCATAAGTTACACGATTGTTCACATTCAAAATACTATCTTCCATGTTCATTTTTGTTTTACACTATAGCCTAAACTTTTTAATATTTTCACACTTTTTTTTGTTAGTTTTTTTAATTTTCTTTTATTCTTTTTCTTCTTACTTTTCACTTGTATGTCACTTAATGGAATGATCTTAAGTAGAGATGGTGTCTTCTTTTTATTGCTTTTCGTCCGTTTTATTACAATCATATTTTCAAATGTAATTCTAACGATATTTCTTCACCTTGAAAGTCTATTAAATTATGTCTTTCATCAACAAGCTTCACAATTAATCTGTCGATTTCATCCGTATTGAGGGGTAAATATATAACATTATTGGGAACTTCTGTGATCCGGAAACCTGGTGGTACATTTAGGAAACATTTGTACAAACAATTACTGGGCACACCGTCTTGATAGGAACCAGCAACTATATTTACATCAATTTGTATAGAATTTATTTTGGAAATTTCCAAGTTTTTTGTTGAAGTCAACATAGTATGGGCTGCGTAATTTTCTTTTGGTAGACCAAGCATATCAGCCAGTGAGGACTCCTCCTTGAAATCAACATTATACTTGCACCAAAAAGTACATTTCAAAGTGTTTACATTGGGTTTAATAGCTAATGCATTTTCACCCAACTGGGATTTTAAATAATTTTCAATATCAAGTAATTCATATGTTCCTTTGTCTATTACAATGTCAGTCCACTTTTTATTATCATCCTGATATCTGAAAACATTATTTGTCTGATCAATGTTTGGAATACTATTGTAAGTTTGGAATTGTGTTAAACCAATCACAGCGTCTGATGTAACTTTTAAAGGAGGAAATATTGAACACACAATTTCAGATTGTCTAGAAGTTATATGAAAAATTCTGCTGGACATTTTTTTTATTTTTTATTTATTTATTAAACAGTTCAATAGTTTTTTGTACAATAAACTTTAAACACAAGTGTCCACAATTGACTGTTCTGTATTGTTGATGTCGCTCATAATTATAGAAAATTTCATAACCTGCAAGATAAGTTCTTATTTCTACAGGCGGACGCAAGTTGCCAAAACTATCATAATAAAACGCATGCTTATTTTTCTTCAGCATAGCTATCCAATGAGTCCCAGGTCCTGTTGATCTGTCGAGATTAACAACCATCACTTCATTTTTTCTTGGTTTCGGTGGTAAAAGATCCAAACTGTATATGCCTCGAAAATGTGGAACATTGATTTCACGAACCTTTTTCAGAATATCACTGTTTGTCAATGCTCTTCGAGGCAAATCATTTAGTTTTTTGACAAAACGTTAAAATAGTTTGAGTAGGGTTTTATGTATAATCCTTGTCCACTCTTAATAGGAGTGACAGCACCCGAAGAACTAGCGGTCTTAAAATCTGCGATTGCTTTTGCAATACCACTTACGCCACCGACAATCGATCCAATAGCACTTAAACCGGCAAGTATGGGAATAGCAGCTGGTAAAAATCCACCTGACATTGTCCTGGGTATTCTGAGAATTCTCGGTATTTTCTTGTTTATTCTATTTCCCCGTTTAGCTTTGCGTGCAGCCATCAAAGCATGTTTACTAATCACTTTTAAGTTATCATTTTTACCAGCAGACTTCATTCCCTCTGTAGCAGCTTTAGATAGTTTCCGAAAAGTAATTGTTGTCTTCTTCTTTTTGCGTCGGAGACCTGCGCCTATTTTTCTTTTTACCTTCATAGCGTTAGTGACAAACCAGGCAGCAGCTTTTTCCGATAGGTTTGAATCTTTGGACAATACTCTTTGCCAGGCCTTATTTTCCAATTCCCGATCGGCTTGTGTGCGATCAGCGTTTCTGTTGGCGTACTTGAGATCGTGTTCTTTGCAGGCTGAATCCAATGGATTGATTCCTTCTTGATCTTTTCGTTGGTCTAATTTTGTTCCTGGTCCACAGAATCTGTAGGATGGGATGTGAACTTCGAAAGGTAATTTATCAATGACAGTATTTAAAAGACCTTTTCCTCGTCTGCGTACCATTAATAATAAAGTGATTACTGTGAAAACAAGGCTTTATATATATATATAGAAAATGAAAACTGTAAATTGTAAACAAAAATTGAATGTTGAAAACTTTGATTTTGTGAGCGATATGAATGTACATTCAAAATTAAAAAGACATGGAGATTTTTTTCCAAACAGTGTTCGAGCTTTAATAGTCGGTCCAAGCGGATCTGGCAAAACAAATCTCTTGCTGGCTCTTCTGTTACATCCACACGGATTACGGTTTGAAAATGTTTACATTTACTCGAAATCATTTCAACAACCGAAGTACAGATTTCTGGAGAATGTGCTGAAAGGAATCAAAGAAGTTGAATACAAAGTGTTTACAAACAATGAAGAAGTGATTCCACCATGTGAAACAAAGAAAAATAGTGTTTTTGTAATGGATGACATTGCGTTTGAAAAACAAAATAATATTAAACAATATTTTTCTCAAGGTCGACATTTTTTAGTAGATACCATTCTCTTGGCACAAACCTACTCAGCTATCGGTAAACAATTAATTCGGGATAATGCAAACTTCCTATGTATCTTTCAACAAGATCCACTAAACTTGAAACATATTTATTTCGATCACGTTTCTGATTTACCTTTCGAAAAGTTTAAAGAGCTATGTCAGTATTGTTGGAAAGAAAAACATGGTTTCCTTGTGTTGGACAAAGAATCAGATACCGGACGCTATCGTTGTGGTTTGGATAAATATTTCGTAGATATATAAACCCTGGTGCTTAACAATTGAGGTTACAATTAGACATGAGTCTTTCGAAAGAACTAAGTGAGGCTAAAATTTTAGCGAAAAAAATTAGTGACGCGCAGAAAGACATACGAGAGAAAACGTTATCCCTAAAAATTGGACAAGATGAAAAAACAGGCAATATTAGTGACTTTTTGAAGCCAGTGGTTGATCCATTAACAAAACTTGTTCAACTTAAAGATAAAAAAGTTGATTTCTTGAGGAAACTGAAAGAAAAACAATCAGCATCACAGTCGGTTTCCATCAAACGAGAACCAACAACAGCTTCCCTGAGACGTTTACCTTCCCTTTTGAAAAAATTTGAGAGTCCGTCTGGAAGATCTGCTGCTGGAACACCTGAAACAGAATATGCAAGTCCACTAGAAAGCTGGAACTTTGATTCAACTGTTCAAACGCCCGAAACAAATTATCCAAGTAGTCCCATTGAATATGATAGAAATTTATTGCAGAAACAATACAATCAAACGGTCTTTCCTAGTCCAGGCTACTCGTCGTCGTCTCCATTCAGAGAAAAACGTTTCAGTATTTCCATGCCAAACTCACCACAACCATCAGCTGATGCTTTACAAAAGGTAAAATTATTGGAACGTAGAAGAGAACTGTCATCATCACTTCTACCACCATTTGAAGCAACATCGAGTGAGTGGAAAGAAGAGATTGAACCTAAAAAAACCTCTTTAATTGATCGGTTTTTACAACGGATACAATCAAATGATTCGATTGAAATTGACAAAGCAACTGGTATAAAATCAAAGCAAGGAAAATATTACCTTGGAAAGAAAGAAATTCAATTTTCCAAAATACCCAGCGAACACTTTACTATCGATGGTAAAGTATATCCAGTCACCCATGGACTTATGGAACTTTTGTTTCTCAAACAACCAAATCAGGAAAATATTAGCACATTGGATGAACGTAACTATAAAAACATTATAGAGAATACACAGCTGGATCCTATAACAACAAAAGTAATGCAATATGGAAAAGGAATGATGGTAGAGAGTAATCAAGATAAGGAATATGTATATTTCGACAATCCTAATGAATTGATTCAGAGGCTTTTACTTTTGAAAAGATCACAAGCCGCTGGAAATTTACTTGCTCATAACAATGAAATTCTTTCTATAGAAGAAGAATTGAGGGAAGCTAATATAATTAACTAAATAAAAATAATAACCTACACCCAGTATAAAACATCCAATGTATTTAATTGTTCACATTTTTTAATTGGTAATAATTATTCCGTAAATTTCCTGACTGCTTTGGAATCATTATGTGCAACCATCGAACCAAACCCGACAAGAATATGGTTTTCCTCCATTTGTAATCACCTGCAGCATACTAATGAGCATCGTTGTTATCCTTCTCCTCATTAAATCCAAGCTCCAACAATAGTCTGGTTGCACAGTGTGACTGAACTCATTAGCATACTGGAATCCGAGCATCGCAGTCTGTACGCTGGACTCAAGTCCTCGGTTCGATTCCCATCAAGATCATTGAATTTACTCTAACTTTAACTTTGTTGTTGTTGTTTCAATTCGACGAAGAATGAACATTACACACGTATGATATTGACTGCGCTGTGAATGGGAATCGAACCCTGGACATGGGGGCAAAAGATAGAACTCGTCGAAACACATCTTTTGAGTATCATTTGTTGAGTCTCGCATAAACGAGGCCCGACTTATAACGAGTTCTTTGCTAATGTACAAAAACCACCCTAGGGGGGGGTAGAATTGAGATAGGGGGGTGGAAGTGGTACCAAAAGATGCCGGTCGTCGAGGCGGATCTTTTGAGTATAATATGTTGAGCCTCGGATAAACGAGGCCAGAGTTATGACGTTTTCTTGCTTAAATGAAATGACCATTTATATTTATCCTACTGAAATACATGTAGGTGTATTGCTTCATATTCGACTGAGAGCTGATAGGAGGAAATTCGAAAGTAGATTACATTCCACCCAAACCCAATAAAGGGTTGGGTGGAAGAGATTGCCTAAGGCAATAACCCCGCCCTTTAGTTAGGACATATATTATGTATATATTTCTTTAATTTTTTCTTCTGTTATATTGTGTATTGCATTTTCATTTGTAATTATTTGTATTGTATATGTCCTATTACCTAATAAAGTGTAAATAAATAAATCGAAATTTTTGGGTGATTTCATTACTTTCCTTTCTATAGAATAAATAAAGTACAAAATTGTCCACACATGTTTTTGTAATAACGACTCACAAAAACGAAGATAGAAAGCTGATTATTTCTATTTTTTTTCAATATAGGTAACATATTACACATCGAGAGTGAGAAATTATGTCAAAAGAGAATGTGAGAGAAGGAGAGGGAGGAAACAGAATGAAAAGGGAGAGAAGAAGAATTGGAATGAGAGAAATGAAGGAGGAGGGATCGAAAGTGAAGGAGAAAGGGAGAGAGACAAAAAGAAGAAGACAGACAAGAAGAAAAGAGGAAGTAGGCATTTATCACTTTTATTTACGATTCGCGGAAAATTTATTGGAAAAGTTACTGCGTTCCGCGCAACTTTGTGTTGCTATTTGTTCTCGTTTATGCTGAAATCGCGAGTGACTTTAATCCATTATGCATGCATGTGTGCTGCTTGAAGCATAGACTTGGTATTTCACCTTCTATATTGCAGCGGAGGAATTCCTGGAGTGCTTGCACATACCTAATCAGTGTCGTAGCTGAGTTTGGGTAAACTTGATACATACTTGTGGTTTGCGGCACTGTCAGGCACTTGGTGAGTGAGGAGATCCATGTCATACTAAACTTTCTTAAAAAGAAATAGGTATATTGCTTTCATTTTATTTTTTACTTTCCTTATCCTATAATAAGGAAAGTATTGTTTTCGTCGAACATTTGACTACCTAGTTTCTCACATTTCTGGACGAATCATAGCCTCAAGACACTAAAAAAGTTGTTTTCGGCCTTTGGTCCGTGCGTCCGTGTGTGTGTCTGTCTGTATGTGTGTTTGTGTGTGTTTGAACACGATATCACGATAACTGTAAGAGCTAGAGACTTGAAATTTGATATGAATATTAATTTTATACACCAGACAAACCACGAAAATTTTGGTTGAAATCTTTGAATTGTTTATAGATACAAAAAAAGAGAACAACATTTTTTTAGAATAAAAAAAATAATAGGGATTCCCACCATTTTTTTGATATCTTGAACTTTTTGGAACCCGGCTCCAATTTACCTACCAGTATTTTCGAGGTTCCGATTAGACCAAGTATTTTATTGTTTATCGTAGTGACATATCAAATGCAATGGTTTTGAAATGCTGATTACGAATTTGACATTGAGTTATAGCTAACTGTTACCGTTGAGTCACCAGTGGCTTTTGGTCCCGTTTCCATTCCTAATAGGATAAGGAAAGTCGTGTGATGTTTACCAGATTTTTTATATAATAATTCCTGGCTTGAACATGTATTTTCTATTTGGTCAGTATTAAGAAAGTCCACTACTCATACCTGCAGCCTGAGTTTAAAGCACTCCGTCCCTTGTTTTCCATATGAACTCTCTTTATGCCCCAGCCTCTCTTTATGTTAAACTCTATACATATGTATACTTAGCTTAGCTATGTACAATTTACTTAAGTAATCATATACATCACTACAGAATATAGCGAAATAACATGTAACATAACGTTCTACCCCTTCTTTCTCCTCAAATACTTCCCTTGGCGCAAAAAAGGTAAAGTAGGTAAGTAAATAGATAATTCTGAAACTGAAAACTCGTTAAAAAGTTTGAATAATTTTGTTTGCTCTAAATTATTGTTATCATTATTTACAGAATTTATTTTATGAAGCAACTCGAACGAGATAAACTAGACACTAGGGCGCCATTGTCATCATTGTTGTTATAATGAGAGCTGTAAATTTAAATGAATGTATGAATGAGATGAATAATATTATACATAGTATGAATATGATCTGTGGCTTGGCTGAGTCCTGGGACGGATCTCACGTGATATTATAGTGATAAATAATCCATTATAATGAAATTATACACACTCATTCAAGCCCCTCATACATACATCACTGATAAAAGTGAAATAAATTAGCTCATTCAAAGCTTTCACAATATATTCGGCGTAGGTTTAGGGTCAGTCATGTGAATGATCCTGGGTCATCTAAATGCACTGACATTTAATATATTGTTCTTGAGCTGTGAAATTCGATGTTGAAAACAATAACATTTACAAAAAATAAAAACAACTTATTTTTAGATTTACAAGAAAATGTTTCAGATACAAAAACAACAATGACGCACCACGCACCAGTCTGACAGGAGCTTTAGCCTCCTCCACAACTAGACTTCACCCATGACACCCACATGTAAGTCAGGTGTATCGCAGGAATGCAGGCTATACTAGACACATCTAGCTGAAAATATAGACATATCTAATAATATTATTATACTAGAGAGCATCAAAACCGGAACTTGTCTCGATAAAAAGTTGAGAGTTGTTTGTTCAAGCCTAGAAAGATAAAAAAGTGCATTTGAGGCAAGGGAAATAAAGACATAAATTAAGATTACCCATACTTTGTTTTACAAACCCTGCAGACTCCTTGTAGCTTTTTCGCTGTATATTTTTATTCATTTTAAGATAGAAATATAAATCATACTTTTCCAACAAACAATTCGACGGATAAGGCAACAGCTGTAATCAAGAAGTCGCGTCGGTTTGTGTTATTAAGATCAGATTTGAGTAATTTTTGATAACAGGCTTCTGATACCTAACATAGTAGCATTAATAACGAATTAATCCATAAACTAAAAGCCAGCGTCGATGACGTGTTGATAGTTGATTGCACCGGTTCTCGTTGGATCACCGGAGTTGAGCCACGTCCAGCGAGGTGAAGCTAATGTGGGTAGCAGGTTTGTGAGTTTCCTGCAAATGGAGTTTAACACCCTGGTGGTGATATGACCATGCAGTTGAAAGCGACGTTAAACCCAAACTAAAAAAATCCATGATCTAGTTTCAAGTATTTTAACAAGAAAAAAGAGGCAGATAATATTCCTGTCTGACCTGAACCTAACAAGAAAAGAAGATTCTTGTTAGAACAAATCCACTTGGTTAATTAATGAACTACTTGAAACAACACACCATGAAACAAAACATCCGCAAGATGAAGATCCTTTACCGAAGAGAGCATTTCAATGTTAAATTGAAGTATCGGAAAATGAAAGGTTAAGGCACTAGATATGGAAGCAAAGATAACTATTTAAATATTTATTCAGGAGAACAATGCCGGCTCATAATAGAACAGGCAGAGGTTATTCCAATTGAAAACACTCAAGCCCAAAGTTGCATAAACTATTATTGTAAAATAGAAATATAAAACTAGGTATTTCAAAGGCTTTTAAAATTTCCCGTTCAGGTCCCTTTCAAGAAGAGAGGAGTTTTTGTTTAGAAAGTTGTACATTTTACCACTGGAAGTCTCGAGTTCCAAGTAGAAACTTCCCGAGCAGATTCATATTGGATAAAACTTTTGCATCCTTTGTTCCTAATTTTGCTTTTGTAGCGTTGCACCTGAAGGAGCAATGCCCCATAATGAACTTGTTTTAAGAAGTTGACATGGGCTTGTTTGATCTTGAAGGTCTTGTTAAACTTTTTCACAACGCTTGAAATTTTTCTCATCTTCCTATGAATAAAGTGCCGAATGAAAATTAAGAGTTATCATGTACGTACGATGTGTTCCTCAAAAGCTCCTAGGAAATCAGACACTGGGTGACTCGATAAGATTTGAGAATAAGATGATCTTATGTAATGAATTAATTTTCTGACGGCTGCAGGTAGAGCTTTAATTCAAGTCTTTTTGTATGTGAGCTTAGAATACAAATTACATTGTAATATTTATTTTTATTTTTTATTTATTTATTTACACTTTATTTTTTTCACAAAACAATCATCAACAACAAACAAAAAAATAACAATAAATTAAAAAAAAACTTTAGAAGTATGTACAAAAAGAAAACAAGATCAATATTAATTTTTAATTACAATTGTTTTTTAATCCGGGGCAAAGTTAATGCCTTAGGCATTCTCTGCCACTCACAATAAATAATCTTAAAAATAAAGTACCTTCACATAGAAGATTTTATCGTGTTAGAACATGCATATTATTGCTATAAAATCTATGAAGTTTTCTTATAATTTTGCCTGAACCGACCTAAACATTTTACAGGTTGAATCCAAGCTCTCTTGCAGCTTTTCCTCGAGAAAACTCTCGACAAGTTTCAATGAGTCAAGTTGCCCTCCAGGCTTTCTTGCTCGCCTTTGTTCCGATGAAATTCCATTTACCTGAAGTTTGCATTGCTCTATTCAATTGATTAGTTTAAAAGTAACTCTTTTTTTTTTTTTTTTTTTTTTTTTTTTTTTTTTTTTATACTGCGTTTACACTTGTTAAGCGGTTAAGCATTAACAAGCAATAACTAACGCAGTCATTTTCTCAATCATTCAATCATTCATACATATAAGATACATACATTCATTCATAAAAAATGATGGAAAAGGTCTGGTTGGTGGTCTAAGTCATTGTATGTTTTCATGGCTGAAATAATTGGTGACTTTAATAAGGGATGTAAGTTATATGTTGGACAGCTGAAAAGTTTGTTTGGGTCCATTCTGAGTCTGGGGTCAGGTATTTTGAAGTCTATTTTTGATGTAATGTATGGACTGTCGATTTTGTTAAGTAGGGTGTTTTGGAGTAATTTGATGTGATTATGTGTAAATCTACTTTCAATTGATTCTATAGGTAGATGTTCAAGCAAAGTCTTGTATCCTATGTTTTGAGGGTATTTGGGGTAGAACCCGTTGATCTTTTGGAATAGATAACGGACAAAACTTGCTTGAACATCTTCAATTGATTTTATGTCCTTCTTTGATTTTGGTGTCCATAATACTGAACCATATTCCAATGTGGACCTGACTATTGCCCTGTACAGAGTAAGAATTGCGTCGATATCTTGAACTGGCTTACAATATCTTATTATCATACCTAGTTTTCGAAATGATTTGTTTCTAGTGTTTTCAATATGAGTGTCCCATGATAAGTTGTTTTTGAACGTAATGCCAAGATCTGTACAGGTACACGTTTCTTTTGTTGGGATGCTGTTTATTACATAGGTATACTGTATTTTATTTTTTATATATCCATATGACATTTTTAGGCTTTTGTCTGGATGGAAAGACAAGCCAACGGATGTAAGCCATTTCTCAATATTATTAATGTCTTCTTGTAACAAAGCGCAGTCTGCGTCTGATTCGATGACCTTATAGAGTTTTATGTCATCAGCATACATTTTGAACTGAGAGTTATTTATATGTGTTTTCACATAGTCAAAAGTCAGTATAAACAGGAGACTGCTCAATTTTGAGCCTTGAACTACTCCGGAGGGCGGTGTGAACGGATTGGATCTAGATCCTTCATACAAAACAATATTTTTACGATCTGACAAATAACTGGCTATAAAGGCTGTGAACGGTTTTGAAAAACCAGAACGAGACAATGCACTTAGTATGGCTGTATGGAAAATAGAGTCGAAACAACGTTTTATGTCAAAATAAAGTACATCTACCTGATTCCTATTTGACAGAGCATTAGCAACATAATCTGTGAATTCTACAAGATTACTAACAGTAGATCTGCCTGTTACAAAACCATGTTGATTGGGAGTTATATGTTTGAATATAAATGTGCTAATTTTGTCATATATTACATTTTCATAAATTTTAGCTAAGGTATTAAGTGCCGAAATCGGGCGATAAAGTTCCACATCATCAGACGCTCCTTTCTTGGGCACTGCTGTAATGATTGATTCTTTTAATAAAGCTGGAAATTCAGAGGTTCTCAAACATAGATTCAGAATATAAGATAAGGGGATTTTTAATTGTTGTGCACATTTTTTGAAGAAGATCGCCGGTAAACCATCTGTGCCAGGTGCCTTTTTTTCAGGAATATTTCGAATTGCGTCTGTAATATCTTTTTCACAAATCTGATCAATATGTATATATGCGCTTGATTCTTCTATATCATTGTGTTGTAGGTCAATAGAAATATTATTATGATTGTGTGCACTTAGAAAATGTGAAGCAAAAGCGTTCGCGATCTTTTGTGGGCTTTTGAGAGTTTCACCATTGTATTTGAGTGTCTGTTTTTTCGACTCCTTTTTTTTGTCTTTAAAATATTTCCAAAAACGGGAACTATCTTGCTTAAGATCGCATTCAAGAGTTTTAATGTATTTGTCGTAATCATTTTTAATCAGTTTTTTTACACAGTTTTCTGAGGTTAAAATATTTATTTTGTTGTTTAGAGGATTTTTGCTTTATTTTGCGGAGCCTTTCCTTTTTTTTGAAGAGTTTTTTTGATTCATAGGTCCACCACTGTGGAAACTTGTTTCTGTTTGTATTGGACTTGGAAAAAGTTGGTCTTGCCTTGCATAGTCAAGAGGTTTTTCTTTGCATTGTCATTCATGGGGTGGTTATTGTGGAACTTAGAAGTTTCATTTAAAAACAACTTTCTTTGATTTATTCGTTCTCTTTATATTTTCACAAACGAATACAAAATATGCTTTAAATAAAATTGAAGAATTCTTTTTGTTGTTGTAGTAGCGGCAGGCAGGATCTGATCAATCAGATTACAAGGTTTAGTGCAGCTTCCTTAGAAATCAGCTAGAGGTTAATGCCAGATATTCTGGATAAGAGTCTTTGAGCATCAATGATATTTGTATGTCATAGGAGTCTCCGTTGCATAAGTTATATTTGTTGAGTTTGTTTGGATCCAATCTGTTTAGATAGCAATTTAGCATTCTAAAGTAGAGTTGTGCTAGTTGGGAACACGTGCTTTCAAATCTAGTAAGCTCCTTTTCTCCAGTGACAACAGGTGGAGCTTATTGGCACAAGGCTCATTGATATTCCTCTTGATGGCATGTTCTACTATGCTGGTACAGGTACCTACTACTATTGATATAGATATTGGAGTAGTCAGGATTAGTAGTTTGTAGTAGAGAGCAAGTACATTTCTATCTTTGGTTTTTAAAATTAAATAGAATGCCTGATACATCTCTGTCTACATAAAAAATGCATGTAGATAAGAAAACCAACTGCTATAGTTGGTTAAATTACAGTCATTAAATTACAGAAGTCATCATATTGATGTTAATTAGCCATTAGCAATTTGATTGAGCCAAAAGAGCATTAAGTACTTGATTAAATCTATACATTAGCAAGTGCAATTGAGCGTAATTTTTACAATGTTTAGGAATAAATCCTCTTCCTTCTTTTTTTACTCGTTTTAAGTTAAAAAATAGTATTTACACTCCCAGCCTGACTCTGAGAACTCTTCCTCGCCCCTTAATACCCGTACAATGCACGGTCCATTTTATTTCTAATTTGGGAGGTCCATCATAATTTACCAATATTATAATAGTCATTGGGAACCATATAGAGTTGCATCTTATTACTTTCAGTCAGGTGGGTATGGTGTTAAATAGTGTGGTGTATGGAATACAAAATATATTTAATTGTTGAGGACAGAGGAGTTAATTAAAATAATAATACTGCCTATCTCGTTGATCCTACAGTCGAAACTCTTCAATAAGAAGCTACGCACTAGACACTGCCAGGTGGGTGGCAAGAATATGAGAGTGTTACCTACGTCCCAGTGCTAATCATCGCTAGTTTTGTCAGAAGCATTGCCAAAATGAGCCTGGGTGTCCAGAACCATTTCTGCATGTAAGAAGCCTCATTAGCCATTACGTTGTCCATTTGACGTAAAAATTAGCAATGGTTCATTTGCATCTAATAAGTTTAAAATAATTAGAACTGTTATCCAAGGCCGTCTACACACGACCAATTGCAAACTAGTTTGTAACTGTATCGTCTGTGGTGTACCATTTAAAAACACAGGATGCAAAAGTCACAATCCAGTGCCAAATAAGTTATTACACACAAGTTGCAAATGAGTTAAAAAATAGTCGCAAACCCGTTGCAACCTGTTTGCAATTTGGTCGTGTGTAGACGGCGTTAATCTCAATACATTATCACGTTTTAGGTAAAAAAACTACCGAGGTAACTCTAAAGACATATTTCCTTCAATTTGTCAAGTATCAAGTTACTGTGCAAAGTGCAAAGAAGTTCAATGAAAAGCGACCATGTCTCTTCATTAATCTTAGTATCACAATTTTATTTCTTTCTTGTCATTATTTTTAAGTAGACTTTTCTTCTCCTTCACCTTTCAATATTTTACTTTAGTTAGCTTTTATATTTCCCTTAATTTATTATTAGCAGTAAGGTCTTTCTGTTCATGTTCATAAAAAAGTTGGACGTGTTGTAAAATCAAAGAAAAACTCGACACATGAAAAGTTCCTGAAAATTTGTTATTATTTCTGTAGTTAGGGAATTCCATTGTCCATCATCCGTCAGTTTAGATTTGAATGGAAATAGAATAGATAGGAAGGTAATTTATGTCTGTCCAATTCCATGCGATTTGCAATCCCCATTGTATTGTAATATTTCAGAAAAGTTTGGGAAACTTACCTAATTTTTTTTTCTTCTTTTTCGAAAGGTGTTCTCTAAATGTAGTAGAGTCGGTGGTTGTCTATCAACCATGTGTGTTGGTAAATTTTTACAGAGTTTGTCGACTGGGGTGATAGTTAATTATTATTATTATAAGAGTTATTTCTACATTTCTTACATCGTCTCTTTTAGTTATGAAAATCCCTGTAAGTACTGTTGTACTCTTAGGGACATAAGGTTTATAGAAGACTTTTGTCTACTAAGTTTGCTAACAGTGGATAGTCAAACAAGTATTACATTTCACTGTAAATTAAATCATTAATTTTGAATATGGGCCATTGAAACTCTTTTTGTTGAATCTTCACATAGTTTTGCTTTTTAGCACTTTGATAAAAGTTGTACCATTGGTTACCATGGCTTTCTCAGATAAACAAGACTTATGACTCGTATATTCACTGTAAGTTAAAGAGATTAGGTGCTGTCGTATCAAAAGTGCCTGCTGAACTGTAAATCTCGCTTTCCTTTCTCCACAGAAAAACCTGTTACATGCTATAAATATTAGTTGTGAAATATTGTAATACCCTGACAGTGCATAAGTCAGCCCTCCTGCACTGCATGTTGCCAGAGTATCGTGTGCAGCAGAAGCTTTCTTCTACTTGTAGTGTATGAGAAGTGACAGTATATTAATCTTCACGAGACAGTCAAACGATAAAACGGGCCAACCGGGGTGTAAATCATAATATCGTTTGTATCTCATAGGGTATTAGAGCTCCTTGCAACGTGTAATGTTGCATGAGCACGCCACTAGATTGATGTCACCCTTTGCTACGCCTTCCTTTTCTTCCTCTTTTCCTTCATCAATCTTCCTCTTCTTCCTCATGCATTCATTCATCTTTGCATTCATTCATCTTCCTGTTTTTGCATTAATTTATTCTCCTCTTCGCATTGATTCATCTTCCTCTGTTCATTCATCTTTTCATCCTCTTTGCATTCATTCTCATCTTCCTCTTTGCATTTATCAATCTACCTCTTCTTCCTCTTTGCATTCATCAATCTTCCAAGTTCCTCTTTGCATTTATTTATTCCTCTTCCTTTTATTCCTCTTCCCCTTCATCAATCTTCCTCTTTGTATTCATTCATCTTCCTCTATGCATTCATTCTTATCTTCTTCTTTTCATTAATTCATTTTCCTCCATGTATTCAATCTCATCTTCCCCTTTGCTTTCATTCTCATCTTCTCCTTTGCATTCATTCATTTTCCTTTATGTATTCAATCTCATCTTCCCCTTTGTATTCATTCTCATCTTCTCCTTTGTATTCATTCTCATATTCCCCTTTGTATTCATTCTCATCTTACTCTTTGCACTCATTCATTTTTCTCTCTTCTTCCTTCTTACATTGATCTTGGTTTTCTATGAAATTATTCAATTACAAAATAAAACCTTTTTCTGAGTTTAGTTGAAAATACTCGAACCTATAATACCACCCGTAATGTACATTGTGCCATTACTTTCCCTCGACTCAAAACAAGAGAGCAGACAGAGAAAAAACGGGAGAAGATTGCCTGAGGTATGAAATCAGCAATAAAACTTATCAACTTAAAATAGGGTGTTTATTGCTTTACGGGAAACAACCCTTTCACAGCTGGTCACTTTGCATTCGTCGGTTTGTATTCGTCAATCTTCCAAGTTCCTCTTTGCATTTGTTCAGCTTCCTTTTATTCGTCTTTCCCTTCATCAATCTTCCTGTTCTTTCTCTTTGCATTCACTCATCTTCCTCTTTGAATTCATTCATCTTCCTCTATGCATTCATTCTCATCTTCCTCTTTGCATTCATTCATTTTCCTCTATGTATTCAATCTCATCTTCCCCTTTGCATACAAACTCGATAATCTGAATATTCGATAATCAGCGCACCTCTACAATAACTATATCTATATGGGTGATTAAATTTTTATCAATATTCCTCTTGCAAGGTACAATGAGCGATTTCGGCAATTGAACCTAACATGTACAATTGTACAGCATACATAGATTAGGTGCGCAATCGCACTGAGAAGATGTGAGTCCGATATTCTTGTAATAATAAATTATCATTCTCTGTATTGCTAAAATATTCATCAGCACTGAGCGCTGTGATAGTTAGATCATAATGAAATGGGTAGGAAGTAGGAAGACTAAGTAGGTATGTGTTGAAAATATAAGAAATTAGGAATTCATAATTTGGTGGTCTATCACCTAGAGGTGCTAGTGTGGGACATTGTTAGAGGTGTTTTAATTTTATTTCATGACATTCGCTTTAATGTTGCTTTAAGACCTTTACGTATCAATAAGTAAAACTTCTTGTAAACAAAGCACTGCTTGGATACTCAATACTCGAGAGTGAAAGGCTCATACTGGGGGAGTAAGTGCTGTGGGGTAGTCTGAGAAGTTATGGACTTAGGTCGTTGTGCCTTATTGGGGGGAGAATTACGGGGTTCTATTAGTCTTCTGGTTGCGGGGTGGCAAATCCCCCGGGAATGCTGTAGGGAAGAAATCAAATTTCGGAAAAGAAAAAAATCTTTATCCTTATTTGTGCGCGGTGATTCTTTTGTTGTACTGATGTTTATTTTGTTCATGTCTAACTCTTCATCTCTTTCTTTCTTATTCTATCCTGGATTTTTTTTTTTTTTTTAAGTGGGGTTTAACGTCGCTTTCAACTGCCATGGTCATATCACGACGGGGGTTTTACCCTCCATTCGCAGGAAACTCACAAACCTGCTACTCACATTGACCTCACCCAGCCTGAGTGGGGCCGGGAAAAGCCAGCGTCACGAGAATTAGAATTTGAATGGTCACCCATCCAAGTCTTAACCTCGCTGCATGTCGCTTAACTTCGGTGTTCTGAAGGGAACCGGTGTATTCAACATGCCATCGACGCTGGCTTATCCTGGATTATTTTTAACGATGGTACAGTTATTTGGAAATTGAGGGTTTGTATCCAGGAAGATGTAGATTTTTTTTAATTCGCATGTGCTGACAAAGGCAGAGGCACCACGTACTATTTACTATTGGAAGGAGGCTATATACAGTAAAAAGATTTTATGAGAGTATTATTATTTTGAACAAATTTTTTTTATTCAGGTTATAAAATTCTCCGCCAAGAAGTCTTTTTCCCTAAAAATGTGAGCCCCGCCCAAAACTTATTTCTAGATCAAAATCAGTCCGACAGGTTTGTCTGTAGACCGGTCAAGATAAAATTAATAAAAAGAAGAAGCAGCAGAAAATGAAAGAGAAGGTCATTTTCAATAGCAATTATCTCCGGTTATACTCAAGGAATTTTGATGTTATCTTTTTAATTCTTCATTAAAAAGATTAGGTAGGTACCTCTTCAATTAACGGAATCGGTTCCAATTTTTCTAATTACTCAAGTAATTGTACCAAGGGCAAAATCGGCAGTTTGTGCTGTCACGTATTTCTCTTGGTATTAGGCTCATCTTATATTTGACTTTGCGGGGCGGAACCCTACTTGCTCCTCCATATAATGTAATTACCATGTACTTTTACAGTAATAATACATTGTAACCACTCGTATCCTTGCTATTACTTTGAAAGTAATCTTAAAAGGCTTACTACTCCAAATCTTAAATGGAACGAGTCCTAATATTATTACTGCTATTTTGAGCATCATTTGGAGCGCTACTAATTTATGACTTTGCATGCTGACGATAGCTGAAAGTTGACTGGAAACCTCCCTGGGGACCGTTCATCTTTCATGCTAGAGTGAGCTCAGGAGCAGCTACACTTTGATCACTGATGTGTGTCGAAAATGTTTGAGACGACCGAGTATGTACTTAGCATATTTTTCATTACAAACTCACAACATATTGTTGACCCAATGACACTGAACTTAGGATATAAATTATTTAAGTTGTTGATGTATACATTCTGTAATAACAAGGTTTCTGTACCATTTTGCGTATGATTTATGTAATATAACTGTACATAAAAAAAAATCAAATTTACCTAAGTTAAATAATATATAGAAAGTGTAAAGTATAACATTTTGGTATTGTACAATGCATGGGCGTAGCCAGGATTTTGGCTGGGGGGGGGGGGGGGGGGGCAGCTGATGAGGAAAATCAATAATACCTAGTGAACAATCAATAATACCTAGTGAACAATCAATAATACCTAGTGAACAATCAATAATACTTAGGGCGGAATTAATAGACAACATCAATAACTTAAGTCGTTGGTAAGTGTCGATTTTCCCTATCTTACACAGTACGCAATCCGTGACTTAGCGCCACAGAGGTATTACAAAAACGTCTATTAATTCCGCCCTTAGTGTTGCATACTCCCTGGAATTTTCCAGGGGATGTCATCTGCCCCCCCCCCCTGGCTACGCCCATGGTACAATATAGTAAGTTCATTTCTTTTTCGAGGTTTTGATGGCGGAAATGGCTGTTTCTGGTATATTTACCTGCTATAGAATCAGTCATTCACTATTTTTCCATTTGAAATATTCTCAAATTTGTTCAAACAACCTACTTAATAATAAAGGATCTCCACGCACATTACATTGCTATCACTTGTCATCACGTCCTTTGTCCGCCTTCTCCTCCTGCTATGTTTTTACTTCCCAACATACCTATAATACATAATACAATGATTCAACATCTGCTGAATATTAAATGATATAATGCCTGACAAAACAATAAGTGTAATTGAACGGGGAGGTGCCCATTGCGTGGTTTTCCGTCTCTTCGATACTTTTGAAGAAGCTGAAGGTTATGGAAGCTTATGCTTCTGTGAGGATTCATAGGTAAGTTTTCTTATTCCTCATGTGTTTTTATTTTTAAACAAACAAGCTTTTAAACAAGCTTTTTAAGTATGTATATGTATACCTATAATTTTGTTTAAAAATATAGTGATGTCACATAAATACGATCAAATTCTAATCGTAAGTGTTTAGTGTTTTGTAACTATGTAAAAATCGAACAATTTGCGGTCAATACATTATTATTATTATTAAATCCACCGGTGTATATAACTATTAAGTTGAAAAACACCACTTTAATATAATAGAATATAGATAGAAAAAAAATATAGATTAAAATAATCCACCTCACCGAAATATACCAAGCTTGGGACTCGACCCAACAACTTCCAGGCTGAGTCCACAGCCTCAAAAGATCTTCTCAGGTCCGTGACACAAACCAATAAATTTGTATTCAGTCAAACACGAACAGTAGTAAGTCCAGGGTTAAGGACAGGTGTACCTGTTTGAAGAGAAAAGTTAATAGGACGTGACGGCAACCTTTACAAGGAATTTATCCTTGGCAGGAGGTAACGAAGAAGGCACTGGAATGTCGCAGCACTACCAGGAATAGAATAATGTAAAAGTCAACATTAATCATATTGTCTCTCACTCCATCCAATTTAGGCTATCATGGAAACATCACATAAACGGTATGTCAGCAACTTAGCAGTCAGCACCTGATTGTATCATAATAATGGTGGACAATTGGTGATGTCGCATATTACTCATAT
The DNA here is from genome assembly GCA_024516035.1 of Bactericera cockerelli. Taxonomy (NCBI): domain Eukaryota; kingdom Metazoa; phylum Arthropoda; class Insecta; order Hemiptera; family Triozidae; genus Bactericera; species Bactericera cockerelli. Next base: position 41,388,608 of record CM044958.1, on the reverse strand, counting down.
TAGTGCCAGTATAGAACATGACACCTGTTCTATAACTATCCGTGGAACCTTATAAATTTCAAAATAATCGACATTAAATACAACGTCAGTCTTGTTTTTGACCATAACAATATTGGAAGTGTTGCAACAAATTCAGATAGAAAGACATACTTTTATGATAATTTCGAAAATACTAAAGCCAGCATAGGTGGGCAAGTTGAATTCACTAGTTCTCGTTCCGTCACTGAAGTTAAGCTATGTCCAGGAAGGTTAGGGATTAGATATGTCACCATTCAAATACAAACACTTGCGATGCTGAGGGCTATTTCCGGCCTAACCTAGGCTGTGTGAGATTAATGAGTGTAGCTGGTTTGTCAGTTTCCACCGAATGGAGGGTAAAACCCCTTCTCGAATAACCAAGAAGTTAAGCTTAAGCAACAAGAACAACTAAACTTATGCATGTTATCCACGGATATTGTGCACAATGTGCTTTTAACGAATTATTCTCGACGTGCCCCTGTCAGGTGATTTTTATCGAAAAAATCTCAAAAGAATTTTGACTTTACCAATGATCCGACCAATATTAAAGGACTAAAATTATTAATGTTTCAACGATGCAACGAATATTAAAAAATTAACGCTCTAGTAGAAGCTTAATCGTTCAATTTGTTTGACCGTTAAGTTGAACTATGCATTACCCCTATAAAGTAGCAAACACAATTAATTTTCTTCCTTAGTAGTTTGTATAGTAGCAAGATAAGGAAAACAGAGAAGTTCCTACAAAGTAGAGTTAGACAAGAAACAACTTGCTTCTCTTCCTTTTTGGTTTTCTCTTCAATTATCTCTTCCTTCTAACGTTTCTCTTCCTTCTTGCGTTTCTACGAGTATTCTCTTATCTCTTCCTTCTTGCGTTTCTATTCTCTTATCCCTGCCATCTTGCGTTTCTCTTCTATTATCTATTCTTTTTTGCGATTATCTTCCACAATATTCTCCTTCTTACGTTTCTCTTCTATTATCTCTTGCTTTTCTCGTTTCTCTTCCTTCTTGCGTTTCTCTTCCATTATCTCTTCCTTTTTGCGTTTCTCTTCAATTTTTTTTTCTTTCTTGTGTTTCTCTTCTATTCTCTCTTTTTTCTCTCATGTTTCTCTTCTTTCTTACCTTTCTCTTCCATTTTCTCTTCCTTCTTACGTTTCTCTTCGATTATTTATTCCTTCTTGTGTTCCTCTTCTATTATCTCTTCTTTCTTGCGTTTCTCTTCCATTATCTTTTCCTTTATACGTTTCTCTTCGATTACCTCTTCCTTTTTACGTTTTTCTTGCTTCCAACTTATCTCTCCTCACTTCTGATCTCGCTCCTTTTCTACACTTAGAAAGGCACTAAAGGCTAGTTTGGGAAAACAATATTGTGCTCATAAAAATAAAGAAAACTTTTTTCTTCTTTTTATTACTGACATTTTTATTGAAAAGTGTATCCCTGGATTAGTACGGTACCTACTTGGAATGTACGTACGTTGTCATCCGAAGGACTTTCTTATTCTTGGGGTCGACATAAAGAAATGAGATTTTTACTCCACATTCCCCGTCTGGTTTGGGACATAGATAGGACCATGCAGCATCGCCAGGGTTAGAGTGGTCACTTTGCTATTGTTGTAGCGGCCCGGCGCGGTGTAAGCTAATATCTTAGATCTTAGACAAAGAGACAGACTAAAAATAATATAGACCTCGTTTTCGTATGACGAAAGGAGAACAATTTTACAAGTTCATGATCTTCAAGATAATTGGAAGATACAAAAAAGAAAGGAAGAACAGAAATTTGAAGAGAATGGAGGGCAATTCCAGTAAATTAAGTTGATTTTTAATCTCTCTAGACTTTTCGATGCTGTTGTAACGTAGAGCAAATCTCGACCTTGGTATTATTATCCTGTTTTTCCACGTATTCTACTTACGTAGGTAATTCTACAGCTGCAACAATACGGTTTTTACTCCTGCCTAGTGCCTAGCCAAGAACAAACATAAATCTTCCTAGGACTAGGTAGGGACATTGTGGTCATTTGGTCAGTCGATATTTTGATAGGCCATGTTGGCTTGAGTCCTTGCAGTAATCATCTGGAACTTGACATAATTATACCGTCCGGAACATTATGGGATCTGTTCAGACAGTGGATAGTAGTAGTTAATTTATTGAAGTAAATGAAGTCATTGATATAGATTATCATGTAATATGCGATATAGGTGATGGGTGGAATATTAAAAATTATAATTAGACCCTGACGCGTTGTCAATCAACAATTTGGCCACCTTGCCCTTGTCAATTCCAATTGTTCTCTCTTTCATTGCATCAAGTGGCGGCGGTGGTGTGTCATTCTCACACGAACTGATTTTGTAGGGAGTTATTAGGGTACTTACCTAAAAAACCAACAAACATAATTGTTATAGATGTTATAATAATGGTTTTAGGCGAATATACCTTAAGGACTTTATTTTAAAATTAATACAACATAATAAATAAAATACATAACATTAAAATTATAGGTAAAATATGTTATAATAATATATTATTTACTATGATATTCACCCCAATGTTCTTCTATTGGTTACCTATCTTGTGGAATGGTCAAGCATATTTCAAAAAGAAGAAATACGCAATCGAAAAGGAAAACATAGCATACGTGTAATGTAATAATCTAAAACTTCTAAAACTAGGAGTAACATCTAAAACTTTCGCTCCTGAATAAATCTGAAATTTTAGAAATTTCAAACTTCCAATACAAATTTCAACATTCTTTTAATTCTATTTTTAATTTTTCTTTTATACCATGGAACCAAATAGTAAAGGTTATTTTGAATGTGATCTATGTGGTGTTGTAACAGTGACAAAACATGGTCTGAAAATGCACAGAGATTCTAAAAAGTGTTTAGTTCGTCAATCTCAACCTCAACCCTGCAGATCAAAAGAAGCTTCTTGTGCTGAAAATAGTACACCAGAGAGCATCCCCGAGAACAATCAATCTTTTGTTGAACGATTAAAATCAGTGAGACAGAATACGCGAGTTTTGAACCGAATTCCAAAAGGTGCGAGACAAACAGCTGTTTCAAGATACACAGAACTAATCAACGAGTGCCTTCAGAATAATGACCCAAAATCCTGGGAAAACTTGCTCTTGTTTCCTTACTCTGCCTTACAAAAGCCGAATCACGATTCCAAATACCGAAATCTGACCACTCAAGTTAAAAGAAATATTGAAAATCGAAATGGTATCCCGTATCCAAACCAGAACTTAAAAAGTAAGCATGATCAAGAAAACAACATCAGAAAAATTGTAGAATCTAAAATAAATGATGGTGATGTGAAAGGAGCGCTACGTGTGATTTCTTCTGGTGACACAGTAGCTCCCAAATCTGCTGATGTTCTTCGTCTTTTAAAAGAAAAACATCCAGATGCTCAATCTTCGGCTCGATACCCAAGCACACCAGAGAATGTTGACTTTGAACCAGATGTCACCGTCAAGGAAACATTAAATGCAATAAGAAGTTTCCCCAATGGATCTTCAGGAGGGATTGACGGTCTGAAGCCTCAACATTTAAAAGACATGATGCATGGGACCACTGAACAATCGGCTGAAAACCTTCTGACTTCTTTGGCCAAACTTCTTACCCTGGGAATGAGGGGTCTTATACCTGAAACAGTGTGCTCAATACTTTATGGTGCTAGTCTAACTGCTCTATTGAAACAAGATAGCAATATTCGACCTATTGCTGTAGGTAATGTAATTCGTAGAATGCTTGGTAAGATTATCAGCAAAAGATTGATGATACCACTTGGAAACATGTTACGCCCCACTCAGTTAGGATACGGCACTCCAAATGGAAGTGAGATAGTGGTTCACGCGACTAGACATTTTTTAGATGATATCAATGATAAGGAGGATGAAATTTTATTGAAATTGGATTTTAAAAACGCTTATAATGAAATATTTCGTGATAAATTGTTAGATGAAGTGAAAGAATACTTCCCTCAATTCTTTGCTTTTATTTGCCAAATGTATAAAGAGCCATCTTACTTGCTATATCAGGGAGACACAATCTTATCTGCACGAGGTGTTCAACAAGGTGACCCAATGGGAAGTTTACTTTTCTGTATAAGTTTACACAAATTGATTCAATCTCTAAAAAGTCCCTTAAATCTATGGTACCTAGATGATGGTTCATTAGGTGGTCCCATTGACGTGGTTTTAGAAGACTTAGAAAAAGTTATGTCTGCGGGTGAATCACTTGGTTTGTCACTAAACATGCACAAATGTGAAATTTACATTAAAAGTCAAGATCCTGTCGTACGGGAAAAATTATTGAAATCAATTTCAAAGAAATTTCCCGATATAATTCTACCGAGCGCATGCGAACTTACTTTGTTGGGTTCACCACTATTTCCAGAGGGGATACCATCCGCACTGAATAAAAAAATCAATAAGATTGATCTCCTGGTACAACGCCTGCATGATCTCCATGCTCATCATGGATTTTTTATTCTTAAAAATTGTTTAAGTTTACCAAAGCTTTTATATCTCCTCAGATCATGTGAAGCTTGGAAATATGGTACATTAGAACTCAAAAAATTTGACCAAATAATTCAACAAGGATTGGAAATAATCACTAATGTCAATATGAACGGAATTTCATGGCTGCAAGCTTGTCTACCAGTGAAATTGGGGGGTTTGGGCATTAGATTAGCGGCAGATGTAGCATTACCCGCCTTTTTGGCTTCTACACATTCTGTTGCTGCCTATATGTCACAAATCAGACCATCATTTTCTCTGGTAGACACAGCAAAAGATTCTCTAAGAGAATGGTGTAAGCTTTCCGAAGTCGCAACTCCCCCAAATTTCAACCTACAATATGATTGGGACAACCCGTTAATTAAGAAAAAGTATGATACTTTACTATCGGAAATACCGATACGCGACAAAATAAGATTGGTTTCTTTACAATCAAAAGAAAGTGGCGCGTGGCTACAGGCCATACCAATTTCAAATGTTGGGTGTTTCATGGATAATACCTCCTTAAGAATCGCAATAGGTTTAAGGCTAGGTGCAACCATATGTGTACCCCATACATGTCGCTGTGGGTTTGATGTGGATGAAACAGGACAACATGGACTAAGTTGTGTTAAAAGTGGAGGGCGTTATTCTAGACACTGTGATTTGAATTATATACTGAAACGAGCCCTGGGATCTTGTCATGTTCCGTCTGTTCTTGAACCATCTGGTCTTTTCAGATTAGATGGGAAAAGACCAGACGGCATGACAATGGTTCCATGGAAGAATGGTAAACCTTTAGTATGGGACGTAACATGTGTGGACAATCTAGCTAAAAGCAACATACAGTATTCACTACAAGGTCCAGGGGAAGCAGCGAAACATGCTGAAAAATTAAAAAAAGACAAGTATCGCGAAATTCACTCCCAATTCATTTTCTCTCCCTTTGCCGTCGAAACTTTCGGATCTTTTGGACCAGATGCCTTGGAACTATTTAATTCTATTTCCAAGTCTCTGGTACTTGAAACGAAAGAGAGACGTGCAGGGGAGTACTTCCGTCAAAGAGTGAGTTTCGCGGTACAAAGAGGGAATGTGGCATCAGTAATGAGCACACTGAAGAAAGACGAATCGTTGAATGAAATATATTATATCGTTTGAATAAAAAAAAAAAAAAAAAAAAAAAAAAAACGTGTAATGTGAGTCATCTTGCACTTTTAATCGTCAAAAGTAACTTAATTTTGATATGCAACTGATTTTTGGCTGTGACTATTGTTTTTGAAATTCTTTTTCAACAATATTTCAGTATTTCAAAAATAAGAACTTTGTATCTACTCTTTTTCGGCAATATTTCAGTATTTCAAAAAGAAGAATTAGGTATCTACGGAAATGGAAAACATACGTGTAATGTGAGTCATATTGCACTTTTAATCGTCAAAAGTAACTTAATTTTGATAGTAAACTGATTTTTGGAGCTGACTATTGTTTTTGAAACTCTTTTTCGACAATTTGACGATTGATGAACGAAAGCTAAGTGAATACATAATTGAAATTGACAAATTAAATTGAAATCGCCAATTCGCCACTAAGATTTACCGCTGTTCTAGCTACATAAATATGTATAAGTAAATATACACTATTATCTATGTGTCGCACATCATTTGTTAAATTCCCATGCTAAAACAACTGTTGTATTGAACATTTTATTGTGCTCCTATTGTGATTATTGAGAGACAAAAGTGAGAAACATAGCAATCATTCCAAATATTCCAATTCTGTAAATAAGTAGGTATATTCATTAATAATATTTATTAATTAATTTTTTTGTGTCAAATCTAAAGTCATTATTTATAGTGAAATTTCATTTTGGGGCCTAACTATCCTCAAACTTATATTTACATTATAATATTATTTTTTTCAATTGTAAATATTAATTAACGTTGAATATATTTATCACTACAACTGACATCTCGTGATGTTTCCCTTAAGACATAGTATGTACCTAATACGAGTGTTCTAAATGTATACAAAATAAATACTCAATATATTTTTATTTTTAAATCACCAAAACCTTCAACAACACAAAGCAACAACAATAATAATAACAATTAAACTTGCTGATATGAATGCAAACAACATATTTAGCATTGATTTTAACGAAATTATTGATACTGGACGCAATTTATTCAAAGGTAAGCTTGCAGTAGACAATGCTAGTCATATACCCAATCCAGAAAGAAATAATGACCTGCAAGATGAAACCGACAGACGTGAGCAGAATGGTGTTTACATAGACAAGGAACTAGTCGAAACATACAAAAGTGAAGCATCCTTGCACTGGCTACCCACTGAGATGATAGAAGCCATTCTCATATACCTTTCTCCCATGGACATCATAGCATGCTCTGCCGTCTGCAGAGTTTGGCGTAAGCTGTCCGACAACGCAACTATCTGGAGACTTCACTGTCATGAGAACATGTGGTCACCTCTCTGCAAAGACCAGGAGCCTTGTGTCCTCAACTCTGATCTGGACAGGAGTCACTACTCACTGTGGAAGGACTGCTTCCTGACGTACTCCAGAATCAGAAACAATTGGATGGAAGGTAAGGACTTGGTACTTTTAAAATATTATTTATTTATGTAGGTAGCCCAGTGGAAATCGACAGTTATACTAGTGATTTGGAGCAAAATATCAGGTATTGCTGATTTTTAGCTCTATTTTACACACATACATAATACTCGTATCATATGTAAGTACTTAGAACTCCGGGAAAGCTATTGTTTGATATATTATTAGGACTACCTCCGGAGTTTGGAATGATTAATTTTGTTCTTTAGCGAAGAAATAAGGACACGGAGGACGGAAAAATCCGTGCCCTGTAGGTGAACTTTTAGTTTTTGATAATAAAACTTCGAGAGTTGAGCAATGGAGCTGACAGTGGGAATATATGTAGTAAAATAAATAAGAAATAAAATGTAGCAAGATTCTATATTTTAACAAACGGAGTACCCTATATCCTCCGTTGTGGTGGCTCACTTTTAATAACAAAGTTAGATTATTTCCGTGGTACCAGGGTATAGGGCTCCGTTGTGTTCGCGCACTTATAGTTAGCCCTTATTACATAATATGTATGTATATGCGATTAATTTTGTTATTCGTTGCTTGACGTCTGTTTCAAAATACACAATAGATCATACTAGACGGGGCGGAGATTTTATTCTCCATTCGCTGGAAAATCATAATTCGTACACCCACATTCACCTCACCCAGTCTGAGTGGGGTTGGTAGTTAGCCAGCATCACAAGTGGTTGCCCACCAACTCCAAATTTTGCTGGACGATGATTAACTTCAGCGATCCTACGAGAGTTGTCGTATTTAACGTGCCATTGAAGTCGCTGGCTAAATATTACACTTCAACTACCGATTCCATAAGATTCCAGTAAGGTTTAAATGGAATAAACAATAAGTTACATATGATTATGGCTCTGGTTAACTTTGAAAACACGCTTTAGTCTTCAACACTTGATTACAATCTATAAACAATATGTTTTGTAGAGATTTATACTAACCAGTCTTTAGTGGTAAAACGCAAAACCTAGGCACAAGCATTACAAGCATGGAAATGAAATAAACATAAAACCAACAGTACACACATTGCATAGGCTTTCCCATGAGATAGAAAATTAATTGCTCTAAAAGTTCCACATTCCCATTATAATTTACCTACTTATTAGCATGTAGGTAATTTGCATAAACATTTTCTCTAGGGTAAATTAATCTCTGTTTGAATTTGAATAATTCCAGGTAACTCTTGGCAAAGGACTGAACATTTAGATAGCAATTATACAAATGTGGTCGCAAATAGTAATACCATCATAACATGGTTCTTCATCCAAAACATCAAGATCTACAAAATTGTGAACCATACCATCGTTGAGTGGCAAAACGTTTTGCCTGTGCTTAAGAAGAGACCAATCCAGAGCATTGTCATCAACGAGCAGAGGAACGCCTTCGTCGTGATTCAGTACGGTCTCTTGCAATATTACGAGGAGACGGTAAAAAAGAATAACGCAGAAATAGAGTCCCACTTTATTCTCAAGTTTTGCAAAAGTTTTGATGTAGATGAACGTAACATAGAATTGTGCAACCGAAAAATTAACAAGGAATTTCAAGAGTGGTATGAGCGGAATGTAATTAGATGTAATGTTAATTTAAATGTAAAATTTAACCATGGCAATTTGTTATACGTGTGTGAGTTGGAAAGGAAAACACTCTATGTTTGGAATATAAATACAGCGGAGCGGAGAACAGTTATCAATCTAGGACAAACCGTACATAAATTTTATTCCAAATCTAATCCTACCGTACTGAATTTTAAATTAAACAAAAGCAAATTATTCGTTGCTGTGCAGATCTCGAATACAATTTATCTCATTCTCATTTTCTGTCAGAGAACATTCAGGCTGATCGAGCAGATCAGGGTGAGCAACTCTGTGCTTGACTTTCATGTCAACGAGAAGTACCTGGTGCTGGACCTGATGGATAACATTCGTTATCTCCAGATCTGGGAGACTGTCTCCTTCACCATCCTCAACAAGAAGTGCAAGATAGTGGGTGACGATGAGAAGCTGGGCAGTATTCTCTTGGTCGACAATGAGGTGATGTTCCACAGGGACAACAGTGTCATCATCTACGACATCAAGCGGAAGCAATGCAGCACCTACCCCACCTACAAGATCGGAAGCATAACCAACATTATCCTGGCGCCGTTCAACCTCTTCATCCTGGAGTACCTCATGTCGGACAGAAAGTTTGTCTACTGCCTCTACGACAGGGTGACGTACAGGTGGGCAGTGAAGAAGTTCATCATGACTTTCAAGAGAAAACCACAAATATTGTTCTCAAATCTAAACAGCATTATTATCAAGGAATTCAATCTGTTACATTATTTTGCATTTTGGTAATATAGTCATATCTGTGCCGACAACGTACATTTTCTGTGTGTTTTTATGAGAACTCTGAGACCCAGAGCCAAGAGCTATGCAAGAAACATGAAAATCTTAGTTCTCTTGATTGAGGTCAGGTATAATAGGCTCTTAATACCCTTACACAACAATTAAATCAAACCAACAGTAAGTTGTTATAAGGTACCCGGCCCATTTATCGCCACCTTAAGCTTCTTTTATTTTTGATTTTTTTTTGTGTTATAGTTTTTTCTGTAAGAATTAAAGTAACACCTATAATATTTAGTTGTTTCTTAAATCGAAAGATTACTGAAAGCAAAATTAATCCTGAAACCTAAGGAAACATTTTTTCTCAGACCTCCAACTTTGGCGATATTAGGGTACAGTGTATCCTAATATCGCCACCTAGGTGGGGATTTTAGGACAGATTAATAATAAAGAGTAAACCCAAAAGAAACAATTAAAGACACTCACATGCAAGTAGTAACCAAAAAACTGAATTAATTCAAATTAGCTTACCTTGCAATATTATAAAAGCACTTGTTGAAAATGAAAATTATTTTTTTTTATTTTTTTGCGGGCAACCACGGTTGTTTTGAAAACAACGAGTAAACATTTAAAGATAATTACACAAGATGCTCATAATGAATGGCGCCAATTTTAACAATATCTACTGAGATAACGTGGGATGGCGAAATTAGGCCCATGGCGATAAATGGGCCGGGTACCTTATACATATTTAATTCTAAACATGTTAGAAACAGACCATATTCAGAAGTGATCCTCATCCAGAAGCCATATGCTCCTACTCGATTTACTTAACTTAACAATGGGGACAAAAATGAATGAAGGTATTTTATATCCTGCTTTTAAAAGAGCTTTCATAGTCGTACATATCACGATTAAGGGACTGATGTGAATTAAAATCTGTTCATGTGGAAAATAACTTGACGATCCTGACCCATTAAAAATTTCTCTTCTCAAATTGATTGCTTCAACATTCCATTCCCAGGAAATCGTAAAACTCAAGGAAATTCAATTTTGAAAGAAAAGTAGAGTACCTATAAATTCTTCTCTTAGAACAATATTTAAAATGAGGACACCTCTTGTTTGATCAATCCAAAATCGTAGAAGAAGATGAAAATTCGCCATTTCGCCTCCTTCAAGGGTTTCCGTTCAGTTCGTCCTCCAAAATCCCAGGAGGGATGATAAAAAATAAGAATAAGTTACAGTAATAACAATAAATTAATAATACTCATATTGATCATAATATTAATAGGAGACGCCTCCATGCAGTTATCTTAAGCATTCAATTTAATACGAAGTAGGTATAACACATTGAGTGCAAAATATTGCACAATAATGGAGTTTTAAGTATTATTTTTCTCCCCATAATGGAGGCGTTATTGTATCTAATGTTCTCAGATATTTATCATTCACGGTTGTTATATTAATATCCAATTCCCTGGTGCTTCTCTTTGTACTTTGGGGTGAGTTTGAAAGAAAGATTATTGATCGCACTCAGTTCCCCAGTTGGAAGATGCTCAGTAGCGATTTTTTTAAAAAAGAAATTATGAACACACGGTTTATGAGAATTTTCAGGAAAAATCTGATCAAGAAATGTCTACTTCTAGCAGAGGAACCTATCTGATGTCATCCTGGAATGGAAAGCAAATTAGTGAAAAAATGACAGCTATTTCGGGAACAAATATTTTGATTTTCATGGGGTGTCAGGTTTTTTAGTACATTATTTACTTTTTTCAGTACTAGTTTAAAAATATGATTCTAGTTTCTTCATGTTCATTTAGTTATTTTTGGTGAGATGAATTTCCTCTTTGAGCTGTGTTTTCTAAAAAACAAAAAATAATCGAATACCTATATTTAAGCCTAGGCCTATATTGTACTCTTACATTTCGATAGTGACTTAGTGAGTCTACCTAAGGTTGAGAAATATACTTAATATATTAGCTATTCTAAAAATCACAAAAAAAGCGGAAATTTTCAAACAATGGGGTGGCAGAAAAATAGACTTTGCTGCCCCATCCCTCGTCATGCAGCTTTCCATTCGACAGTCAATTTTTTCTTACGAGCCAGGACTTTATATTTCTTTCCTTCTGAAAATCATGTTAGTATTGTGTTGTGCAGGAAACTTTTCAATATGAACGAGAGAAAAAGAAAGGCATTATTTCTTCTCAACTGAAAATTTGTAAAGAAGAGAGTCAGATCCTTGCAATCACTGCACAATTTTCTTCGAGTGTGGATGATTTCTGAGAATTTTGTTCCCAGTAAGCCACTTACAATTATTATTTGCTTTGTTGTTCAAAATCTGAGTTTCCATCTGGAGGTCAAGGGTTCGGTTTTCATTCCGGATTTACCAAGAAATAGATCGCCCTGACTTGTTAGTCGGCCCTATACTCGTATATCAAACTAAAACATTTCACATTTATCTATTATTTTGAACGTTTTTTCGAGAAATTTCTGCACTTTGTTCCATGCATAAGAAAGCATAATAAAATCCAACATCACTCCCGCAGTATGCTGAGGAAGTATAGAGGTAGAGAGAAAAGTGAGTTTACTTACATCCCAGTAGCACCAACTCTACCGAGCAAGAACTAAGTAAGTACCTCTATTTTACTGAGAAAATACACGGAGAATCTAAAGGAAAGGAAAGTTCTACTAAGCAAGAATAACAACAAATATGATAATAAATAAATTTCTAACATGATTTATTTCACATCCTACGTGCTCACTATGCGTACTAGCTTTCCCGTCAGAATGAATCAAATAATACTTACACACATTTTTTCCATTTCCTAAACATTTTTCTGTTATGGAACTGAAGGAAATTTCCATATTTTGAACACAGGCATATTTTATTATTGCATTTTCCATATGTACCCACACGCGAGTCCAGAGTTACCGAGTATTCCCTTTTCAATATATTTTGACCAATGAGTAAAACCATAGAGGAAGACACCCTTGCCTGAACTCCTGCATACGAATCGTAAGGACTAGGTCCTTTTACAGAGATTGAAAATAACCAAATTACTGAACATATAAAAAGTTAGCGTTTTGAGATTTACTTCAAAATAGCATTAATTTGAAAAAATTATCGACTGTCATTTTTTTTTTTAATTTGAATTAAATAAAACTATTTTACCACGGTTAAAAATAATATTTGAACTATGTAGATTGTAGATCATTTGGAAACTGGTTTGAATACGTAGGATTGAAGTTTTGTTCTATCAAGTAGGTACTATCACATCCGGAATCGGAGTTAGTTCATTCGTATTAGGAAGTCTGTTTCTTACACCTTCACTTCATCATTTCCGAGATCTTCCTCCATCCCTGTGTGTGGCTGACAGCTTAACATTTGCTTCTTCCAGATGAAGCATCCCATTATTCATGTTAAAGCCCCCCCAATATTTGACCGCTGTCATAGAAGCTCAAATCGGAGAGACAACTAATACAGGGTGCAAGTTGCTACGCGACCATTCCTCTCGCTCTTAAACATATTTTAGGAGCATAATAATAGAAAGAAGGAGTAAGTTCCTCGAACTTATACATATTTTAGGAGCATATTAATAGAAAGAAAGAATAAGTTATAATACAGTAGCTACGTCGAAAAGAGGGGTCTATCGTGCATAGGATCAGGTAAAACAATCTCAAATTTCATCTTTCATATCCAATTCGAAAACACTTAACGCACTTTTTGCACGATATCGATATAGGTACCTTGTAATAGGAATTTCCCGATGTATCGAAAACCGATATATTTATGTTTATAAAATAATTTTTTTTGGTCAATGTATCGATATATTTCCAAAACAGACATCCCTATACCTTTTGATTAAGAATCCTGTATGGTGTATGGACTGTAACTGTATATTTTCCTTGAGAAAACACTCTTCACACGTCCTGCATTCATGTCTAATCCCATCTTTATTTTTCAGATGAAAATCATCTCTTCTTTCCCTAGCTTTATCCCATTTCACATCCTTCCTTCTCCCACTTCTTCCCAAACTCATTCCTCTTCTCTATCTGTTTTGGCCTTCTTACATTTGTGTTTTCTTTTATTCCAATGTGTCGCTCCCACGTATTTGTATGTCCCTTCTAGTAATATATTTGGTTTCTTTTGATATCCTCTGTTTGGACTGTCCCAAGCCATGAGCAATATGTACCTACATCATATATATGTGGTTCTTTTTGACGTCTTTAGTTCAACCTTTTGCGAAAGGTGATTTATGCTTTCATGAAAATGTTACAGATTCTTTGCTACGTTTTTTTCTGTCAATCGACCTTTTTCTGTGCCTTTCTTGCGTAATCTGTAGTACATAAATATTGTATAAGTTGTGTTTTTTCATCTGTCTGATTATTATTGATGTGCCGACACTGCCGACAGATCTGCAGAATAAATATTCCTATTCTACAACAACTATTAGGGATCACAAGTTTTCGACTTGGTCACTAAACTTATAGCTTATAATCATGCAGGTTGCTGAAAGTTTGCCACATTACCATAGATGGCATGCATTGATTAATAGAGATTCAAAAGAGCTTGACATGGCATCAGTATCTCACCCTCCCCACTCAGTCCTTAGTAGAAGAACCACTGGGGATGTGAACCCCATTACTATCTTGGTTCCCATTCTCGCAAATTCCCTATGGGAACACAATGCATCAGTCCTTTTCAAACCTTTTCACAACATCATAGGTTTACAAAAATATTACTATACATTTTGATATTGCTAAAATTTATCAATAAAACAGGTTGATACATTTCTGAATAGTGAACATTGCGGCAATGTGATGATGTGATATCAATATTAGATTTAAATCAATGCTGTTGGAAATTCAGGTCCTAGGCCTTAGGACTTCGAATGAATCAATTTTTGCCAATATCACAAATATCAATGCACAATAAAGGGTGGAAAGATTGTAAAGTAAAGGGTGCGCATGCGCAGTAAAACTGACAGATTTTACTGACTAAAGGAAAGTGTTGATTAAATAGTATGACAATGCACCCCTTGTATTCTTTGAAAAGGAGAACACTTTTCAGGATGAGAGAGGCAATTTGGTTTTTGACCTCGAGTTGCAAACTGATAATGGACACATGTTCTCGCTCACAGACACAATTTATAAACTTTTAGTTTGTGATCGACATGTCTAGACTATCACCATATACACCCATACATAATTTATAACACTTCCAGTGTCAAACACAAAATTAACCCATGCGTGCAGTTCTAGGTATATTCTTCCTTTTGTTCGTTATCAAACGAAGTTTACATAGGTACTCGTATGTCGGTGTAGTTCAAAGTTTTTATTCTGGGGAAATCAGTGAAGTTACCTCTGTTGTTTGATTTAAACAATAAATTTTATCTTTCACAAGTACCGAATCTCTAAGCAAAGTGAGCCCAATTCAAGGGTAGGGATAGGGATCATCACTGTGACTTGACTGAAGTCACCACTTTCTCTTTTTTTTTTTTTTTTTTTGGGGTTTAACGTCGCTTTCAACTGCCATGGTCATATCACGACGGGGGTTTTACCCTCCATTCGCAGGAAACTCACAAACCTGCTACTCACATTGACCTCACCCAGCCTGAGTGGGGCCGGGAAAAGCCAGCGTCACGAGAATTAGAATTTGAATGGTCACCCATCCAAGTCTTAACCTCGCTGACTTTCTCTTTAATATCAACATCTCACATCTCAGTAACATTGTCTCTTCGAAGGTTTTTCCAAATTTATGTATCTCCACACTTTTCATTAATGTGCACCACTTACATCACACTGGATAGAGGAAGAAAATCAGGATACTAGAAACCAGATAATTCGTCAGAGATGGGTGACATTCCACTCATGAAGGAAATCAATAGTATTACAAATGTACGCTCATAAATTTATAATTTTGAAGAATTTTATGGTCGGTCCTATCAATAACTGATAAAACCGCGCTAATTTGACGAATCTTTTGGAACTAGCATTTCCAATCCGAGATTCGTACCAAACCGAGGTTTCCTAAAATTGATAGAACCGGCCATTAGTGGTTGTAAAGAAAAAATGTACATCATTATATTATTTTGTAATTCTGTGATACCGCTAAGAGTGTCACTTGATAACACAGAGAATCCTACACATCTGATTTGTGAAAAATGTATGTCCCGGGAAATATTGACCTTATGAGGATGACATAGGAGCGCGAGATAGCAATGAGACCAAATTTGAAAGTGGTACGCTCAACACATCATGTTGTCTGGAGTTTTCTGACTCTGTCAATGGAACTCGTGAAACACGTTTTACCATGTTGCTTTCCATTGAGTTGGTCTTGAAGCATTCCGCATAGGAGCATACCACATGTTAATTGTGGCCTCCGTAGAATACTACCTCCAATGAGGAATGGTGTAATACGACTGCAACACTGTAAAGTTATTCACTTGCCGCGCTACCTGGACAATTACCGTTGGAATTGCTATTCGGGAAAATTATACCTTGCAGATATATTATGTAATAGCAAATGCTGGAAAAAAGTACTGTGAAAAGTTGCTCTTTTTCCAAGTTGACAAAAAATTGAGAATGCAAGTAACCAGGCAAGGAATGCAATTTTAAAAAATCAAAAGACTAACAGTTCTTAATACATCATTTGAATTCTTATGAAATTTTATTTAGATATTATATCGGGCTTCGGCTTACACAAGTATAATTATCCACATTAGGTAGAATGTAAAGAAAAACTCTATTTTTGTATAGGGAAGGTGTTTGACATTACCACACAGTTGGTAAATCTGAAAAAAACTCTAAATTACTTCGGTAAACGCTGAAACTTTCAGTTTCAGACTATGAAGGTCGATGTACCAATATGTATGTACCTAATAGGTATATGTATTGAGTAAACATAATGTATAATGTATAACCAGTATAACCGAGGTTGTTACTGTACCCTCACGAGCGATTAAGTTTTTTTTAATGTCTATTTAAAAATATTCAATTTCAGCTGTTTTATTCAAAAGAAGGTTGATGATATTTATTGCTCGATCTCTAACAGTCATAACCAATATGGGGTCAACACGAAAAGTTCCTCCCCTCCCTTATTGAAATGTTTCAAGGGATACAATTTTTACTATTGTTGAACTTTTTGAATCCCGTGGCCATGCCTGAACTTTATCTGTCAGGCCATAAAATATACATTTTTTATGGCATTAATAAAAAACTTACTAGCCTATTTCAAACATGTTAAATTATTATACTTTAAATATCCCACGGGACTGTATGGTTATCAGGCCTGCATTATTTCATATCAACCGCGCATCTATTACATTACACAGTAGGTAGGTATTATAAATAATATATCATCATGGATGTTATAAATACCCACCTAAGTCATATTTTACTTTATTAGTAGGTATGCCTAGTTGCCTACCTAATTTAATATTCTACAACATAATACATCAAAGCCATACCCAAACCACACAGATTTGTATGTTGGTAGAATTGAGGACTTCGTATCGATTCCTGTCACTAAGTGATTTTTATTGAAAGTGAGCACCTACCTATATATTTTTTTTTGTAAATATAATTACTTACTGACTTACTCAAAGGGGCTTACAAAATAAAATTTTGTCCTTATAACAATAGTGAAAACAACAGGTCGTTACCTATTACCTTTCGTTTTAGGTTATACAGTAAAAACATCCTAAACTTTATAGAAAACGCTGTAAAAATACTCATAATAACCCAATACCCTACATTAGCTCCTTCAAAGTACCTTGTTGTAATACCCTGTAAAAATAAAGTCATCAACCATATGTAATATTCTTGTAGTTTTCCTGAAGAAAATTTTCAACCTCTCCCAAACCATGTCAAAGTACCCCTCTCTTCTTCTTCTACCTCCAGGCTAATTTTCTTCATGGCGCAATCATTACTTCTGAAAGTTTTTCTTCCTTGTTAATTGTATAAAAAAACTAAGAGACTTGGCAACCGTGAGAGTTTGCCCACTAAAGTTCGGGTACATACAATTGTATACAGTATGTTTCAGAAAAGGTGGCCACCCCCTCGTAACTTTTGAACGCGACGGAATTTTTCAACTCTGTAAAGTCCTAAGTATAGGAAGTGCCCTATGGCCCGTCCTGTGGTCATATTTATTTTTGGCCCCGATTGGCCCTTCCGGCTTTTAGGCCATATTTTTTCATTTTTCTCGAGAATTTTAAACGGAATGCTATATTTTTTATTCCTGTTAATTGAAGTCCAAGTTAGACTGAGTATAATGAGCTTTTAAAATTTTCAAAAACCGTATCAGGGGCGGAGCTAGTAGGGCGCAAGGTTCAAAACTGTTACACGCTGTATTTCAGCGTTAGTTGGATTTTTTAGTACTTTTTTTATTTTCATAGGTTCAAAATATTGTTTTACACCCTATGAAATCAAAAAAAATATTCTTGTTTACATCTAATCAGGGTCATACAAAAGGTTTTTGTAAAAGTACTTTTTTTCTTACGTCAATTTTTCCGTAAATTAATGGTGTTCTCGAAATTGGCATTTTTAGAGGTGAAAGTCTGCAGTGACATATGCTTTTTATGCTTGAAATCGAAAGAAAACTTAACGGAGAAGCTATTAAGATCATAAAAAAAGCCATTTAACCTGCTAGTTTTTTCACGACAGTGTCCGGTAAAGTGGGTGAATTTCGTATTGGATTTTTTGTTGTTGAGGAAACACAATTGGCATAGAAAATAAATAATATCTAATAAGGGAATAATACTTCAATAAACATAACTAAATGCGAAATTAAATTAAAATTATTTCTCCTCAATCAGTGCCGGATATTTTTTTTTCTCTCTCTCTTTTTTTCACTTTTCAAAGTTCAAGTTAAGCCAGCGTCGATGGCATGTTGAATACACCGGTTCCCTTCAGAACACCGAAGTTAAGCGACATCCAGCGAGGTTAAGACTTGGATGGGTGACCATTCAAATTCTAATTCTCGTGACGCTGGCTTTTCCCGGCCCCACTCAGGCTGGGTGAGGTCAATGTGAGTAGCAGGTTTGTGAGTTTCCTGCGAATGGAGGATAAAACCCCCGTCGTGATATGACCATGGCAGTTGAAAGCGACGTTAAACCCCACTTAAAAAAAAAGTTCAAGTTGTATCAAAAATAATTATTGGATAATGCTGCTTCTAAAGTCGGCCTAGGGGTCCCCTCTTGAGACAATTTTAGTTGGTAAGTTGGTAAAATCTGTAGAAAACACATTGTCAATCATTTTGGAGTCAGTCCGATGGCGCTTTGAATGTAACGATTCTTGTAGGATCACCGAAGTTAAGCAACGTCCAGCGAGGAGAAGAACCCAGGCTGGGTGAGATAAATGTGTTTAGCAGGTTGGTGAGTTTCTTGCGAATGGAGGGAAACACCCCCGTTATGATATGACCAAGCAGTTGAAACGCGATATTAAACCCAAATTTAAAAAAATCATACTGGTGTTGCTAGTAATGAATACCAGGTCTCTAAATAAAAATCTAATTATCTCAAAATTTAAGAGAAAAAAATACCAGGTCAAGTACCAAACTCTTGAGGGTGAAAATTAAACCAATTCAATTTTTTAAAGAGGAGAAGAGAGAGAGAGAGAAAAAAAAATATATCCGGCACTGATTTAGAAAAAATAATCTTCATTTATACTCGCAGTTTGTTATGTTTATTGAAGTATTATTCCCTTATTAGGTATTATTTATTTTCTATGCCAATTGTGTTTCCTCAACAACAAAAAACCAATACGAAATTCACCCACTTTACCGGACACTGTCGTGAAAAAACTAGCAGGTTAAATGGCTTTTTTTATGATCTTAATCGCTTCTCCGTTAAGTTTTCTTTCGATTTCAAGCATAAAAAACATATGTCACTGCAGACTTTCACCTCTAAAAATGCCAATTTCGAGAACACCATTAATTTACGGAAAAATTGACGTGAGAAAAAAAGTACTTTTACAAAAACCTTACTATGACCCTGATAAGAAGTAAACAAGAATATTTTTTTGATTTCATAGGGTGTAAAACAATATTTTGAACCTATGAAAATAAAAAAAGTACTAAAAAATCTAACTAACGCTGAAATACAGCGTGTAACAGTTTTGAACCTTGCGCCCTACTAGCTCCGCCCCTGATAAGGTTTTTGAAAATTTTAAAAGCTCATTATACTCAGTCTAACTTGGACTTTAATTAACAGGAATAAAAAATATAGCATTCCGTTTAAAATTCGCGAGAAAAATGAAAAAATATGGCCGAAAAGCCGGAAGGGTCGATCGGGGCCAAAAATAAATATGACCACAGGATGGGCCATAGGGCACTTCCTACACTTAGGGCTTTACAGAATTGAAAAATTCCGTCGCGTTCAAAAGTTACGAGGGGGTGGCCACCTTTTCTGAAACACACTGTATATGTATAATACTAGCCGTTTGCCCGTGCTTTGCAACGGGACTAAATTTCAAATTTACTAAGGCATGGCCGTACTGCTGGACAGCAATGCCTTTTTGAACTTTTTATAATTTTTATGGACAAAGCGATAATGGTTTTGGGGGGATCAATTCTGAGACATTTTTCGCTATCTCTTACCGTTTTGGCTAAACAACTCTGGACAAACAAACATAGGTAGGTAGGTAGGTAGGTAGTCCTTTTTTCTGTTTTATATACAGGGTGTTTCAGAAAAGTGTGCATTAATTTTAACCACGTATTTTATGTACCATTTTAGGGGGGGTCAACTCTATAACAAAATGGGCGAAAGTGCTTCATAAGGGAGATACACATCTCTAAAGGTTCTTTAAAAAAATCTTAGATTTTAAATTACGCCTTACCTGTTAGAGTTATTGAAACGCGGAAAAAAATTGACTCCCAATACAAGATGACGCCGTTATTTTGATGTGAGAATTGAGGTCATTGCACTTTCAGGGACGGCCACAGGGGGGTTAACTGAAAGAAAATGTATCTCCCTTATGAAGCACTTTCGCCCATTTTGTTATATAGAGTTGACCCCCCCTAAAATGGTACATAAAATACGTGGTTAAAATTAATGCACACTTTTCTGAAACACCCTGTATAGAGATACATTAGATACATATACAGGGTCTTCATAAAGTCTCACCCAGGCCTAGGTTTCTCGAAAACGACTCAGAATATCAAAAAACGCAAAAACCCGTATTCCTTTATATTTAAGGGGATTGATTTTCAGCCAAAAAATTTTTTGCCTACACGGCCCCAGTCAGGCTGGGCATGGACCAACTTTAAAATCTTAAATAGAATGGTATGTCTTGTGGCATATTGTTTTAAAGGTCTTATTGAGAGAAGTTCATTGCAATAAATTTCAGTGTGCTACGACTTACCGTTCTCGAGATACAGGGTCGGACGTCCTGCGTAATATCCATATATTTTGACCTATAACTCGATAACCGTAAATTATGGAGAAAATTTTTCTAGTTTATAATAACTCCTTATGATGAGACTTTTCGAACAAGTTATAACTCGACATACTCTGTTGATGTTAGTTTCTGGTCGGTTTCGTCAGCAAGCCGGACGAACAGTCAAAAAAAAAATTAACGAAAAAACAAATCAAATTTTAACTTGTTCGAAAGTTCTTGCTATAAGAAGTTATTATTATCAAGAAAAAATTTCTCCATAATTTACGGTTAACGAGTTATAGGTCAAAATATAGGGATATTACGCAGGACGTCCGACCCTGTATCTCGAGAACGGTAAATCGTAGCACACTGAAATTTATTGTAATGAACTTCTCTCAATAAGACCTTTAAAACAATATGCCACAAGACATACCATTCTATTTAAGATTTTAAAGTTGGTCCATGCCCAGCCTGACTGGGGCCGTGTAGGCAAAAAAAAATTTGGCTAAAAATCAATCCTCCTAAATATAAAGGAATACGGGTTTTTGCGTTTTTTGATATTTTGAGTCGTTTTCGAGAAACCTAGGCCTGGGTGAGACTTTATGAAGACCCTGTATACAAGGTAATAGTTAAATTATATCTAAAGCACACATAATATATTATGTAGATACGTATTATACAGACATAATTATTATAACAACCTGAAACCTATTGTATAGGTAGATACATATTCATACCTAATAAGTAATCTACTTCTGCGAGTGTTTTGATAATTTTGATCTAATAAAGCTCATGTCGTTCCCCAGATTTCTCCATACCAGGCAATATTTGAGTAGCTTGATCATAGGTAATTCACACCACTTTATTTTGAGATAGTTTCTCGAGTCATAATATAAGAGGATCGAAGCTAACATGAATTCTCAAAGTCAAAGTTTTTTGAACTTTTACTTGAGCTGTCAAGAAAAGGGCAAAAAATATCCAATTACCGAACTTAATTAGAGGAAGATAAAAGATATAAAATAGAAGTTGAGAAATAAAAAAGAGATAGAGGATAAAAAGAGATTCCTATTGCTAATTAGGAAGGTTTGATATCTAGGTAACAATCATGCAGGTATAGGTAGGTAACATAATTTTTACTGTTATATAAAACAGTTTTTTAGAAAGCGTTCTCTCGATTCGAGAATGATAACAAGAACTTCTGAAAGGATTGATCCCAACGAATTTTACATAGGTAATTATATATGACTTGAGTACCAGCGTTGTTGGGTAAACCCTATCTAAGTGACCACCAGGATAAGAGACAAATAATTACGATGGTCGGGGATTGAACTTGGAACCCCTGGCTTGTAACCTAAGCCCCGCGCACCGTTCCGTATGGCGCTTGGCTAAGAATAAGACCACGCTGTTATCCTCCTGTCGTAAAAGGCGACTAACAGTACCATCTCACATCTCTGAGAAGCTGTTGAAAAGTTTAAAAAAAAGTGATCTTCATAAAGTCTCAGGAGTTGCTGGGAAGCACTTCAAATGGTTCTCAAAGGTTTGTAAACGCCCTGAAGTTTGTGAAAGAAGGATTATTTCTAAGGAACTTTTCAAATGAGTAGTCCTGGGCAGAGGTAGGCGAAAATATTCATAACTCACTCGCCCAAAAGAGCAAAAGAAATGCTCTGTCTGAGCAAAGAGGAGATCTTGTCACTGACTTTCAAATAGGCCACTGTAGCCTCAACCAATATCTAAACAAAATAGACATACGTAGCTCTAAAACCAAAAAAAAAAAAAAAAAACAAATTCTCTGTGAATGTGGAGCAATCGACTGAAACACTTCTTAAGGCTGATTCTAACACCTAAAGAAGTTATCAAAGTCAAGTCCTAAAAGAATCTTAAGCTACATTAAAAGCTCTGATCTTTTTTAGAGTTACAGGAGCATGTCACACAAGATCTTAAGTGGCAGTGACAAAGAGCTTTCGTAGGCGACAGGCCTACTTATACCAATACCAGAAAGCTCTTAAGCTCCGTGATAAGAGAACTGATAAGAAATAATGAAAATACTAATAATTACAATAATAATGATAAAAAATAAATAATAACAAAACTAGGGAGTTCTTGTGGTAAATGGCTCTTTTGTAGTATTGTGAGATGCTGACACATATCAAAACAATCAAAATATTATTTAATTGAATATTATATCAGGAAGAGACTGGAGTGGAGGTGATTTCCTACCTCGCCTCTCCGGGGCAGTGGGGACAGCAGAAATTATTAGGGTTGACAAGAGAATCCCCAACTGTCAGCAATTTTAATGTGGGAATTGTGACAGTTGAGTGGCGGCTGTGCGTTCACCACTAGAGGTGTGCCTGGCGAGGGCTGTGGTATTTCCTTTGTTTTTCAAGATATTCACAGAAGTCACTATTAACATTTGGTGAGAGAACCAGCGCTTTTAGTATTTAGATAAATTTCTATTAAATTTTAATCAACCAGGCATTTTCTGCTATTCACGGTTTTCAATATTTTATTGTTAAAATTATAATAATTGTTCATTAATATTACATTTTAAAAATTCCACTTTAATCTCTAATTTTACAAAAAAAAAAAAACCACAAAATTTTTATCGGCGACGATTTCAGAGCATAAAATATTTAGTCCTCGTTTAATGCGGGAGCAAAAGGGAAAATACCTACCTATGCATATAAAAAGGTGAAGAGATAGATAATTTTGCCAGGTAGGTATCCTCGTGACGTGCATGCCCTGTGATGTCCCTCTACCTGCTCTGCGTGTCGGCTAATTATTTTAATTATCACTTGAAATTTGAATCACGTACCTGTTCGAGCTTATAGAAAGGAAAAAAAACAACACAATTTCACAAGATTTCACTCCTCTTCTCTTACTTTTCTCCCTAATCCTTCTCCTCCTTTCTCTCTCCTCTTTCATCTCTTTTCTTTTTTCTCCTTCCTTAGGTATTATTTTTCCTCTTAGCTTCGTCTCCTCTCTGGGCGCCGTCTCTCTCCCCTTCCATTATCTGTACCTCCTATTTCCCTTCCTCCTTCTTTTCTTTAATCCACCTCGCTCTATAATCTTTTTCGTTCGTCACGGAGTTAATTAATTAAATTTATGCAGATCAAATATTTCTGATGTTTGTGTTATGGTTACGAAATGTGCTGGCGAAGAGAATAATATTATTCTGCGCGGAACTCACCAGTTAGAAAATTAAAATGCTAGTTAGAATAGTTTGCGAATTATTATGAGGTGCAAGAATTCTGTTCTGAATACTGATTAGTCATTGTCTAGCAGCTAGCTGCAGCTTGAGGTAGCTAATGCAATGCATGTTGCAGGAGCCGCAGGTTTTGGATTCGATCCCTGCTTGTGGAAAGTTTTTTTTCCCGTAATATTTATTCTCTAGCTGTAACCGTTCAAGAGTTGTGACTTATAGCAGACGGCGCGGGGCACGAAAAACGATTTAATCAGTGCTTTTTATTTATACTTTGAAAAACACTAAAATGGCTCAAAGGAATAGCATGTTTTTTTTATATCGAATTGAGATTATAATGTGCCTACACTACCTAGTATAACGAGAAAATTAATATTATAAATTTACTAATTTATAAACAAAAATCCTCGTAAGCAGAAACTCTGCTTTGAACATACAGAGTATTTAGTATCCTTTCACTCAAAGTTGATTAAAAAAGCTCAAACTTTCAAAGGTAAAAAAGCGCGAAAAAAAAAACTCAGCTAACTAGACTTATACAGAATATACAGGGTGCGCTTGTGGTGAAATTTATTCCAAGATCTTTCAATCCAGGTGTAAGGCCTTTCCATTTGAGCTACAAAAGCTGAGAAGTCAAACTCGAACTGATGGCATGTAACACAATGGAGCCATCAAGGCGTTACAGCTTAAGATAGCTATACATATTATTAATTTTGAAACAGGATCAGATGATTAAATCTGAGTGGACACTATTCCTTAACTCAGGTTATAATAATAGTGCGCTATGATTTTTTAAAATTCCGACTAGCTGATGCATCAGTTGAAATTTTTTCCATGAAACAGGATCAGCATTAAATTGAGTGGACACTATTTTTAACCAGGTTAAAATAATAAATGGCATATTTTTTTAAAATCCGATAGCTGATGAACATGTTGAAGTTATTCATCCCGTAACGATTGATTCAACAGGAACAGATTTTAAATTGAAAGTGATCAACTCTTCTGGAATTCTTTATTGAAACTCAGAAGTGTATGAATTTTAAATACGACTTTTAGCATATTTCAAAGAATATTATACATTATGTTCAACTCTTTGCAAGTTTACTGAAATCAGAGCAGATTTTGAGAAACTGATCAAGAGAAAGCATTAAACTAATTATCTACTTGCTTAATTACTAGTTTCTACTACTCTGAAAGGTATTAAATGAATATCCTAATTTTTTCTTATTTTTTTTTCCAAAAACACTTCTTAGACTGCTTGAAATTGAAATCCTAATTTTTATCTATTATAATATAAAATGCTCTTAATAGTACTGCAGATTGTCCTTCTTAATATAAACATCTTTGTGTATGTCGTGAAACTCTTGTACTATAAACATGTACACTTCTTTCTTGGAAAGTTGTGAAAAACGTGTAGAAAGTTGGCAAGGACTGGATTATTATAATGTTTCCTGTTTACACCTCCGTATGCACCACGGCTTTAAAAGTAAAAATATCAAATGCTGGGCCGATTTCTTCTTTTTAATCTATTTCACAATTTTCACCACAACATAAGATTGGCTACCAATTAGCCAAAGGTGCCCCAAAAGTCATATTAATAATACTGATGTACAATACA
This sequence comes from Bactericera cockerelli, assembly GCA_024516035.1. Taxonomy (NCBI): domain Eukaryota; kingdom Metazoa; phylum Arthropoda; class Insecta; order Hemiptera; family Triozidae; genus Bactericera; species Bactericera cockerelli. Next base: position 41,362,958 of record CM044958.1, on the reverse strand, counting down.
TGAAATGTCTATATTATATCTAATATTTGACCCAAAGAGCAAGAGATAATATTTAGGAAAGGCGTAGGTAAAATTGTAATGTTATCTTTCATAATATTCGAGGAGATCCGTATTCCATATAAAGGGTTAGATACTTATGTCCAACATTATTTTACATTACATGCATGAAAGAGAGAACTTCCATACATAATAATACGTATGATACTGTAGGTAGGTATATACTTTTTAGTACCTTTGGGGGGATGTACACATATATATAGTTAGATACAGCAGAGTAGCACAGAAAGTAGGTACCTCTATGAAAAAAAACGAGAGTAAAATCAGAGAAATGTACCATTATAAAATTCATAGCCTCTTCTCTTTCTTTCATCTCTAAGTATCCTGGATTCTCATACCCATGTTCAAGGTATACGAATACAGGAAAATATTATCATAATCATGTTTGGTTTCTTAATGGCCCTCCATCCAGAGAAAAATATAAACATAATTAGAACGTTTCTAGAGGAGAAAGGCAGGAGGAAGATTATAGAGAAGGAGGAAGAAAAGCGCTAGGAAAGACAGAGAGAGGGAAATGGAAGAGATAAGAGAACAAAGTGAAGAATAAAGAGGATCACACAGAAAAATCTTCACGGAGAAGGGAGGGACAGAGTGAAAGAGAGACAAAGAGATAAGAATAAGTAGGTGAGGGACAGAGAGAGAGAGAGAGAGAGAGAGAGAGAGAGAGAGAGAGAGAGAGAGAGAGGGAGGAAGAGAGAAAGAGAGGAAAAGCAGAAATGTCATAGGACCAGGAAGGAAAGTTGAGGAACTAAAAGAGGAGAAAAAAACCCAATTACCTTCTCTCTCCACTTAAGATGAGAAAACTTTAAACATCAAAGAGAAACTGCAAAGGCTTCACGAAAGTCTTTTTCCTCTAAACTCATGCAATGCATAATACTTACAAGTTATAATCAAGATAACTCGTAGAGGTACAAAGGAAATCAATCCTTACACTAAAGGTAGGAATAAACCCAGAAGAGATGCTCAACTAAGACAAAATTTTAGTTGCACTCAAGGTAAAATTATCGAGTATTTTCTTATTGGTTGAAACCATTTAATCAAGGCTCTACTTGTATGAAGCTATTGTAGTTACAATACAGAGTGATCACTTTTAACTTGGGCTACAGGAAAAACACGTAAACACAGGTGCTAGTAAAGAAAAGGTGCTAGTAGGTACATGGAAGTTCCATTATGTAGATGATTAATAAAAATTCTCAGAGTTGTTTTCCCCAAATTCTAATTGCATGTCCTTAGACCTTCTGCAAAATACATAGTACCTATAATTAAAGTGAGGTAATATTTTTATGACACGTTCTTTTTGAATAGTTGAACTTATTTTTTATACGTTTTCTATTCATGCCATCTTTAGTAGGGAATTCTACTCTAAGGGTATTCTATTTTCTAATCCCATGAGTATACATGTATACAACTATACATACCTATGTTATAATTCCTCTCCGTTCTTGGGTAATAATGGTAAAAAACCATTTTTACCCAAGAACCATTAGTGTCCTACACTTACAAACTTTCCGAAGCCAAAATTTAGTACAGAACTGTCAACAATTAACATCTTGTTTTTAAAAATAAAATATCCGTTAAAAAACCAATGCATTGGCATGCATGGGTAGTCAAATTGTTAGTGCAACGATACCTACACAAATAATTTAATAAATTTCATTGAAATATTGAATTCAACTTAAAATGTTTTATACATAGTGGTATGCTCGTACGAATGTATATTTTATAGTTTAACACTATCTAGTGTGGAAGGGTGCAACAGTTGAAGACATAGGTATCTAGATATATCTTACCTTTCCTAGAAGCAGAAGCAACAGCATAATCCCAAGCGTCCAAGATCCTCAGAAACAACAGGAGATTCCAAAGAGATCGAAACTCCATTACTTGACGAGGAAAATCCTTTTCACAAACACTGATAATGAAATTAATATGATAAAACAGTCCACAATAAAAAAATAACACAGGCCTTAAAGCACAAATGTCATGGCCTTTAACATAATATTACATTTTTTATTACCGATTTACAAAAACTGTAGTCTTGTTTCATATTTTACTGTCCATAGAAAAATTATTGCGAAATTTGCAAAGCTACCACTTGGCTACCTTTGATGATGAAGCAGTAAATCAAATTGAAAAGAAAATATCAACAGTTAGCTACCTTTAATCTACATCTTGAGTAAAAACTACTGTAGGTATCCACAACCCTATCTTTTCATCAATAATTCAGAGCAAATTTTCAAAAAATATTTAGCAAAAATTCAAGCAACTTGAAGAACAAAACAAAATAAGATCTGAAAATATTACGTAAAGTGCATTTCTATTAAAACTTTCTCGTTCGGAAAATTGTAAAACTCTTCGTGGAAGGGAGCGCCACGCACAACCATCCGTTCTCTACGTTCGTAGAAGACTGACTTTGTTTTTGTTTTCAAAATTCAGCCTGACAGACTGAATGACGAGTAACAAGGTAAGACGAAAGACGAATGCTTACATTGCTTACCTACGAATCCAAACAATGCCTACTATTATTTTCATACACTTTTGTTCGAGTTGAATTAGTCTGTTCGTATTGTCTGCTTCATCTCAAAAACAAAAGGTCCCCTTCGGTGTAATTAATGCACAAACCTATAAAAGGGAACATCTTTTTGGGCACTTATTGTCAGGTTAAATTTTATTTACTTTTGTTAGGTATTTGTTCATTATTTTTTCATTTTTTTTTTTCTGGTATACCATTATAGAAAATTTGGTAGGTACATTATTTGGTGGACACTTTGACCGAGTATTTGAAAAAAAAACTCTCCCTTAAAAATAATAATAAAACGAGACATTATAACTTTTATATGGGTAGATGAACTATTTAGAGCATAAAAAAAGTTAAAGTAGAGGTGGAATGGAATGGTTGAAGTAGAGGTGGAATGGAATATTTGAAGTAGAGGTGGAGTGGAATGGGTGAAGTAGAGGTGGAGTGGAATAGTTGAAGTAGAGGTGGAGTGGAATGGTTGAAGTAGAGGTGGAGTGGAATGGTTGAAGTAGAGGTGGAGTGGAATAGTTGAAGTAGAGGTGGAGTGGAATATTTGAAGTAGAGGTGGAGTGGAATATTTGAAGTAGAGGTGGAGTGGAATATTTGAAGTAGAGGTGGAGTGGAATATTTGAAGTAGAGGTGGAGTGGAATGGGTGAAGTAGAGGTGGAGTGGAATGGGTGAAGTAGAGGTGGAGTGGAATAGTTGAAGTAAGGGTGGAATGGAATGGTTGAAGTAGAGGTGGAATGGAATATTTGAAGTAGAGGTGGAGTGGAATGGGTGAAGTAGAGGTGGAGTGGAATAGTTGAAGTAGAGGTGGAGTGGAATGGTTGAAGTAGAGGTGGAGTGGAATGGTTGAAGTAGAGGTGGAGTGGAATAGTTGAAGTAGAGGTGGAGTGGAATGGTTGAAGTAGATGTGGAGTGGAATAGTTGAAGTAGAGGTGGAGTGGAATGGGTGAAGTAGAGGTGGAGTGGAATATTTGAAGTAGAGGTGGAGTGGAATGGGTGAAGTAGAGTGGAGTGGAATGGGTGAAGTAGAGGTGGAGTGGAATAGTTGAAGTAGAGGGAGTGGAATGGTTGAAGTAGAGGTGGAGTGTATGGTTGAAGTAGATGTGGAGTGGAATGGGTGAAGTAGAGGTGGAGTGGAATAGTTGAAGTAGAGGTGGAGTGGAATGGTTGAAGTAGATGTGGAGTGGAATGGGTGAAGTAGAGGTGGAGTGGAATAGTTGAAGTAGAGTGGAGTGGAATGGGTGAAGTGAGTGGAGTGGAATGTTGAAGTAGAGGTGGTGAATGGTTGAGTGTGTGGAGTGAATGGTGAGTGAGGTGGAGTGGATAGTTGAGTAGTGGGTGGTGGTGGTGTGTGTTGGGTGGTGGAGTGGAATGGGTGAAGTAGGGTGGAGTGGAATGTTGAAGTAGTGAGTGATGGTGGAGTGGATGTGTTGGTGATGGTAGTGATGTGGAGTGGAATGGTGAAGTAGTGGGGAGGTTGATGTTGAGTGAGTAGGTGGAGTGGAATGGTTGAAGTGATGGAGTGGGTGTGAGTGGGAATGGTTGAAGTAGAGGTGGAGTGGAATGGTTGAAGTAGAGTGGAGTGGAATGGTTGAAGTAGATGGTGGAGTGGAAGTGAGTTAGTGGTGGATGTTAAGTAGGGTGGAGTGGAATGGGTTGAAGTAGAGGTGGAGTGGGATGGTTGAAGTAGAGGTGGAGTGGAATGTTGAAGTAGATGTGGAGTGGAATGGGTGAAGTAGAGTGAGTGTGTGAGGTGGAATTTAGTGATGTTGAAGTAGAGGTGGAGTGAATGGTTGAAGTAGAGTGGAGTGATATTGTGAAATGGTAATGTGTTGGGATGGAATATTTGAAGTAGAGTGAGTGAATGGTTGAAAATGTAGAGTTAGAGGTGGAGTGAATGTAAAAAAAGTTAAAAGTTTATGGTTTTGATGTAAATTAAGATAAAAATAATTATAACCTATGGTGTATGGTTGAAGTTTAATTTAGGGCAGTGGTCAGAGTAAAGGTGAAATGTGTAATGCTTAATGTGATATGAAACTGAAGGCAACCTGATATCCGTAGAAAATTACGAGTTAGAGGTGGGAGTGAAATGTACAAAAAAAAGTACAAACATGTTTATGGTTTTAGAATGTCAACTTCAATAAACTAATTTCTTTCTCTTGTAGATTTGGGAAAAATGACAATTAAATTTCTCTCTTTCTCTCCTTGGCTTTCTCTATCTCTGTTTAATATGGAACTAGAGTTACGAGAGAAATAAGGTATTAGAGTGGAGAGGGAAGAAGGTATGGAAAGAGCTAAAGGAAAGAAGGTAAGCTAAGTTGAGAAAATTTCTACAAACTAGATGGAAAGAAAAATTGTTTGTAAGTAATTATAGTTTTAATAAACTAAAGTTTTAATTAATTTGTTTTTGAAGTTCTAGAAAGTAAAAGAGTAATAGGTATGTATTTGTAACTCGTTCACAATATTTTTATATATAGGTATGTATATATTTTCTCATGAACAAAATAAAAAAGTAGAACCTACATAGTACTAATTGTCTGTGTACTTTTGATCTATTATTTTGAGTAGCATCTGAATCTCATGGAGAAATTTACTGACAGTACTACAATAGTGACAGTCATTTGAAGAACGCTTTCATCATCCAACACATCTCCATTCTCATTTCTTCGGTCTTTCTATTGTTCCAATTAGATTGTATATATACATAAAAGCATGCTTACCCAGGTCCAACATTGAGTCACAAAAAAGTCAGCCAGCTTTTGGAACCATTTCCATTTAGCTTTCACAGACATTGTAAGATCAATTGCTTTTAAGAGATAGCCGATGACGACGATAAAGGTTATGAGAAGCCAAATAACAAATACATAGGTACCTACATCTTCTTTTTTTTAAGTGGGGTTTAACGTCGCTTTCAACTGCCATGGTCATATCACGACGGCGGTTTTACCCTCCATTCGCAGGAAACTCACAAACCTGCTACTCACATTGACCTCACCCAGCCTGAGTGGGGCCGGGAAAAGCCAGCGTCACGAGAATTAGAATTTGAATGGTCACCCATCCAAGTCTTAACCTCGCTGGATGTCGCTTAACTTCGGTGTTCTGAAGGGAACCGGTGTATTCAACATGCCATCGACGCTGGCTACCTACATCTTCAATAAGTGCAATAAACTTAGTTTGGAATGTTCGAAGACAGCCGAAATACCTTTGTATGTCTAAAACAAGTGATGCTTTTCACACCTTTAAACTTTCAGGAGGTATTTTCAGTGTTCAAGGTTGGCAGTATAGGTACCTCTTTTAAATCAGTGTTAAAGATTCAAAAGCAACTTAAGGCAGCATGGTCTCAATTCCCCACTGACGATTTCAATAGGAGACAGGAGTAGGTTGTAAATTTGTGTTTCAGAAAAGCTGTTATCATTATTGCATTTTCCTCAACCACTCCAGAGGATTTATAATCAAAGAAAGTAACATTAACTCTAGGTTTCAGGGATGGGAGATAACAAATAGACGCGTCATACCTGCAGTGTTATGAGTTAGTCCTTTAAAACCGAAGAACTTACTGTAGAAGTGTAGAACACATAGAAATCAGTTTAGAAAAAAATTCCACAAGTCTTTTAATGAAATCATATTTATAGCTTTTACGATTACTAGGTATATGATAATTTTTTGCCTGGTGTGACATAGGATTTAGGGAGACTGTACATTTATCTCTGAGTGTCAGAAAATGCTGCGGTTCTTTCATATTACCTATGTTCGAATTCCAAATGTTAATCCAATTTTCTTTGTATCTTCTTTAACGTTCTACTTCAAAGGTTGCATACATGGATTACAGGGTAGGAGAACCTAAATGTCTTAGGTGCCCCGTAAATCGTGCTAGTTTACTTCACAATAATGAATAAGAAGAACTGTTACAAAAGTTTGATGTGGAAAGTGCAAGTCCAATATTATCAGAGCAAGGAGAGCTTTGAGTTTCAAGGAGTGATTTCATAGGAGAACAAAACTATCGGACATGTATTGAATTAGCTGCTGCATAGGTATAAATAAGAACTACCAGTCAGTAGGGATTGTTTTGATAACTGCATGCCATACCTTGCAGTGCTACCAGTCAGTATTCTTCCCGAAGCTGCATTATCCTCAGAT
>CM044958.1:41330274-41356142 GCA_024516035.1 Bactericera cockerelli | reverse complement strand
AGTGAATGAGTGCGTATTACAATAAAAATAATGATAATATTATGTTTTCTAAGATTCCACCTAAGAAAATTCATTTTGAAGCTTTAGTTCTGAAAATTTGGGCATTTCAAATGGTTCATATATTATGTAGATGGGGGACCATGTACATTGTACAATGTTTAGAACATTAAATTTTCAAATGATTGATGAAAAATATGCATAAATAGTTAAACGTAAGTTTAAAAACGCATTTCATCATTTTTTGTTGTTGTTGTTGTAAACAGTACCTCTTGTTTTTATATTATAATATTTGTGCACCTGGTTGAACATTTTTTCGGAGACCTTGATAACTCCAATACAGTAATTTTCAATGCAATAATTAAAATCATCTCATTAAAACTTTTCATTGCGGGAGCCTGTAGTGTTGGCCAGGCACGCGCCGCGCCGGTATGGCTGCATAAATTCCTGCTAGAATTAAAAAAAATAAGCATCAAAATTTCAAAAAAAACTTGAGTGCACTAAGTTCAAGAAGGATGGTTTGAGAAAAAGTGGAAATTTTTACAAAAGGCAAAATGTTCATGAAATAAAATAGGTGTTTGTTAAAACTAATAAAATTGTCACGTTTATATACTTTTCCAGTTTGACATTTGACGTCCTCTTGAAAATCATAAAATGCACCGTCTTCAGAATGCTCCGAGTTCCTATCAACAAAATTGTATGAAATCTTTAGTTCTAATTTGTTATAATTATCTTGGACCGGTGTTTTCCCTCTTCATGGAGAGAAAGAGAGAGGGGGAGAAGGTTGAAATTTCGTACAATGTACCTACCTATGTAAAAAAGGGAATAGAAAAATTGTATATTTTACAATAATTGCTTTCAGTAACGCAATATTGTATTAGCAAATGGACAACCTCATTTCACGTTCTCAACACAGCTAGCTCTCAACACTACTATTATTATTTGGCTTGTAATTATGTCCTGTTCCTGTGTACAAATTTCTGATTCTACTCCAACACCAACGAGAGGGGGGTTCTTTTTGCATAATTTCATTTGGATACTTTAAAAATGGAAAATTGATGCCGAATGAGAATTGTTGGTCTGACAACGTTTAGTAATAACTAATTTCACAGTAAAATTGAGCTCAGTTAATTCTATTTAACTGGATTTCATTTGAAAATTGAAGAAACCTCTGGACTTGTGGAAAATGAAGGGATTTGGTTATGATTTCTTAAGAAAGTTAAAATGCCCAATCTTCCTGCATTTGCTCCAGGAACTCCCAGTACTTACCTACGTTTTCCCCTAGAACTCTGTCTTCATTGTAATATGTATCTACTTAACACTCTTAAAGGATGAACAGGAACTGCACGGAGCCACGTATACCGTGTTCTCACTGTTACCAGAGAAAAATCATTGCATGTCTAAACTGTCCAATTTGGGATAGGGATTCACTTCTGACAACGGCTGTCATCAATTTTATTTATGTCGCTCAAATTCCATTAAAGGCTTTGGTCAACTTATTATTATCCCTACTGGATCCATCAAGTTGGCAGGGGAGGGGTTTCTTGGGAATTGAGGCACGTGTATTTCCATGAAATAAAGAAATAATGGGGGATAGAAGTTCACCCTTGTTTTTTTCTGCCAATATTTTACCTACCAATTTCTCTCCCCCTCCTGAAAGTGATGTGAGGATATTTACCCCAACAAGTTTTACCACTTCAGAGGGCTGGGTATGGTCCAGCATTCTTGAAGCAAATTCAATTCTGTCTCGTGTTCTGACCTTGGAAATATTCTTCATCTATTTTCAAGTATTTTCTTACGCAAGTATAGTCAAGAGAGTCCACATATATGTTCACATTTGTCATTTTGTTCGGTTCTTTAAAATGATTAGGTTCACCATTCCAATAAGATCTTTAATTTTATTATTTTTCCATCATATTCTTTTTGTTTTTTTTCCCCATTATATCTGTCCAAGCCATGTAGCTACATGTATAGCTTTTTAATATTTTCTAATTACATAATTATATTTCCAACACCGATCCCGGCGCGAATACATTTTTGCAGTTGAAGAAAGTACAAATGAGTTGAATCACTTAAATGTAATAAAATCTTTCAATGCATGTTCTCCCCTCTCCCCTAATAAATAGAAACGCAATTAAACGGATTAGTTTCCTGCAATGACATAAATAACAACCGCAAAGATGCATTCGTTCTGCTCTTAGATCCTGACCGAGACATGTCATGCATTGTTGCACTTTCATTGTTGCAACGACACCGCTGATGCACCGACTTTGATATCCTGCTGGCAACATCTGGGGATGCAGCACGAGCAAAGGATTTAGGCAGCCGTGGTTATTATTAAAAAACATAATTTATATTTGCTTATATAAAAAATATGTACAATTTCCATATACAAATCTATGATAGTTAGTATCCATACATTGGAAAATAATACATATTTATTATACAATATGTATGTTGGTGCTGCTACTGTAGGAGATTTACATACAAGTATCGCACATATTTTCTTCTCTCTCAATCACTGAACCAGCAATCTAGGTAAAAGTTGCTGGTTTGATTATGTTAAAAATATTATTTGTAAAAATAATATTTTTTATTTGGATGTAAGTGTATTTCAGGTATCGCGTGGTTAGGTTAACAATCCCTTTTAAAAAATCTATCAAAAGAACGATTTACATTTAAAATAAGACAGATGACTATTTATAGATTTCCTAGTCTTATCATTCCCGTGTAGGTAATGAGTGGAGGCGCCGAATAGGTACTCCCAAAGTATTTTTCACACATTTCCAAATCATAAGTTGAATTTTCAAGCATTTACTAATTAATTCAGCCATAACTAAATAAACCATTAATGTTGATTATCAAAATAACCAAGTATGTATTATACGAGCAAATCTATACGTTAAGGTGTGAAAATGTGTGAAAATGTCTAACGGAGTGACACGGCCATAAAGTTGAAAAAAATATCTAAATCAAATATAATTAGTTACGCCTTACCTGTTTTAGCTGTGGGTCGGGATGAAACGTAACTTTTTGACGGTTGATTAAATTTTCATTTCGTTTTAATTACCATTTAAACCCGTTGTTATAATGCACAGAAAAGGTCAAAATATTGTTTTTCTCGAACCAACTAAAGAGCTTGAAATTTGAAGTATTAAGTTTTTAATAGATCACAAATTCAATTCTAGTGAATAAAGCATGGGTGAGTAATAAATGTACATAGAAAAGCCTCTGTAAGGAAAGAGGGCAGCCGATAAATTTATCTACTTCTCGGGTAAAGTATTACAAATTATTATCATGCTTTTTAGGTTCGCTTAGTTTATTAATTTTGCCGCTAGATTGATTCTATTGTTACAAAATAATGTATAACTTTCAAATATTGCTATTCTATACCGTCGGATAGATAATCCATTGTGGAGGTAGGGGGAGGCAGTGTTTTCGATATACGCTGATTAAATCTATCCCCTGGAAAACTCTGTACTTCTACCCTCAGATTTTCAATATGTTACATTTATACAATAGAAGGAACTAACTCCTATTTATTAGGATTGATTGTCCTTTTAGTTATTTGTTGATACCATGATAGTATACATACCTACATATACATAGGCCCTAGTATATTTTGATACATACCTACGTAGTACCTACCTAACACCTACTTATAGATTTCAAACAGATAAAAAAAACCTTTTTTATTTCCATGGTTTTTTGAGTTGTTCTAATATTTCTTTATTTTTTGTGAAAATTAGCTTTTGAAATAGACACATACTTTCAACAAATACATAGAAACGAATCATTTTTTTGCATGGTCAGGCGAATTCTTGTTCCCAGCGAATGGATAACACGCCCGTCCTGATCAGGACGAAAACTAAATAGAATCGTTGGCGTTAGGAAAGGCATCCAGTCATAAAAACCATGCTCTACCCTACCAACCACAACCATGAGGTTGAACAATGCCGACCCCAAAAGCAACATAAGCCAAAATGGGATAATGGCAAGGGAGATATTTATGTAATGCTAACAGATAGATATTATCTATTACTTTTTTTTTTTTTTTATTTTTTTTATGATGGAATTGTTACTACTTAAAGTCACTTTATTTTATTACAGGTAAAACACCTCATCCATATTGGTATTATGGATGAGGTGTTTTACCTCATCCATAATATCTATTACTTCAGTTTAAGTATTCCATCCAGGAATCAAATGTGTTTTTACAAGCATGATCAGGCGAATTTCTATACCCTTCTCCTCTTCTCTCTCTCTGTCTTTCTCATCTCCTCTCTCTCTCTCTCTCTCTCTCTCTTCAATTCAAATTTAGTTCAATTCTCGCTCTCTCACATATTGGAAGGAGGGTTTGAAAAACAAGCAGCAAAACACAGGCATTCTTTCGGTTGCAAGGGACTTAAAAATAAAAAGCTCAATGCTGAGTTCATTCCGTTAACGAAAGCACTTTATTATATAACATCAATTTCACTCGAAAATCCTCCCCCATCATGTTTATTGCTTGATCGTTTTAAACATATTTTTTTCTTTTAAGGAGGAGAAGGAGAATTTTTAGAAGATGTACAAATATACTGTGTAGTGTATCGAGATATGGATAGTCTGTAGGTGTCTAACAAATAAATAAAAAACAAATAAAATGGCACTATATAATCTTTATTACAATTTCTAGACACTGATCTATGAATTGTTTCTTTTGTACCTATACCTTGAGAAGAACAAAATCTTGAGAAAAATATATAAATTCAATTTTAACAGTATCTAGTATACAGGGTCCGTCAAAGAAAATATTTTTTTTTCACCCTCCCACACTTAATTTTTACTTTCTATCGCCACAGTAGGAATGGTATAGAAAGTAATGTAAATCTAATGGAACACTTTTTTCTTTAAATGTTGACTGTGTAATTGCGACATTTTCGGTTTCAAAATAAAAACTCAATTCTCATCCACCCTGAACACCAAGCTCCAAGTGCATTCTCTTCCTCTTCTCTCCCGCCTTCTTCTCTTCCCTCCTCGGGAAATTCAAAATTGTCTGCGCAAGGCCCTCGCAAGGACTCCAAGATTTCATCTGCATGTCCGATCTCTTGTGATTCATGAACCTGGCAACATAATATTTATTAAATTCCTCCATCATATTATTGTCTTAAAATGGCCAAGTATACAGGGTCCTCTCATAGACTCATAAATAGAGAAACCCTGAAAAAGAGAACACCAAACTTTTTTTGTAGTTTCAGCTTTCTATCATTTTACTTTCGATGAATTTCTAATATTACAAATCGGAAGTATTATTTATGTTCATTTTTTTAAGTTAAGTGTTTCACACCTATATAACCTAAAGTGTTTCACAGACTTTTTTATTATTATTATTTCGTTACAATGAAACAGCAGCTACTGTAGACGTTTGTTGTCTGTGTTGTAGTTTGCCCATCCGTATGCACCTCCCCTCTGATGGGTGAGAAGTGATAGAATACTTCTCATTTAGGTGCTGGAAATTTGATGCATTAGCATTTTAAGTAGTTATTGTAATGGGCACCATCTCACCAAATATTGTGACATAATAATACAATTAACTAGCTCTTAATCTTTATTTAAGTGCTGGGTCAACACGAGCGTACTTCTGGCATCCCTTACAGACAATTGTAACGAATTTCTTGATAAGAAAAATATTATCGGCTCTAGGGTTCATACCCGACCGCATATGATAAGCTAGTATCTTACCACTGAGCTACTTGTGCCTTGTCATTAAATTAAAATTACTGTAGAATTGATTTTCCTTAAATTCTTAACATATTATGAGCCCTTGGTCATGCTCGAATTTGCTTGAACAAGAAAAAAAATATGAAGATTTTTTTCAACAAAAAATCTTCATATTTTTTTGCTAACCCGAATATTTTCGACCTTGTGATGGTGTAAGATCTTTTTTTTCATACCCATATCTCTTCCATATAATTTTTTGTCTTTTCATTTATCTTGATTTATATCATAAACAAGGACATTTTTTTACGAAGGCAATATGTTATCCCTAACCATGACCCCAAGGAAGAATTTTCCCTTAAATGTCGATTTATATTTTAGCCATAAGGACGATAATATCCTTTGCCGCCAGTCTTGAAATAAAATGAAAGAATTTTCATCGTACGTTGAACTTTGGAGCTTGAGCATTTTTTGTTGTTTTGTCTTAGATAAAAAGACATTAACAATTGTCTTAGACTTTATCTTTGTTTCTCTCTCTGTGTAGCCCAGAATTCGCGTCCTGAAACATTAGTTTTTATTCAGGGCTAAATTCTTAGTCATCACATCATTAGCAAAAAACTTTAGTACGTATTATGGTGGATACCTTTCTGCTTATCAATTCTGACTTCAATTGAGGTCTTACGTTTACAAGAAAAGAAAAAACAAATATTTTTTTACTTTGTCATAATTTTTCAAAATTCAAGAGAAATAAATTCCAAGAGTCAACATGAGTTGTTTAGAACACACTCAGCAAGTAGGTATTCAAGGTTTCCACTGCCCTAAGAAACAAAGGCAAGGCCATTTCCTTCACAATTTTGCGCAAACTGTAGAACAAACAAGTAATATTTTTTGGAGGGTGAAATCAAAATCATTTATATTATTTCAGAAATTTGTGAAAATAATTCGATGGAAAGAGGGAGAGAGGTAATAATCCGATCCAATCACTGTACAGATCATTGGATTGGAAAAATTTTGTAGGAGAGAGAGAAGGCTCAAAATATACCTTCTTGAAAACTCCTTGTATTTTAAGGTTGTATTTCAAACAATAACTTAACATTTCATCATCCAAAAATCGGAGTTTCAGTACTTGTGGTTTTTTGTAAAAGGTTTAAAAATAAGTTTTATTGCACGATAGGGTAATGAGGACTGTAGTAAGGTACTTTTCTGTTACATCCTCCTGCCTGTCCCCATGTGAGTGTATCATTAGTAACATGGTACATATACCTACTTAAATTATTATGTAAACAACTGTACGCTACGTATTCTCATGTGGTAGCTTCAGCGTATCCATTTCCAAAGCAAGGATTAACACATGCAACGACTCGCACCTGCCCTGAGTGGGGCTGTGTGCAAGGTGCGTGTACAACTGTACACGACAGTGGTACAATGTGACTCGGTATAGTAAAACGGTGGATGGGCTTTCCATCGGGATACCTAACTTTAGTTTCATCAGCCAGCAGTGGTAAATAAACCTTGAAATCTGTATACGGCTGGCTCAATTTCACAAACCGTCAATTGTAACTAAAGTTCATTCCGATCACTTTACATCAGTGATCACCGAATTTTTAGAATTTTAAATTGTGAATTTTACTATCTGAAAAAATTTAAAAATGGCAATGTGCGGTCAAACCACACATTTTATTGAGCTAAAGCTTGTGGGAGACCATGCGTCAGCTCAGCGGATCTGCTAACAACTTCGTGAGTGAGGAACCCTCCTGAACGCGCTGCAGGCTCATGCAACCTCCCCCAGACTCTCTCAAGCTGCTGTTAGCCTCCATGGTGAAGGCCGCACCGCTGAGTGCTTCATTCCTCTGGCCACCAACCTCTGCGCTGCGGCTCTGACTGCGCGGCGGCGGCTGCTGCGCTGCGGCAGATACTACCGCGTCAAGATTGGATTAATTTGCCATGGTAACCATGCTGACATCTTTTGTTTTAAAAAAAATCGTTTCAAACGCAAAGGGCGTATTATTTTCAATAAATTTTATGTAATTTACTTTTACTTTTCTTTTGTTTTTATTTTGTTTTATGCTGAATATAAACTCCCCTTCCAAAAGACGAGAACTTAATTTTCTCATGTTGCTTTACAAACTACTTAATAATCAGCTCCAAGTCTTACCCTTAATATTTTCAAATTTAAGATCGAAAATCCAATTTCTAAGACCCAAACTGAGTGAATTGTTTATTGTTCCGGATCTTCACTTGAAAATTCAGGAAGCTCCTATAACTACAGCTTAAAAACTTTGCAACAGACTCCACCTGGAGTATGAGCACTTTGGCCTTTCCAGTGATCTGTTCCGGCTGATTTTGAGAGGTTGCAGCGGCATCAGTAAATAGTCAAATGTAAAGAAATGGCATGAAGAATTTCAAACTCTAGCAGGTCCAAATTTGGAAAGAAATAGCGCAGGATAGGAGAGGTGGAAGAGTAAGGGGAGGAAGTTCTACAACCTTTTGAGTGTATTGGAGAAGTGTAAAAAAAAATTTGGCAGGTCGATTCCTTGTATGGAAATAACTGTAATATATATCTAATAATGTAGCCAATGATTATTACCTTACCATAATCCATTTGCTTTATTAATTATGATCCTAGGGACTTAAGCCCCCCTAGAGGCCTTCAGCCAATTGTTTTTAATTGAAAAAAAAAATGTTTATTTTAGCTTATGAATTCCATGGCTGAGGAGTTTCTTTTTTCATTTCTGTAAAATTCGTAATCTTTAAATTGTAAAAAAAAATTTTCCCAAATAAAGGCTACTTATCTATAATGTGAAATTATATCATTCTACTTTAAATACATATTTCATGAACATTATACCTATTGTTCATTTCAGGGTAATATCTCCCAACTAAATGAATATATTATGTTCTTATCAAAAAAAAAAAAGTTGGGGTTATTCAGTTTCAATTTTATTATCTATAACCTACCTATAACATAAATTACCTATCAGTAAAAAATTTTAAAAAAAAACTGAAAAAAATTTCCAGTGTATAATATCACCCGTTAGGAGGAACTATAATTTATGTCTAAAATTGTCATGGACAATTCAACGGCTAATCTACTTCGTTTTTGATACTAAGTAATAATTAACCATGAAATGAATATTTTTTTCCCGATTTACATTTATATTTCTATCATTTTTCTAGCTTTAATAGCCTCCACCCACACTCAAAAAGTAGGTTACATTACCAGAGCTCTTATGTCCCACATCAAATTGCATTCATCCAATTGAATCCTGGCGCAACTTTTTTTTACCCTTTGTCAGTTCCCCCATTCACTATAAATGAGTCTCCGCTCATCCATAAACATGTATTGCCTAAGTGGGCAAAATTTCTTTTTCACAAACAAAATATTTATTCCATTACTGGTTAGCGCCCCTGTATGATGCACTTAGGGTTCAAAAATATAACTACGAAAAAGGAGACGTTTTACTACAACCCGGGTAAAGTAAGTTGGGATTCAGCAATGAATTTCCCCACATCGGGTGCAAGTAACGGGATAGCCCGGGAAGGGTTGAGACTGGGCTCTAAAGTTGACAATGAGCTAGTTAGAATTTTAAAACATCATGCATAAATATTGCCAGTAATCCAGTAAACACAAGACCAAAGAAAAACATGGGCGCGCACCCCCCAATGACTACCTCCGTGCCATGCTCAAATTTAATGTTTACAATGTAAAAAAAACTCATATATTAAAAACCTACCACCTATGTAAAATAATAATAATATTTGAATTTTTAGGAAGAGGTGGGATTGGATAAATTAACAAAAGAGATACTTCACATACAGGGGTCCATAAAAGTTGAAACCCTTTAAGGGTATACGTAATACGGTTATTTCCAAGGGGATCTAATGATCTTTTTATCCATCGCCTCTGTTTTTGTGGTAATTAAAAAGTAATTTAAAATTTTACAAATTTGTTTGCCTTTTTCAAAATTTTTTTTTCTTTTGTCCCGAATTAAAAAGGACAGAAAGTAAAAAAAAGAGGGGAAAAAAACATGATAATAAGAAGGGGGAAAGGGGTATAGTAAAGAGGAGGGGGGAGGAGAAAGAGAGGGAGGAGGGGGGAGAAAAAGGGAGGAGGAGGAAAGAGAGAGGAAAGGAAGAATAAGGAGAAAGAAGGAAAAAGGAAAGAAGGAGAGGAGAAAGGGAAGGGGGAAAGAAAGGAAGGAAGGAAGGGGGAAGGGAAAGGAAAGGGAGAAGGGGGGAAGAGATAAGGAGAGAAAAGGGAAAGGAGGGAAGAGAAAGGAGGAAGGGAAGAAGGGAAGAGATAAGGAAAGAGGGGGAAAAAGGGGGAAAGATAAAGAGAGGGGGAAGGGAAAGATAAGAAGGAGGAGAAGGAGGGAAAGATAAAGGAAGGAGAAGGAAAGAGGAAAGATAAGGAGAGGAAGAAAGGAGGGAAAAAGGGAAAAAAAGAGGAAGAAGGAGGAAAAGATAAGGAGAGGAGGAGGAAGGAGGAAGAATAAGGAAAGAGGGAAAAGGGGAAAATAAAAGAAGGGGGGGGGAGGAAGAAAAAAGAGAAGGGGAAAGATAAGAAGGAAAGGGAAAGATAAGGAAAGGAAGGAGGAAGAATAAGAGAGGAAAGAGGTGGAAAGATGGAAGGAAGATTGAAAAGGAAGAAAAGGAGGAAGGAAGGAGGGAAGAATAGGGGAAAAAAAAAAGGGGGGGGAGGTAAGGAGGAAAGAGAAGAGAAAAAAGGGAGAGAATTGGAAGAAAGAGAGGAAGAAAGGGAAGGTTAAGGGGGAAAGAGTAAGAAAGAAAAAAGGGAATTTAAAGAGGAGGAGAAAAAATTTTGGAAAGGGGGAAGGATAAGGGAAAGGGAAAGAGTAAGGAAAAGGAGTTTGGTTTGAAAGGAATTTTGGGGGGAAGGTAGGGGAGAAGGTTTTTTGGGTTTATTGGGGGTTTTTGGGGGGGATTTTTTTGGGGAGGGGGAAATTGAAAGGAGGGGGGAAAAGAAAAAAGGGAAGGAAAGGAAAAAAAAGGAGGGAGGGGAAGAAAGGGGGGGAAGGGGGAAAGAAAAAAGGATTTTGAGAAAAATTTAAAATAGGGGGGAAGAAGGTTTGGGAAAGGGGGAGAAAGGAGTTGGGAATTTAAAAGGGAAAAAATTAAGGGGGGGGGGAAAAAATAAGGGGGAAGGAAAATTGGGGGTTTAAAAAATGTTTAGTTTGAGATGGGGGGTAATTTTGAATTATTGAGTTTTCGAATGACTTTGATTCTGAAATGTAAAAAATTCTAAAACTGAGTTTTTTTTAGTTATTTCAACAACTTTTTTTACTATTTACCCAAAATTTAAATTTAAAGTTTGGGGGTTTTTTATAATGCCTCATGAAAGTGTAAGTAAATGATTTTTTCTCTTTTTACAAAAAACATATTATTGATGACACTTTCCTTTCGTTTTGAAAGTATTTTTTCTGCACGATCATGCTGCTTTTTGGGGAAACGGAGAAAATTAGTTGTTTAGGAATTCCAATCAGGAACTAGAAAATAACAATGAGATTTTTTAATGCTGTATTTCTATGACTAGGTAAGTTAGTATAGATATCAACTGCATCGTGATAAATTAGCTAAGTTACTCAATTTTCTTTGAGAAGTTAAAATGACAGCACAATGAACGTGGCGTACGGGTTAGTCCCAAATAAATATAAATAAATCAACAGTAGAGAGGATTACAACAACAACATGGTATTACAGCCATGCGGGCACGCGGGCAGAATGAATGGAAAAGTTTAAAACTTATTGCACATCCACCAGAACATTCTAAAACAGATATCCACGAAACATATATTATATGTGACGTTAATGCATGCGGGTTTGTTATGCGTCAACATACGTATAGATAATTTAGGGTTTGTTATGCGTCAACATAGATAAGTTAGGGTTTGTTATGCGTCAACAAAGATAAGTTAGGGTTTGTTATGCGTCAACATAGATAAGTTAAGGTTTGCTATGCGTCAACATAAGTAAATTAGTGTTTGTTATGCGTCAACAACTCAACATAGATAAATTAGGGTTTCCTATGCGTCAACATAGATAATTTAGGGTTTAATATGTGTCAAGATAGATAAGTTAGGGTTTGTTATGCGTCAACATAGATAAGTTAGGGTTTCTTATGCGTCAATTCAACATAGATACCTAAGTTACAACGCAAACTGAAAATGCATTAGATTTGTAATTTTATTGTATTGGTTAATGCCGCGAGTTGCGAGTTAAATTTCAAATCAAGTGTGTTTTTCTCATATAGAATAAATAAAAAATATTTAACTTGAAATAACTTTTACGTACAAATTTCAGTTTTCTATTAGTTGACGTTTGTGAATGGCAGCTCATTATGTACAATCAATGGCGAAAGTACAAATGGTAAATGATAATAAGACGAAACTTTTATTCTAGTATTTGTTATTGAAAGACTTATTCAAAAACGTATCGCAAAATGAACTTGGCCCCTCTGACCCGACATGGAGGCCGGCCCAAAAAAATGGCACTGCTTAAAGAGAAAGATTTTTTTCCTTATCCTAGATACTATCTCGGTTCAATCGAGTCCCTTTACGAAGTACGGAACTGCTGGTAAAATATATTATCTACTTAGTTAAACTTGTTCTAACAAAATCTAGGTAACTTGCTATCTCATAAATTTTATTAGACTTGAATAACAAAAGACATCTTTCAAAAGTTAAAAAGAAAAATGGAAAAGCTTTTTCTCAATACAAACATCCATTTTCCTAATGAAAAAATGCAGATTTTTATAATAATTTACTGGAGAGGACATTTCTTCCCTATTTTAACTTAAAGTTACCTGAACTTTCAGATAGCTATGAAGAAGCTTTACAATATGTTTTTTTTTTTCTTCTTATTATTCGTTATGTTATTAAAGTTCTTATTTTGCTAGAGTTTGAAAATTCCCTTCAGATAAGAATGAATACGCAGTAAAGAAATGAGATACTTCAGTTGGTTTCAAATGTAGCCCTGTGTTGAATTGCAAGGAAGCGCAATTTTTATGGTATTCGTCATGCATACTCGTAGGTATAAAAACCGTGGTTTTAGAACAGAAAGATTAAAGAGAAAAAAAATTTTTCCTATGGTTGTGGACTTGGAACCCTAATCCTCATGATGGCAATGGCTATTGAGACCCCAACCCCATGTCCGAAGTTATTATTTGATAAAGAAAAGAGAAGTGTTAGGAGGGACGGAGGTTGCACGAAAATGAAGCATGAAAGGGGACAAAAGAAGAAAAAAAAAAAAACCATCAAAATGAAGTCTGAAATTCCCCAAAGTGTTGATTTCATGTTCTACCTGTTAACCCATGCAATAATACTGCCCACTGTAGTGGAACAGGTGATAGATTATATTAGTATATACAAATTATACATAGGTAGATACCTGAATAATGATATATTTGGTCTGTTACATATCGTGTAGCATAATCCCTTTGATAGATAATAAGGTATACTATAGAGTACTATAGCCTGGCTGTGGGACTATAGGTAAACAGGGAGGAGATCAGCAGTCTGGCTGGGGGACTATGAACAGGGAGTAGACCAGCATTGGGGTGGTTCTGGGGCCCTTGTCAATTATTAGCCTCCTTGTAAAGACAGTGGTAGAAGTGCCGAGTCATTCCTCCACTGTCTGGCTACCATCGCGGCATCGTTCACGATGACACCACCCTATGATAGAGTATAAGCTATAATGTGCAATAGTATTTTTCAATAAGCTCTGGGTTTGAAACCACAGGACCTGAGGCGTGCTCTGGAGTCTCTGGACTAATGGCGCTGATGTTTATCCGTTTTCGGATGTTACTTTTGCACAATTGTAAATTATATGTATATTATCTGAAAAAAACCTTCTTTGGTGAGTACTGACTAAGGCAGAGGCATTGAATAACATTGACAGCAGAGAGAAGGGATGGCAAGAAAAGTTACCTCGCGGGAACGTCGTGCTTTAGAAGATATATATGCTACAAGTAGGTACATTGAGTACCCAAGAGGAGAATACCGGATTAAGAGATAGGGCCTTAAGCAGGCTGGTAGATCAATAAGATGAAATTGTATAAGTACAAGTAGTGCTTTATTTAGACTGTCAGCGCAAGACAGGTAGTCCCATTATGCCAACAGTTTAACAAAGCTTTCGTTAACTAACTAACTAACAAATTGTACGTCCATCCGGGATACGTAAGAGTTAAGGTTCGCATGTCAGGTGACCATTAGCTCCCCCACCTGTTTACATCAACGCATAATACGAACACGACCAGTCCCCAAATTCACCTACCCTCTCTCACCTACACATTTCATAAGGGCGACTTGTTATCTCTACATCAGCCTTTGTTCAATAACTTTTCTACCTCTAGATACCCTTTGTCCTTTAACTTGTTATTATACAGAAAAAAAGCCCGGTGAAATATGAGCCTACTTATGGTAGGTACTTAAGGTAATATTCAACATTGATTTCAACAGTAAATGATCATACGAGTTTAGTAAAAAATTACCTTTAGAACCTATTCCACTAATGTTACCGTATCTCGTTTACTATTTGCGCTAAGTGGAGATGAGACTCCAGATAAGAAACAAGTAAAACTACACAAAAATGTCTGCCTGCCACGTTCCTAAAATAACATTACAAACGCAACTAATTTCTTCTGTCACAACATTTTAGCTGACATGAATACAGCTCAAAATCCATCATGTTCTTCACAACTCTACTTACTTGTATTTTCTACAAAAATATTAATAATGTCATCGCACTCATTTGTTTGGAACAAACACCTCTTTATCATGTTTTCTTCCTTTGCCCGAGACAGAATATTCCACCATTATCATTAGGCACGTGGATGCTTTTTTCAGTTGAAAGATATCATAATTATTTACTTTTTTCAAGTCCACGAGAAAGAAAACTTATTTAAAATACATACATTTTCTATTATAGATGATTTAATTTCTCGAGTTATAAACATACGTAGATAAAAATACTTCCCGTATCCTAGAATATACCTAGATAATAATAATAAAATTATGAATGAACCTTATTTATTACTAGCTGAAACCCGGCACTATGTCGCTGTAAAGGGTTTTGACCGTGGCTGGCGTTCTATTTGAAATTCTTGGTGCGCACCTACATACCCAAAAGAGACTCTGTGCCATTTGGATTCATTTAGCCCAGCCGTTTCGTAGCTTCATTGATAAGGAATGAGTAAAGGAAATTTGTACACGGTGTCCCGGACTTTTTACTTCCGAGAAATTTCTAATATTAGAAATCGGAAGAAGAAAATAAAAAATATTTTTTTACTCCGATTTCAATTTTTTCTTATTTCTGGAGGTTTCATAACCTCTGAACAACTTTGGTTTTGTGTCCGTCTGTCGGTCTGTTAAAAATATTCCTTGTAACGCGCAAATCTCGGAAACAACTCAACGGATTTTGATGAAATTTAACATAGGTTATTTATATTTATTTTTTAATTAATTGTAATTTAACTCTGATATTTAAGAAAATCTGAATTTTTGGACAAAAAAGTCAAAAAATAAGGTCCACCACTTTCCGATACAGAATTTTTGGTAGAAACTAGAATGTAGGAAAAATAGCATTCTACCATATAAAATAAATTTGAAGAAAATCGGTTAAACGATTTTGGAGATACAAATGATTTAGTATAAAATCTCTGAATTGGCACGTGTATACAATGTGAAACAATCACGAGGAAGTATTGTGTCCATAATTGGCAGTGTTTTTTTAAAACAATATTTCTATTTATTTGTATAATATACAATTATTATTATTACAACCCGCCGTCTTCAAAGTTAAAAACTGTGAAGAAGACAGTGTAAAAAATATGATCCACTCAAATATCTCGAGAACAGCGAAAAATTTCTAATATTAGAAATCGGAAGTATTTTGTCCTTACTCGCCGTAGCTCAAGAACAACTCATCAGAATTTCGCGACTGATATGTCAAATGAAAGCTGCAACTCTTGGTTTGAAATTTTCCCTGCAATAGTACGACAATTTTTCTTGGAGTCATCTCACATTAATTTTTCGCTATTTCTTACCATTTCGCCTAAACAATTCGGACGCATAAAGATACAAACAAAGTCCGTCCATAATCACATTTATATAATTATGTATTAAGATTTTTACCCCTATGAATTAATTTTTTTTTTTTTTAAATAAATACAAAACAAAATTAGTATAATAAGAAGTGAATACTTTTATTTTAAATATTCAATAAAATGAACAAATTACCGGAGGAGCATGCATAAAACTAAATTCCATGTCAAATCTAAAGTAAATTTAATAAATTCTAATTTGGAATCTACCATTCCAGTAAACATATTAATTTATGAAGTTAAGCATAATGTACAACACAAAGGACAACATAAATCACATGAATTAAAAAAGTTCAATACAGTTAAATTAATGATACATCGTGAAAATGTATCATAAAAAAACTGTTGATACTTTCAGATACAATAACCAGTATGTACAGTAAAATAGTCAAATAAACTTTACAGAGAGTTAGAGGAAATTTTCAAAGAAAATGAGAAAAGAAAAACTCGACGGGAGTAGAACCTGAGCACTGGCTTTCAGAGATCCACTAGTAACTAAAATCAATGTCAAACAAACACATACTGTTAGATAGTATTAAACTATAGTATCTTTATCAGTTTGATCACCACAAAGACAGAACAAATCTGATGCCTTTGGTTTCCCACGGATCAATAGAATACCTTAATCTACTGAAGGTCAAATTCTGAAACAGGATCAAACTAGATATAAGCCAGACAAGCACTCAAGTTGGAGTTTCAACCAATCACAGCACACGATATCCCCATTTGAGGGAAAGTCTGGTTTATCTTAACATTAATCCTGTTTTATAGTTCGGGCCTAAGACTATAACCAATCACAGCACACGATAGCCTCATTTGAGGGAAAGTCTGGTTTATCTTAACATGAATCCTATTTTATAGTTCAGGACTCAAATTATTACAGATTATTATTTAGCTGTTTATAGTTCGGGCCTAAGACTATTACAGGTATTTAGCTGTCTAGCCTGGTTCTGATATCGCCCGGCCCCTAGTAGCGCTTCATGAGTGGCCCCGCCCCCTAGTAGCGCTTCATAGGTGGCCCAGGTCCCATCATGGGCTTCATGCTGTACTCAAACCTGTCGCCTGAGTAGACCGCTGAGGCGGGCAGGATGCCGCCCATGCCTGGGATGCTCTGGCCCACCCCGCCCCCGTACATGGAGGAGCTGCCCCCCCTGCTGCCCATCATACCCCCGCCGCTGGACGAGCTGGCCCATCTGGAATACAAGACACACACGTTGCATTATTTAGGTTCCAGGGATTTTTTTTTAAAGCTTTATTAAGACTGGCTGGGGGACTATAAACAGGGAGTAGACCAGCATTGGCTTGGTTCTGGGGGCCCTTGACAATTATTAGTCTCCTTGTAAAGACAGTGGTAGAAGTGCTGAGTCATTTCTCCACTGTCTGGCTACCATCGTTCACGATGACGCTACCCTATGATGAAGCTTTATTAGGTAGAACAAAAAATATCCTACAGTAGAACACAATGAAATATAAAGAAAAACAAAAAGATTAAACAAATATACCAAGAAGGAAAAAAAAGAGAGAAATGTCCTACCTAAAGGGCGGGGTTATTGCCTTTGGCAATCTCTTCCACCCAACCCTTACGTGACATCAATTCTTCTCACGTGACATCAATCTTTTCATCAGCACAAATATGAATTCGGAAGATCATAAAAAAAAAATTATTTTAGTTTTTTTTGAGCATTGTTAGGCAAGGCATTATATACAGCCATAAAGTTTTAGTAAAGTAACAAGACTTCATAGATGTAAAAATCTGATCTGAGCGTATTTCTAGAACAATTTAACAAAAATCGATGTGGGATTTCCAATTTCACCATGAAAATTTTCCGAAAAAAAAGAAGAAGCATTTCCAACACTATAGAATATTTTCGATTATAATTGAAGAGTTCTATCAGCACTAGAATTTTGTCACGTCCATCTTTTCGAGGTAACCATCATGAATATTTTTAGAAATATTATCTTTTTTACTTTCCTTATCCTATAATAAGGAAAGTATTGTATTCGTCGAAAATTTGACCTACCCAGTTTTTCACATTTCTGGACGAATTATAGCCTCAGGATACCAAAAAAGTTGTTTTCAGCCATTGGTCCGTGCGTCTGTCTGTGTGTGTGTAAACAGGATATCTCGAGAACGGTAAAGGATATTGACTTGAAATTTGGTATGTAGATTAATTTCACACACCAGACGAACCACGAAACTTTTGGTTGAAATCGGCCGCAAGATGCGGCCGCAGCGCCGCAAATATTGGCCGCAACCGCCGCTTCTTTGAATTGGTTAAAGATACAAAAAAACTTAGAGAACAACATTTTCTTGGATTAAAAAAATAATAGGGGTTTACTCTGATCATTTTTTTGATATCTTGAACTTTTTGGAACCCGGCCCCAATTTACCGGTATTTTGGGAGGACCCGCTTGGACTAACTTTTTTATTATTCACCCTAGATGGGGGTTGCGACATATCAAATCCAATGATTTTGAGGTGCTGATTACGAATTTGGCACTGATTTTTAACTATCTGTTACCGTTGAGTCAGCAGTGGTGGATTTCGACTTCTTTTTTGGGGATAAGGAAAGTCGTGTGATGTTTACACCAGATTTTTCATATCTGTCTTTAGAAGCTTACTCAGGTGCATATTACTGGAGTTCAAAAATTACAAGGTAGAAGTAGTTTTCCTTTGTTTGGTGCATTCAAGTGTACACTAACAAAATAATAAAATATACAAAAAAGATCAAATTCTTATTTCGTTCAGGAAACTGATCTTGTACATACATACATACATACATATCCATAATCGTTCTATCCTAAGGGACAGGTCGATTCACAAAGCCTCTCCACCAAACTCTATGATTATATTTTTGATTATTTTCAATATCCCCCCAATCTCCCTGTTTCTTCTCAACATCTGATTTAATGACGTCACTGTAACGGTATCTTGGGCGTCCCTTTGGTCTTTTTCCCTGCATTTTCATCTCATACATTTTCTTCGGTAATCTTTCACCATCCATTCTCTTCATGTGTCCATACCATCTGAGTCTTCTGTTTCTCATTTTGTCTTCCAAACTGATCATGTTTAATGTTTTTCTTACATCTACGTTTCTTACTCTGTCTTTTCTAGTTTTACCTAAAACACTTCTTAAAAATTTCATCTCAGCTGCTTGTAGTCTGCTAATATCTTTCTTTCTCATAGTCCACGTTTCACTTCCGTAGGTTAGTATTGGGATATAATATGTGTTATAAAGGACTTTCTTACATTTTTGTGGTACTTTTTTATTCCAAATCAACTCCCTGCACATCTGATAAAACTTGCCTCCCGATTCTATTCTCTGAGTGATTTCAACATCAATATCTCCTTGTTTTGACAAAGTACTTCCCAGGTATTTAAATTTATCTGTCTTCTTAAGATTTACTCCATCCATTACAATTTCACCTTCAGTGTTTTCAGACCGGTCTAGAGTTAATACTTCACTTTTTTCTTGGCTAAATATCAGACCATATTTTCTAGCATAATGTGTCCAGGCAGATATTTGTTGTTGAACTTCTTCATTTGTATTTCCATATAAAGCAATATCATCCGCAAACAAAGTCAGTTTCATATTGTTTCTTCCAATTTCATTTTCGACCTCTTTTTGAATCTGGTCCATCACTGTTATGAACAGCAATGGAGATAGAACCCCTCCTTGTCTCAATCCCGACTCGATTCTAAAGTTTTCTGTAAGTCCAAAACATGTTTTTACCGCACTGCTAATTCCCATGTACATTTCTGTAATTTTATCAATCAGATCTTGTTTGATTCCAATATTTTTTAATGACTCCCATACTTTGTCTCTTTTCACTGCATCAAAAGCTTTTTTAATATCCAGGAATGCTATCCATAAGGGTGTATCATATTCATAATGTATTTCCATTAATTGACGGATGGTAAATATCAGATCGTTTGTAGATCTTCCTGGTCTAAAGCCATGTTGTTCCTCACTCAATGTTTCTTCTATTCTAGATTTTATTTTTCTCTCAAGGATTCTTTCATATAATTTAGCAACCTGTGATGTCAGGGTTATTCCTCTATAGTTTGAACATTTTTTCCTGTCTCCTTTCTTGAACAAAGGTATAATTATTCCTTTTTTCCATTCTTTAGGTATAGTTTTTACTTCCCAGATCTTTTTAAATAATCGGTATAACCAGTGTTTTCCTACAATCCCTGAACTCTTGATCATCTCTCCTGTTATTTCATCATAACCTGGTGACTTTCCGGTTTTAATATACTTCCATACGTAGTCTATATCGTTCCAGGTTAATTCAGAATCTTCTACTTGTGTTTCAATGTTCATCTCTACTGAGTTAAATTCTTCAACTTCTTCTTCATCTTCATATTCAACGTTTAGTAAGTTTTTAAAATATCTTCTCCAGCTGTTCTTAATTTCTTCAGGTTCTGTTATTAGATCACCATATTCATCATTGAGGTATTTACTCTTTTCTTTATCACGTCTCTTATTTTTTATCATCCCATATAAAACTTTTTTATTTCCATTGACATCTTCTTCCAACTTCTTACTCCACTCATCCAACCATTTTGCCCGTTCTTCTTTTATTACTCTTTGTGCGTTGATTTTTGCTTCTCTATATCTTTCTTTGTTCTGAGGTGTCCTTGTCTTGAAATAAGTTCTAAATAATTTGTTTTTATTCAAAACAGCTGCTTTTGTTTTTTCATTCCACCATGGTGTTTCTTTCCATCTTCTTACTCCGCTAGTTCTTCCACACACCCTCTCTGCTGCCTCTAATATACTTGTTTTGTAAATTTTCCATTCTTCTTCAACCGATACGGGTACTGTTTTAGGTATTTTTTGACAAATTATATCGAAAAACTCTCTTGCTTTGTCTATTTCTTTTAATTTCCAAACTTTTATTTTCTTGTCCTGTGATGTTTTAATTTCCCTTAGCTGTCTAAATCTAAATGAACCAACAAGTAATCGGTGATCGCTTCCTAGGGATACACTAGGTATTATTTTCACATCTAGCACTGTATTGTGTAAGTCTTTTTTTATTAGAAAATAATCAATGATCGACTCTTGTTGTCCATTCCATCCATATCTGGTGATTTTCTGACTTTTCCTCTTACAAAACCATGAGTTAGCAACAACAAGAGAATTGCGTGAACAAAGATCTAGCAATTTCTCTCCCTCTACATTTCTGGGTCCCCATCCATGTACTCCCAATATTTCGTCAAAACCTAGTCTCTCATGTCCTACTTGAGCGTTCAAATCGCCCATAATCAAGGTGTTTGGATTTTGAGTATGATCCTCTAGTAATTCTTCAAAGTTTTGTTTTACTTGATCGTCAGAACCAGTTTGTGGTGCATAACATTGGACCAGATTTACTATGCGTGTGGGATCTATTTTCAATTTGATAACAATTAATCTGTCTGATTCATAAGTTTTGTCCACAACCATTTCGTTAAATTTATTACTTAGGATAATTCCTACTCCGTTTCTTCCAATGACTCCTCCAGACCAATATAAGTGATAGCCTCCTCTAAGTTCTTTTATTCCTTGTCCTTTCCATTTCGTTTCACTAAGTCCCAATATATCAAGTTTTCTTGCTTGTAGTACATCAATACATTCTTCTTCTCTGCCAGTAAGTGACATCACATTTAGGGTTCCAATCTTGATTGTCTTGTTATTTTTGTTTTTATCATTTTTGTTGTTTATCTGTAAGCGCCGAGATCCATTCGTTGTCCTAGTTGCCGGGGGGCGGGTATCCGTGGTGACAGTCCGATGTGTTCCGAGGCTTGGTGAGTTGTTGAAAGCGGTTTATAATAAAAGGTACCGGGCTGCTAACCCTGTCGTACCAGTTTTCTTCTCCTTCTCCGTTTGTTATTTTTACCTCACTTCATGGCCGTTGTGACCAATACTTCCTGAGACGCATATAGCCATCAGGTTGTGAGGGCAACTGATACTTCGTGTGATGAAAGAGAAAATTCACACTACTCACTGGGACGTTATGGATGTGGATAACCAGCCAGTCTATACCAATCACTTGCTCGGGAGCCTCGGGGACGCCAATACCCGTGTAATCCAAAATAACAGAAAAGAATTACCCCTGAGTCAAAATAACAGAAAAGAATTACCCCTGATCTTGTAATCCAGCGGAAAACCGATGCTAAACAATGACTTAAGTTATCGATTTTGTCTATTCATTTCGACCTAAAGGTTGGTGGTTTGAGTTGCACGTTTGGTAAAAATTTAGCAGTGTGAGTTTTGTGTCTTACGAAAGTGATAAACACAAAATCTGATAACTTATATCACTCAAGAAGGCAGTGCTCATAAGCTTCTTAAAGACCAATATTTTATCAGAAATATGGCTACGCCAAAGTTGTACCTCTTATGTTGTGGACATGATGGGTTGTAAGGAGGGTAAGGAAATCAACACAGTGGAAGGGGAGGAAGGAATAAGGGAGACAGTCAGTGAGTCAGGTAGCGCGGAGGTTTAGCAGAGGAGGTGATGGTAGGAATAGCGTAGTGTACGGGGGTTCTATACCTGAGGAGAGGAGATATTATATTTCATGATGGATCAAGGATTAGATATTACGGGCGAAATTAAAAAACAACATCGATAACTTAGGTCGTTGCTTTGCGTCAGTTTTCTCTGTCTTAAGGTAGGATCACACTATATGGCACAGATGCCATATTTTCTATAGCGAGAAAAAAAAAAAAAAAAACGAATGGCACATATAATATATGGCACTCACACGATGCCATATAATGTGTCAAAAAAACTCTATGGCATTGTATGTCTTCCCCCTTGCCATTGACAAGCCTGCCAGTCGTCACCATATCATATTGTAAACCATGTGTGTGATGAAGCACTCACACGAATGCCATAGATCCTGCCATACGTCTATGGCACCATAGAAAAAACTTGTCGCCATAGACCCAAATAGTTCTATGGTCATGTAAACAAAGACCGATCACACGCTATGGCAAGGGAGATTGCCATATTATATGTCGCTCTGCCATATCGTGTGATCCTATCTTTACACAGTACGCAATCCGAGACTTTGCGAGACGTCTATTAATTTCGCCCTAGATGTATGTCGTGTGTGTAAGAGAGAGGTGAAGGTACCCTAGAAAAGAGATGGTCGCCACGCCATAGGAGACCATCACAGACCACTTATTCCATAGGAGATCCAGCGTTAAAATTTGGATTTTTTCGTTTTATTTTTTTTTGGTTTTTTTTGGCAGTGGACCAAAATTAGGGTCCATACGACCTAATTTTGGTCCACTGCCAAAAATAAAATAAAACAATAAACAAAAAAAACAACGAAAAAATCCAAATTTTAACGCTGGAGTAGGAACTTAATCGGTCAATTATTATTTGTGAGACCATTAAGTCTGACTATGCAAGAGGAGGGCCTGGATGACTGCACGAGGAGGGCCTAGAATTGGATGAATGTGGACTCACCTGTCCGAGCTCAGGGGCGCGCTGCCACGGCTCCAGGGAGTTCCCGAGTCCATCTTGCTGCCCCTGCTGTCCTGGCCACTGCTAGACCAGCCGGAGCCAGACAGCCCCCCGCCTCCTCCGCCACTCATCGAGTTCCAGCTGGATGACTCATAGCCTGGGGAGAGAATAGAACATCACCATATTACTTAAACGGGTCTTTAGTCTGGGGGGAGAATAGAACATCACCATATTACTTAAACGGGCCTTTAGCCTGGGGAGAGAATAGAACATCACCATATTACTTAAACGGGCCTTTAGCCTGGGGAGAGAATAGAACATCACCATATTACTTAAACGGGTCTTTAGTCTGGGGGGAGAATAGAACATCACCATATTACTTAAACGGGCCTTTAGCCTGGGGAGAGAATAGAACATCACCATATTACTTAAACGGGTCTTTAGCCTGGGGGAGAATAGAACATCACCATATTACTTAAACGGGCCTTTAGCCTGGGGAGAGAATAGAACATCACCATATTACTTAAACGGGCCTTTAGCCTGGGGAGAGAATAGAACATCACCATATTACTTAAACGGGTCTTTAGCCTGGGGGGAGAATAGAACATCACCATATTACTTAAACGGGTCTTTAGCCTTGGGAGATAATAGAACATCACCATATTACTTAAACGGGCATTTAGCCTGGGGAGATAATAGAACATCATCATTACTTAAACGGGTCTTTAGCCTGGGGAGAGAATAGAACATCACCATTACTTAAACGGGCCTTTAGCCTGGGGAGAGAATAGAACATCACTATATTACTTAAACGGGTCTTTAGCCTGGGGAGAGAATAGCACTAGTTATGTCACCATTACTTCCGATCCTTACCGACCTCAGTAGCTGGATCGATAAGGCGGCGGACTTGTAACCTGGTGGTCGGTGGTTCAAGTCCCGGTTTCAGCGTGGATTTAGTAAAGCGAGTTAGAGTAGTTGTGACATCACGAAAGTGATTAACACAGATATGATAACTTACTTCCGATCCTTTATCTTGGGGAGAGAATAGAACTAGCTACATCACTATTTAAAAAATCGAGCCTTACTCAACTTTTGCTAAACTGCCACACAGCTATAAGTTACGTGTCCGCTGACTCGTAGAGGGTCCATCCTTGTGCAGTTAGTAAAGAGGTTAAAGTGATGGCGTAATAGCACTTATGCGCGGACAGTCTCAATAGACTCAATACCACTAATTTCATGTCGTAAATTACCCCTGAGCATTTGTTAATATAAATCTGAAACACCCTGTATACACAATCAAATCGCCGCTAGAAAGTCAAAAAGGCGTAAGTGATTTTATCAAAGTTTTCAGGAGCGTACTTAAACCTATGTGTTTGCTGCAATTTTTCCCGCAAATATCACATACGTCCAAACATAAAAAATCATTATCTTCACAAGGGTTTAGAAATCACATACGCCTGTTTGTGCTACCAAGAGTATCTTTCAAGAGCAGTATGCCTGTGTGATAGTATCGATTTTCGTTTTATGTCTTTGACTTTCTAGCGGCGAAATGGCCAATAACCAGTTAAGGCCAATAACCAGTGATAATGCAATCCATTCATTCTTATTGTATTAATTTTTTTCTCAAGAGGTATACAGATTTATTTGTTTAACTTGACAAGCTATTCTCGCACAGTGCTGGTGTTGTTGATGTGGTGGGGAACTGCAAGTCAGGCTGGATTGTTAGACTTGGCTAGTCCGTTCTGTTTATTGTCCTCTAGCGAGACAATGGTCTTCTCCCTTATTTTTTTTATTTCGTAGCCATGAAATAGGAGCTACTGCAGACGCTTGTGGTCTGTGTTGTATCCTGCCCATCCCGTAGTATGCCTCCCCTCTGATAGGCGAGAAGTGACACAATACTTCCCAACTTCCCATCACTCGGACTCAAAACAAAGAGCTTAAGGTGTCGCCAACTAACCTCAACAAGCTGAGTTAATTAGAAAAATCCACAATGAAGTACCTTTCACCAGATGGGGCTGACGTCCTTCCAGAAGGACGTCCTTCTGGAAGGACGTCAGCCCCATCTGGGTTAACAGAGTGTCACTCACGTTTGTTGGAGGAGTCCGAGGAGTAGGGCCGATGGCTGGAGGAGGAGGAGGAGCCGGTGTCCTTGCGACTGTCCCCCCGGTAGCCGCCACTAGAGCCACTCATAGCCGACGCCGCAATGCCTCTGTTGCCCAGGCTCCCGCCTGATGAGGCCGGGCCGCCCGTGCTGCTCCCCCCTCCGCCGTAGCGGGGGTGGGGGTGCGGGTCCTTGGAGACGCGGGGGGAGGGGGGGCGGCCAGCTCCTCTCGACGCGAGGAGGAGGAGGAGTGGCGGGAGGAGTACCTGAGAGAGGGGGGGAGGGGGGGTAGAGAGGAGATGAGTATGTTCTGTGAGGGGTAGGGGTGTGGTCAGGGACAGTTCAACAACGTACAAGTTCAAAGAAATGAATCCAAATTACATCTGGACATAAGAGAAACATCTTTAGATCTTTTTCAGGAAAATATCCTTTAAGAGAAAAAACCCTCAGAGACTCATCATTATGTGGTCACAAACTCAAATTAATGAGGAAAAATTCTTG
>CM044958.1:41298388-41330174 GCA_024516035.1 Bactericera cockerelli | reverse complement strand
AAGTAACCCAACTTTTAACTGGAAGTCAGTTGCCCAAAGTCAACTGGATTTGTTCCACTTATTTCCAGCTACTAGTAGCGCTCTCTAGTGGATGGGATAAGAAGTCACTACCCCAATGCTTACATACCTATTTACCTATACTGTACATTATCCTACATAATAATTAAATGCTACGCTCTTGGTTTTGAGGTCGTGGGTTCGAATCCCATTATATGCATTTTTTTGCAAAAAAAAATAATAATAATAGTAATAAAAATACTAGAAACAAATGTATATTAGGCATACATTCAATTTAAGTTATTTTATTTAGAGGCCATACATTCAAATCTCATGAAGAATATTTTTTTTGTATAAAAATAAAGTAATAAATTTTAAATAGGTTTTTTTAACATATATTATCAATTTTGAGTATAATTTTTTTATATAGAAATTTGGAAAGAAAAAGAAAATAACTAATCTGTTTTAAACAACACAATTCAAATAAGACTCTTTAACATTATTATATTTTTACAATACAAGTGTTTATTTTTAAAAAAATTGTCCCAAAAGTGTAAAATGCACTATCAAATTTCCACCATGTCACAAGACCTTGTACTAATGTATCACAAGTATGTCCTAAGTAGGTATAATCTCTATATATAAAACTCAAAGTTGTGCATGTCTGGCTGACTATGTCTTCTTGGGGTTACAATACCAAACGGTACTCTCACTGAGAGTTCACCCCCCCTAAGCCACCTTCAACATACTAGAAAATTATCAAAATTAAAATATCTCATACAATTTTCAAGTGCACTGGTAATCAAGTGGTTAACGCGCTAGTCAGATAATCAACCTAGCGTAGGGTTCCGTTGTTTCAAATTTTTCCTCATTATGGTTGTGACCACATAATAATAAGACTCTGAGGGTTAGGTGGTAGAAAATGCTTTGAGCATAACCTTTAACCTTACCTGGTGGTTACCTTCCAATTAAAAGTGTTATTATTATTGTTATTGGGACACCGGCCGGCCATGAGAAAAAACCTTAATGGTGACAAAATGCCAGGTTTTAGCTAGTATAGAAATAAAATAATGATATCCAATTATAAAATATGCTCATAACATGTACATAATCACAATAAAATAATAATACTATGTAAATTAAAATATATTTCTTTTGTGAAACCAAAAATAACAAAGAAATAAACTAATAGCCAGCAGAAAATGAAGATGGGGCATGGAATACACCAGTTTTCATGAAAATGCAAAAGTTAAGCAATGTCTTTGAACGTGGTTGAACATGGATTAGTGAATGTTATTATGTATTTGTAATCCTTCATGACAATTTATATACTGCTGTGGCTAATTATAATTGCTGGGTTGTTTGCTTTGAGAATTATTACCAAAAAACATTGTTATACTTAAATTAAAACAAAATTGACTTGTTAAGACTAGTGAAATTATAAAACACAATAACACAATAGTGTGGAACACTTTTTTTAAATAGATATAAAATTAACTCAAAATTTAAGGGGCTTCATAGTAATAAGGTGGTAGAGAGAGCACAATAGTTATTATTGTTATTATTAACAGTTCACAGTAAATTGGCCAATTAATTTTAAATCAAGTAATCAGGAAGCATGTCACAAAGTAAACATCATTTTTTAGTGTGGCAGAACCACCTATGAGTGAAATATTCATTTTATTATAATATGTATTGTACATCTAAATAAAATCCACAGAGTGAAAAATTTCACTATCTAGCACTATGCATTCAGCTGTTTCTTTGCTTGAACCAGAACCTTTTTTTAGCCAACCTATGGTCAAGAGATCGAGCATAAAAAATTCTGTTTCCCTTAACACATGAGACTAGCATTCATGGTCCTACTTTGGCTTGGCTAGGCTAGGTGAGATTAATATGGGTAGCTGGTATGATTCCAAGTGAACTGAAGGTGTTTGTCATTGTGTGATTGTGCTAGTCCAGGAACAGCAGAGTGCAGAAAGTTCATTAGGGTCCAAGTGGATGTCTCTAGAAATGGATGGTTATTGTCAGATGAAAAAGGTGATCCAGTATTAACTGTTTCTTGTCCTTTCCTTTTCTTCTGTCACGATTCACGATTTAGACAAACTAAAGAACTATTTTTTGAAACATCTCGAAAGCAAATTTGGAGTTCAGAAATCACAAATTAAACACTTTCAGTAGTTATAAAAAAGATGTTCAAAACTAATTAAAATATTATTTGTATTTAAAATATGTTCAAATAAATGAAATACCTATTATTTAAGAGAATTATTAATTATTTAAAACAATTCACAATTTGTCACAAAAATATCACAAATTCTGAATTTCCTTCAACAAAGGACGAGTTTTATCTAAACACTTCCAGGACGAGTTTTATCAAGATCAAAACTAATTAAAATGATATTTGTATTTAAAAATGTTCAAAACTAAATGAAATACCTAATATTTAAAAGAATTATTAATTATTTAAAACAATTTACAATCACCAATATCACAATTTCTGAAATTACGAAAGATCAAAGATGGCGTCTTCAACAAAGGACGCGTTTTATGTAAACTGGAAAAATATGGAACATTTCCAGCTGACTGGTCAACTGACTAAATTCTACTCATGTCCTAGCTGGAGAGAGTCGTTATATTTCCAGCTGACTGCCCAGGTGACTGAGTCTAGATGGATTTTTGTTGGAAATATCCAGGTGGCTGGTCAACTGATTAAATCCATAATGGAAAAATCCAGCTGTCGGGACAGTTGGAGGTCCAGTTGACTTTATACACCTGGATATTTCCACCTTAAATCCAGACTGGAAGTCACCTTCCGTGCTGTCTGGGTTACGTCTTACCTGTTTTAGCTGTGGGGTCGGGATGAACATAACTTTTTGACGGTTGATTAAATTTTCATTTCGTTTTAATTACCGGTTAAACCCGCTGTTATAATGCACAGAAAAGGTCAGAATATTGTTTTTCTCAAACCAACTGAAGAGCTTGAAATTTGAAGTATTAAGTTTTTAATAGATCACAAATTCAATTCTAGTGAATAAAGCATGGGTGAGTAATAAATGTACATAGAAAAGCCTCTGTAAGGAAAGAGGGGCAGCCGATAAATTTATCTACTTCTCGGGTAAAGTATTACAAATTATTATCATGCTTTTTAGGTTCGCTTAGTTTATTAATTTGCCGCTAGATTGATTCTATTGTTACAAAATAATGTATAACTTTCAAATATTGCTATTCTATACCGTCGGATAGATAATCCATTGTGGAGGGTAGGGGGGAGGCAGTGTTTTCGATATACGCTGATTAAATCTATCCCCTGGAAAACTCTGTACTTCTACCCTCAGATTTTCAATATGTTACATTTATACAATAGAAGGAACTAACTCCTGATTATTAGGATTGATTGTCCTTTTAGTTATTTGTTGATACCATGATAGTATACATACCTACATACCTATACATAGGCCCTAGTATATTTTTGATACATACCTACGTAGTACCTACCTAACACCTACTTATAGATTTCAAACAGATAAAAAAAACCTCTTTATTTCCATGGTTTTTGAGTTGTTCTAATATTTCTTTATTTTTTGTGAAAATTAGCTTTTGAAATAGACACAACATACTTTCAACAAATACATTTTTTTGCATGGTCAGGCGAATTCTTATTCCCAGCGAATGGATAACACGCCCGTCCTGATCAGAACGAAAACTAAATAGAATCGTTGGCGTTAGGAAAGGCATCCAGCCATAAAAACCATGCTCTACCCTACCAACCACAACCTCGAGGTTGAACAATGCCGACCCCAAAAGCAACATAAGCCAAAATGGGATAATGGCAAGGGAGATATTTATGTAATGCTAACAGATAGATATTATCTATTACTTCAGTTTAAGTATTCCATCTAGGAATCAAATGTGTTTTACAAGCATGATCAGGCGAATTTCTATACCCTTCCTCTTTTCTCTCTCTCTGTCTTTCTCATCTCTCTCTCTCTCTCTTCAATTCAAATTTAGTTTAATTCTCGCTCCCTCACATCTTGGAAGGAGGGTTTGAAAACCAAGCAGGCAAAACACAGGCATTCTTTCGGTTGCAAGGGACTTAAAAATAAAAAGCTCAATGCTGAGTTCATTCCGCTAACGAAAGCACTTTATTATATAACATCAATTTCACTCGAAAATCCTCCCCCATCATGTTTATTGCTTGATCGTTTTAAACATATTTTTTCTTTTAAGGAGGAGAAGGAGAATTTTTAGAAGATGTACAAATATACAGTGTGGTAGCTAGTGTATCGAAATACAGATAGTCTGTATGTGTCTAACAAAAAAAAAAAAAAAAAAAAAAACAAATAAATTGGCACTATACATAAATAATCTTTATTACAATTTCTAGACACTGATCTATGAATTGTTCTTTTTGTACCTATAGCTCGAGAAGAACAAAATCTTGAGAAAAATAGATACATTCAATTTAACAGTATCTAGTTTACAGAGTCCGTCAAAGAAAATATTTTTTTTTACCCTCCCACACTTAATTTTTACCTTCTATTGCCAGTAGGAATGTTATAGAAAATAATGTAAATCTAATGGAACACTTTTTTCTTTAAATGTTGACTGTGTAATTGCGACATTTCGGTTTCAAAATAAAAACTCAATTCTCATCCACCCTGAACACTAAGCTCCAAGTGCATTCTCTTCCTCTTCTCTCCCGCCTTCTTCTTCTTCTTCTTCCCTCCTCGGGAAATTCAAAATTGTCTGCACAAGGCCCTCGCAAGGACTCCAGAGATTTCATCTGCATGTCCGATCTCTTGTGATTCATGGAACCTGGCAACATAATATTTATTAAATTCCTCCATCATATTATTGTCTTAAAATGGCCAAGTATACAGGGTCCTCTCATAGACTCATAAATAGAGAAACCCTGAAAAATAGAACACCAAACTTTATTTTGTAGTTTCAGCTTTCTATCGTTTTACTTTCGATGAATTTCTAATATTAGAAATCGGAAGTATTATGTTCACTTTTTTAAGTTAAGTGTTTCACACCTATATAACCTATGAGTGTTTCACAGACTTTTCTATTATTATTATTATTATTTCGTTACAATGAAACAGCAGCTACTGTAGACGTTTGTTGTCTGTGTCGTAGTTTGCCCATCCGTAGTGCACCTCCCCTCAGATGGGTGAGAAGTGATAGAATACTTCCCATTTAGGTGCTGAAAATTTGATGCATTAGCATTTTAAGTAGTTATTGTAATGGGCACCATCCCACCAAATATTGTGACATAATAATACAATTAATTAGCTTTTAATCTTTATTTAAGTGCTGGGTCAACACGAGCGTACTTCTGGCATCCCTTACAGACAATTGTAACCAATTTCTTGATAAGAAAAATACCTATTATCGGCTCTAGGGTTCAAATCCGGGACCGCAATATGATAAGCTAGTATCTTACCACTGAGCTACTTGTGCCTTGTCATTTAATTTACTGTAGAGATTGATTTTCCTTAAATTCTTAACATATTATGAGTCCTTGGTCATGCTCGAATTTGCTTGAACAAGCAAAAAAATATGAAGATTTTTTTCAAGCAAAAAAATCTTCATATTTTTTTGCTAACCCGAATATTTTCGGACCCTTGTGATGGTGTAAGATCTTTTTTTAATATATTTTTTCATACCCATATCATCTTCCATATAATGTTTTGTCTTTTTCATTTATCTTGATTTATATCATAACAAGGGACATTTTTTACGAAGGCAATATGTTATCCCTAACCATGACCCCAAGGAAGAATTTTCCCTTAAATGTCGATTTATATTTTAGCCATAAGGACGATATCCTTTGCCGCCAGTCTTGAATGAAAGAATTTTCATCGTACGTTGAACTTGGAGCTTGGAGCATTTTTTGTTGTTTTGTCTTAGATAAAAGAGACATTAACAATTGTCTTAGCCTTTATCTTTGTTTCTCTCTCTGTGTAGCCAGAATTCGCGTCTGAAACATTAGTTTTTATTCAGGGCTAAACCCTTAGTCATCACATCATTAGCAAAAAACTTTAGTATCGTATTTATGGTGGATACTCTTTTCTGCTTATCAATTCTGACTTCAATTGAGGTCTACGTTTACAAGAAAAGAAAAAACAAATATTTTTTTACTTTGTCATAATTTTTCAAAATTCAAGAGAAATAAATTCCAAGAGTCAACATGAGTTGTGTTAGAACACACTCAGCAAGTAGGTATTAAAGTTTTGCACTGCCCTAAGAAACAAAGGCAAGCATTTCTTCACAATTTTGCGCAAACTGTAGAACAAACAAGTAATATTTTTTGAAGGGGTGGAAATCAAAATCATTTATATTATTTCAGAAATTTGTGAAATAATTCGATGGAAAGAGGGGAGAGAGGTAAGTAGATCCGATCAATCACTGTACAGATCATTGGATTGGAAGAAATTTTGTAGGAGAGAGAGAAGGCTCAAAATATACCTTCTTGAAAACTCCTTGTATTTCAAGCAATAGCTTAACATTTCATCCAAAAATCGGAGTTTCATGTACTTGTGGTCTTTGTAAAAGTTTAAAAGTAAGTTTTATTGCACGATAGGGTATGTAGGACTGTAGGTATAGGTACTTTTCTGTTACACCCTCCTGCCTGTCCCCATGTGAGTGTATCATTATGGCACATGGTACATATACCTACTTAAATAATTATGTAAACACTGTACGCTACGTATATCTCATGTGGTAGCTTCAGCGTATCCATTTCCAAAACAAGGGTTAACACATGCAACGACTCGCACCTGCCTGAGTGGGGCCGTGTGCAAGGTGCGTGTACACGATAGTGGCACAATGCGGACACGGAATAGTATTAGAACGTGTGGATGGGGCTTTCCAGTCGGGATACCCAACTTTAGTTTCATCAGCCAGCAATGGTAAATAAACCATGAAATCTTGTACTACTGGCTGGCTCTTCTCGATTTCACAAACCGTCAGTTGTAACTAAAGTTCATTCGAGATCACTTTATATCAGTGATCACTGAAGTTTTTAGAATTTTAAATTGTGAATTTTACTATCTGAAGAAATTTAAAAATGGCAATGTGCGGTCAAGACCAGGCACATTTTATTGAGCTCAAGCTTGTGGAGACCATGCGTCAGCTCAGCGGATCTGCTAACAACTTCGTGGGTGAGGAACTCCTCCTGAACGCGATGCGAGGTTCATGCAACATGCCCCAGGACTCTCTCAAGCTGCTGCTAGCTTCCATGGTGAAGGCCGCACGCGCCGAGTGCTTCATTCCTCTGGCCACCAACCTCTGCGGCTGCGGCTCTGACTGCTGCGGCGGCGGCTGCTGCGGCTGCGGCAGATACTACCGTGTCAAGATTGGATAATGTTGCCATGGTAACCATGCTGACATCTTTGTTTTTTAAAAAATCGTTTTTCAATGCGCAGAGGGCGTATTATTTTCAATAAATTTTATGTAATTTACTTTTACTTTTCTTTTGTTTATATTTGTGTTTTATGCTGAATATAATCTCCCCTTCCAAAAGACGAGAAATTGATTTTCTCATGTTGCTTTACAAAACTACTTAATAATCAGCTCCAAGTCCTACCCTTAAATATTTTCAAATTTAAGATCGAAAATCCAATTCTAAGACCCAGACTGAGAGAATTGTTTATTGTTCCTGATCTTCAGCTATGAAAGATTCAGGAAGCTCCTACCTGTATAACTACAGCTTAACACTTTGCAACAGACTCCACCTGGGGCAATCAGCACTTTGGCCTTTCCAGTGATCTGTTCCGGCTGGAGTGTGTTGAGAGGTTGCAGCAGCATCAGTAATAGTCAAATGTAATGTGCATTATAGCATTCTAGCATTAGTACATGTTTAATGAACATTAGTATTGTCGCATTCTAGCATTTAGTAGGTACAATTTATTTGTTTAATGAACATTATAGTATTGTCATTCAGGGGTAACACGCTAAATGATATGTTCTTATCAAAAAAAGTTGTGGTTATGTCTAGTTTCATTTTTCTTATGCTATATGTACCTACCTATACTACCTATACTTAAATTACCTATCATGTAAGAAAATTTCAAAAATCTGAAAAAAATATGCCAGTGTATACCTAATATCTTCCCGTTAGGAAGAAACTATAATTTATGTCTAAATTATTGTGCATGGACAATTCAACGGTTAGATCTACTTCGTTTGATACTAATTAGATAATTAACCATGAAATGAATAGTTTTCCGATTTACATTTTATATTTCTAGTCAGTTTCTAGCTTTAATAGCCTCCTACCCACACTCAATAAAGTAGGTTACATTACGTCAGAGCTCTTATGTGCCTCACATCAAATATGCATTCATCCAAATTGAATCCTGGCGCAAACGTTTATTAGCATTTGTCAAGTTCCCACATTCACTATGACTGGAGTCTCCGCTCATCCATCATCATGTTATTGCCTAAGTGGCAAAATGTGTCTTTTTCACAAACATAATATTCTATTCCATTACTGCGTTAGCGCGCCTGTATGATGCACTTAGGGTTCAAATAATATAACTACGAACATGGAGACGTTTTACTACGAATCCGGTAATGTAGAGTTGGGATTCAGCTAATGAATTTCCCAGCATCGGGTGCAAGTAGACAGGATAGGCCCGGGGAAGGGTTGAGACTTGGGCTGCTGAAAAGTTGACAATGGAGCTAGTTAGAATTTTAAAACTATCATGCATAAATGATTGCCAGTAATGCCAGTAGACACAAGACCAAAGCAAAGCAGTGGGCGCGCTACCCCAATGACTACCTCCGTGCCATGCTCAAATTTAATGTTCTACTATGTAGAAAAACTCATAGTATTAAAAACCTACCTACCTATGTGAATAATAATAATATTTGAACTTTTGGAAGAGGTTGGGGATTGGATTAATTAACAAAATGAGATACTTCACTATACAGGGTGGTCCAGAAAGTTGGTACCCTTAATGGTATATCGTAGATACGGTTATTTCCAATGGGATCTAATGAGTCTTTTATCCGATCGCTCCTGTCTTTGTGGTAAGTGGAAAGTAATGTTATTATTGAAAACCCGCTTTGCTCCAACGTTTTTTTTTCTTTAGTATATTGTAAACGTTTTTTTTTTTTTCTTTTTCATGAATTTAAGATTAAGTGACTTTCTTTTGTCTAGAGAGTCAAAAGAAAGACAGAGAAAAAACATGGTATAATAATGAAGGATGGGGAAAAGAGCTATAGATAAGGAGAGGAGGAGGGAGGAGTTAACCAGCAGGAGGAGGAAGGAGGGAAGAGATAAGGAGAGGAGGAGGGAAGAGATAAGGAAGAGGAAGAGGGAAGGAGTAAGAGAGGAGGAGGAAGGAGGGAAGAGATAGAGAGGAAGGAGGAGGAAGAGATAAGGAGAGGAGAGGAAGGAGGGAAGAGATAAGGAGAAGGAGAGGAGGGAAGAGATAAGGAGAGGAGGAGGAAGGAGGGAAGAGATAAGGAGAGGAGAGAGGAGAGGAGGAGAGAGATAAGGAGAGGAGGAGGAAGGAGGGAAGAGATAAGGAGAGGAGGAGGAAGGAGGGAAGAGATAAGGAGAGGAGGAGGAAGGAGGGAAGAGATAAGGAGAGGAGGAGAAGGAGGGAAGAGATAAGGAGAGGAGGAGGAAGGAGGGAAGAGTAAGGAGAGGAGGGAGAGATAAGGAGAAGGAGGAGGGAAGAGATAAGGAGAGGAGGAGGAAGGAGGGAAGAGATAAGGAGAGGAGGAGGAAGGAGGGAAGAGATAAAGGAGGAGGAGGAGGAGAGAGAGAGGAGGAGGGAAGAGATAAGGAGAGGAGGAGGAAGGAGGGAAGAGATAAGGAGAGGAAGAGGAAGGAGGAAGAGATAAGGAGAGGAGGAGGAAGGAAGGGAGAGATAAGGAGAGGAAGAGGAAGGAGGAAGAGATAAGGAGAGGAGGAGGAAGGAGGGAAGAGATAAGGAGAGGAGGAGGAAGAGGGAAGAGATAAGGAGAGGAGGAGGAAGGAGGGAAGAGATAAGGAGAGGAGGAGGAAGGAGGGAAGAATAAGGAGAGGAGGAGGAAGGAGGGAAGAGATAAGGAGAGGGAGGAGGGAAGAGATAAGGAGAGGAGGAGGAAGGAGGGAAGAGATAAGGAGAGGAAGGAGGAAGGAGTAAGAGAAAGGAGGAGGAAGGAGGGAAGAGATAAGGAGAGGAAGGAGGAAGAGTAACGAGAGGAGGAGGAAGGAGGGAAGAGAAAGGAGAGGAGAGTGAGGAGGGAAGAGTAAGGAGAGGAGAGGAAGGAGGGAAGAGATAAGGAGAGAGGAGGAAGAGATAAGAGAGGAGGAAGGAGGGAAGATAAGGAGAGAGGGAAGAGAAGAGAGGAGGAAGGAGATAAAGGAGAGGAGGAGGGAAGGAGGGAAGAGATAAGAGAGGAGAAGGAAGGAGGAAGGAGATAACCAGAGGAGGAGGAAGGAGGGAAGAGATAAGAGGAGAGGAAGGAGGGAAGAGATAAGGAGGAGGAGGAAGGAGGGAAGAGATAAGAGAGGAGGAGGAGAAGGAGAAGAGATAAGGAGAGGAGAGGAAGGAGGGAAGAGATAAGGAGAGGAGGGAAGAGAAAGGAGGGGAAGAGATAAGGAGAGAGAGAAGGAGGAAAGAGAGGAGGAAGGAGGGAAGAGATAAGGAGAGGAGGAGGAAGAGAGGGAAGAGATAAGGAGAGGAGGAGGAAGAGTGAAGAGAGGAGGAGAAGGAGGAAGAGTAAGGGAGAGGAGAAAGGAGGAGAGAGGA
This sequence comes from Bactericera cockerelli, assembly GCA_024516035.1. Classification (NCBI taxonomy): domain Eukaryota; kingdom Metazoa; phylum Arthropoda; class Insecta; order Hemiptera; family Triozidae; genus Bactericera; species Bactericera cockerelli. The sequence goes on along the minus strand of CM044958.1, from coordinate 41,319,420 downwards.
GGAAGGAGGGGGGAAGGAGATAGGAGGAGAGGAAGGAGGGAAGATGATAAAGAGAAGACAGAGCGAAATAAAGCAAGCAGAAGAATACCATGACTGGGAGTAATTGCAGATGAGGAACACTAACTTGCAGAGTCATTGCAGTTACTCGAATGCACTCAGTGTCATTTTCCTGAAACATGTAAAAAATGGGCTCTAAAACTGGAGTTTTTTTTAGAGTTATCCTCTTCACAACTTAAACCTATGCTTTCCCACTACTTTCCATGCCCAATAATTTCCTATCGTCTTAAAGTTTTACCGTTTTAACTAATACTTAAATAGATACTAAAAGCATACGCATATCTCAACCTAACTTTTTTTAGGAAGCACAGACGTTGATGGCCTGAAGATGGGCAGAATTTAAATAATTAATAACTACCAATGGTGAAAACGTAATTGTTGTTATGTTTGGTATAATATAACGACAAAATACATACAAACTATATTTACCGTTATATAAGCACTGCAGTTTCTGGGAGGCGTTTTCGCTTGATCTTCACTTCATTTGCGTATGTAGTATAATAATATTTGCAAGCTAATTGTTAAAACTAAAAGTGTGCACCTACATATTACCTACGAGTAGGCATGCAGGTATGTTTGTGTACTTGTGTAGGCTTGTACTTGGATACCTATCGGAAATAAAGTTATGTAGGTAAAGCAGGAATTACCTGATTCCATTTGAATTGAAGAGTTTTTATAATGCCTCATGAAAGTGTAAGTAAATGATTTTTCTCTCTTTTTACAAAAAACATATTATTGATGACACTTTCCTTTCGTTTTGAAAGTATTTTTTCTGCACGATCATGCTGCTTTTTGGGAAACGGAGAAAATTAGTTGTTTAGGAATTCCAATCAGGAACTAGAAAATAACAATGAGATTTTTTAATGCTGTATTTCTATGACTAGGTAAGTTAGTATAGATATCAACTGCATCGTGATAAATTAGCTAAGTTACTCAATTTCTTTGAGAAGTTAAAATGACAGCACAATGAACGTGGCGTACGGGTTAGTCCCAAATAAATATAAATAAATCAACAGTAGAGAGGATTACAACAACAACATGGTATTACAGCCATGCGGGCACGCGGGCAGAATGAATGGAAAAGTTTAAAACTTATTGCACATCCACCAGAACATTCTAAAACAGATATCCACGAAACATATATTATATGTGACGTTAATGCATGCGGGTTTGTTATGCGTCAACATACGTATAGATAATTTAGGGTTTGTTATGCGTCAACATAGATAAGTTAGGGTTTGTTATGCGTCAACAAAGATAAGTTAGGGTTTGTTATGCGTCAACATAGATAAGTTAAGGTTTGCTATGCGTCAACATAAGTAAATTAGTGTTTGTTATGCGTCAACAACTCAACATAGATAAATTAGGGTTTCCTATGCGTCAACATAGATAATTTAGGGTTTAATATGTGTCAAGATAGATAAGTTAGGGTTTGTTATGCGTCAACATAGATAAGTTAGGGTTTCTTATGCGTCAATTCAACATAGATACCTAAGTTACAACGCAAACTGAAAATGCATTAGATTTGTAATTTTATTGTATTGGTTAATGCCGCGAGTTGCGAGTTAAATTTCAAATCAAGTGTGTTTTTCTCATATAGAATAAATAAAAAATATTTAACTTGAAATAACTTTTACGTACAAATTTCAGTTTTCTATTAGTTGACGTTTGTGAATGGCAGCTCATTATGTACAATCAATGGCGAAAGTACAAATGGTAAATGATAATAAGACGAAACTTTTATTCTAGTATTTGTTATTGAAAGACTTATTCAAAAACGTATCGCAAAATGAACTTGGCCCCTCTGACCCGACATGGAGGCCGGCCCAAAAAAATGGCACTGCTTAAAGAGAAAGATTTTTTTCCTTATCCTAGATACTATCTCGGTTCAATCGAGTCCCTTTACGAAGTACGGAACTGCTGGTAAAATATATTATCTACTTAGTTAAACTTGTTCTAACAAAATCTAGGTAACTTGCTATCTCATAAATTTTATTAGACTTGAATAACAAAAGACATCTTTCAAAAGTTAAAAAGAAAAATGGAAAAGCTTTTTCTCAATACAAACATCCATTTTCCTAATGAAAAAATGCAGATTTTTATAATAATTTACTGGAGAGGACATTTCTTCCCTATTTTAACTTAAAGTTACCTGAACTTTCAGATAGCTATGAAGAAGCTTTACAATATGTTTTTTTTTTTCTTCTTATTATTCGTTATGTTATTAAAGTTCTTATTTTGCTAGAGTTTGAAAATTCCCTTCAGATAAGAATGAATACGCAGTAAAGAAATGAGATACTTCAGTTGGTTTCAAATGTAGCCCTGTGTTGAATTGCAAGGAAGCGCAATTTTTATGGTATTCGTCATGCATACTCGTAGGTATAAAAACCGTGGTTTTAGAACAGAAAGATTAAAGAGAAAAAAATTTTTTCCTATGGTTGTGGACTTGGAACCCTAATCCTCATGATGGCAATGGCTATTGAGACCCCAACCCCATGTCCGAAGTTATTATTTGATAAAGAAAAGAGAAGTGTTAGGAGGGACGGAGGTTGCACGAAAATGAAGCATGAAAGGGGACAAAAGAAGAAAAAAAAAAAAAACCATCAAAATGAAGTCTGAAATTCCCCAAAGTGTTGATTTCATGTTCTACCTGTTAACCCATGCAATAATACTGCCCACTGTAGTGGAACAGGTGATAGATTATATTAGTATATACAAATTATACATAGGTAGATACCTGAATAATGAATATTTGGTCTGTTACATATCGTGTAGCATAATCCCTTTGATAGATAATAAGGTATACTATAGAGTACTATAGCCTGGCTGTGGGACTATAGGTAAACAGGGAGGAGATCAGCAGTCTGGCTGGGGGACTATGAACAGGGAGTAGACCAGCATTGGGGTGGTTCTGGGGCCCTTGTCAATTATTAGCCTCCTTGTAAAGACAGTGGTAGAAGTGCCGAGTCATTCCTCCACTGTCTGGCTACCATCGCGGCATCGTTCACGATGACACCACCCTATGATAGAGTATAAGCTATAATGTGCAATAGTATTTTTCAATAAGCTCTGGGTTTGAAACCACAGGACCTGAGGCGTGCTCTGGAGTCTCTGGACTAATGGCGCTGATGTTTATCCGTTTTCGGATGTTACTTTTGCACAATTGTAAATTATATGTATATTATCTGAAAAAAACCTTCTTTGGTGAGTACTGACTAAGGCAGAGGCATTGAATAACATTGACAGCAGAGAGAAGGGATGGCAAGAAAAGTTACCTCGCGGGAACGTCGTGCTTTAGAAGATATATATGCTACAAGTAGGTACATTGAGTACCCAAGAGGAGAATACCGGATTAAGAGATAGGGCCTTAAGCAGGCTGGTAGATCAATAAGATGAAATTGTATAAGTACAAGTAGTGCTTTATTTAGACTGTCAGCGCAAGACAGGTAGTCCCATTATGCCAACAGTTTAACAAAGCTTTCGTTAACTAACTAACTAACAAATTGTACGTCCATCCGGGATACGTAAGAGTTAAGGTTCGCATGTCAGGTGACCATTAGCTCCCCCACCTGTTTACATCAACGCATAATACGAACACGACCAGTCCCCAAATTCACCTACCCTCTCTCACCTACACATTTCATAAGGGCGACTTGTTATCTCTACATCAGCCTTTGTTCAATAACTTTTCTACCTCTAGATACCCTTTGTCCTTTAACTTGTTATTATACAGAAAAAAAGCCCGGTGAAATATGAGCCTACTTATGGTAGGTACTTAAGGTAATATTCAACATTGATTTCAACAGTAAATGATCATACGAGTTTAGTAAAAAATTACCTTTAGAACCTATTCCACTAATGTTACCGTATCTCGTTTACTATTTGCGCTAAGTGGAGATGAGACTCCAGATAAGAAACAAGTAAAACTACACAAAAATGTCTGCCTGCCACGTTCCTAAAATAACATTACAAACGCAACTAATTTCTTCTGTCACAACATTTTAGCTGACATGAATACAGCTCAAAATCCATCATGTTCTTCACAACTCTACTTACTTGTATTTTCTACAAAAATATTAATAATGTCATCGCACTCATTTGTTTGGAACAAACACCTCTTTATCATGTTTTCTTCCTTTGCCCGAGACAGAATATTCCACCATTATCATTAGGCACGTGGATGCTTTTTTCAGTTGAAAGATATCATAATTATTTACTTTTTTCAAGTCCACGAGAAAGAAAACTTATTTAAAATACATACATTTTCTATTATAGATGATTTAATTTCTCGAGTTATAAACATACGTAGATAAAAATACTTCCCGTATCCTAGAATATACCTAGATAATAATAATAAAATTATGAATGAACCTTATTTATTACTAGCTGAAACCCGGCACTATGTCGCTGTAAAGGGTTTTGACCGTGGCTGGCGTTCTATTTGAAATTCTTGGTGCGCACCTACATACCCAAAAGAGACTCTGTGCCATTTGGATTCATTTAGCCCAGCCGTTTCGTAGCTTCATTGATAAGGAATGAGTAAAGGAAATTTGTACACGGTGTCCCGGACTTTTTACTTCCGAGAAATTTCTAATATTAGAAATCGGAAGAAGAAATAAAAAATATTTTTTTACTCCGATTTCAATTTTTTCTTATTTCTGGAGGTTTCATAACCTCTGAACAACTTTGGTTTTGTGTCCGTCTGTCGGTCTGTTAAAAATATTCCTTGTAACGCGCAAATCTCGGAAACAACTCAACGGATTTTGATGAAATTTAACATAGGTTATTTATATTTATTTTTTAATTAATTGTAATTTAACTCTGATATTTAAGAAAATCTGAATTTTTGGACAAAAAAGTCAAAAAATAAGGTCCACCACTTTCCGATACAGAATTTTTGGTAGAAACTAGAATGTAGGAAAAATAGCATTCTACCATATAAAATAAATTTGAAGAAAATCGGTTAAACGATTTTGGAGATACAAATGATTTAGTATAAAATCTCTGAATTGGCACGTGTATACAATGTGAAACAATCACGAGGAAGTATTGTGTCCATAATTGGCAGTGTTTTTTTAAAACAATATTTCTATTTATTTGTATAATATACAATTATTATTATTACAACCCGCCGTCTTCAAAGTTAAAAACTGTGAAGAAGACAGTGTAAAAAATATGATCCACTCAAATATCTCGAGAACAGCGAAAAATTTCTAATATTAGAAATCGGAAGTATTTTGTCCTTACTCGCCGTAGCTCAAGAACAACTCATCAGAATTTCGCGACTGATATGTCAAATGAAAGCTGCAACTCTTGGTTTGAAATTTTCCCTGCAATAGTACGACAATTTTTCTTGGAGTCATCTCACATTAATTTTTCGCTATTTCTTACCATTTCGCCTAAACAATTCGGACGCATAAAGATACAAACAAAGTCCGTCCATAATCACATTTATATAATTATGTATTAAGATTTTTACCCCTATGAATTAATTTTTTTTTTTTTTAAATAAATACAAAACAAAATTAGTATAATAAGAAGTGAATACTTTTATTTTAAATATTCAATAAAATGAACAAATTACCGGAGGAGCATGCATAAAACTAAATTCCATGTCAAATCTAAAGTAAATTTAATAAATTCTAATTTGGAATCTACCATTCCAGTAAACATATTAATTTATGAAGTTAAGCATAATGTACAACACAAAGGACAACATAAATCACATGAATTAAAAAAGTTCAATACAGTTAAATTAATGATACATCGTGAAAATGTATCATAAAAAAACTGTTGATACTTTCAGATACAATAACCAGTATGTACAGTAAAATAGTCAAATAAACTTTACAGAGAGTTAGAGGAAATTTTCAAAGAAAATGAGAAAAGAAAAAACTCGACGGGAGTAGAACCTGAGCACTGGCTTTCAGAGATCCACTAGTAACTAAAATCAATGTCAAACAAACACATACTGTTAGATAGTATTAAACTATAGTATCTTTATCAGTTTGATCACCACAAAGACAGAACAAATCTGATGCCTTTGGTTTCCCACGGATCAATAGAATACCTTAATCTACTGAAGGTCAAATTCTGAAACAGGATCAAACTAGATATAAGCCAGACAAGCACTCAAGTTGGAGTTTCAACCAATCACAGCACACGATATCCCCATTTGAGGGAAAGTCTGGTTTATCTTAACATTAATCCTGTTTTATAGTTCGGGCCTAAGACTATAACCAATCACAGCACACGATAGCCTCATTTGAAGGAAAGTCTGGTTTATCTTAACATTAATCCTGTTTTAAAGTTCAGGACTCAAATTATTACAGATTTGTATATAGCTGTTTATAGTTCGGGCCTAAGACTATTACAGGTATTTAGCTGTCTAGCCTGGTTCTGATATCGCCCGCCCCCTAGTAGCGCTTCATGGGTGGCCCGGATCCCATCATGGGCTTGTTAGGTGGCCCCGCCCCTAGTAGCGCTTCATGGGTGGCCCCGCCCCCTAGTAGCGCTTCATGGGTGGCCCAGGTCCCATCATGGGCTTCATGCTGTACTCAAACCTGTCGCCCGAGTAGACCGCTGAGGCGGGCAGGATGCCGCCCATGCCTGGGATGCTCTGGCCCACCCCGCCCCCGTACATGGAGGAGCTGCCGCCCCTGCTGCCCATCATACCCCCACTGCTGGACGAGCTGGCCCATCTGGAATACAAGACACATTACATTGCATTATTTAGGCTCCAGGGATTTTTTTTTTTTAAGCTTTATTAGGTAGAACAAAGAAAAGATTAACACAAAATCTGATAACTTATATCACTCAAGAAGGCAGTGCTCATAAGCTTCTTAAAGACCAATATTTTATCAGAAATATGGCTAGGCCAAAGTTGTACCTCTTATGTTGTGGACATGATGGGTTGTAAGGAGGGTAAGGAAATCAACACAGTGGAAGGGGAGGAAGGAATAAGGGAGACAGTCAGTGAGTCAGGTAGCGCGGAGGTTTAGCAGAGGAGGTGATGGTAGGGATAGCGTAGTGTACGGGGGTTCTATACCTGAGGAGAGGAGATATTATATTTCATGATGGATCAAGGATTAGATATTACGGGCGAAATTAAAAGACAACATCGATAACTTAGGTCGTTGCTTAGCGTCAGTTTTCTCTGTCTTAAGGTAGGATCACACTATATGGCACAGATGCCATATTTTCTATAGCGAGAAAAAAAAACGAATGGCACATATAATATATGGCACTCACACGATGCCATATAATGTGGCAAAAAAACTCTATGGCATTGTATGTCTTCCCCCTTGCCATTGACAAGCCTGCCAGTCGTCACCATATCATATTGTAAACCATGTGTGTGATGAAGCACTCACACGAATGCCATAGATCCTGCCATACATCTATGGCACCATAGAAAAAACTTGTCGCCATAGACCCAAATAGTTCTATGGTCATGTAAACAAAGACCGATCACACGCTATGGCAAGGGAGATTGCCATATTATATGTCGCTCTGCCATATCGTGTGATCCTATCTTTACTAAGTACGCAATCCGAGACTTTGCGCCACAGAGGTATTGTCGTGTGTGTAAGAGAGAGGTGAAGGTACCCTAAGAAAGAGATGGTCGCCACGCCATAGGAGACCATCACAGACCACTTATTCCATAGGAGATCATCACAGACCACTTATTTATGTACATACAGAATGACCCTTTTTTATTCACAAGTTCGATTTACTTGGAAACATATAGTACCGACTTCTAAAATGGAAATTACACAGACATAAACCAACCACAGCACACTGTGGCCCGACTTGAGGGACGGTCTAATCTTTTTCGGTCTTTAGAAATACTAAAATTATATTAGATCATTTTTATAGCTCAAATACATGCTTATTCTTTTGTCTCAATGGGGACATGTTTGCTGGTTTATTTCCATGTCTGAAATTTTTGCAGACATATATAAACTAAAAACTAAGGCCGACTTATGAAACAGGATTTTACTATCCCTTTAACACGTATGAGACGGGTCCTATTTTCTATAGTTTGTTTTGTTCGCTGGGACGGCTTCAAATTAAGGTATGTGTTCCAAATATGACAACAACAAAAAAAAATTGGGACGGGCGAGTACAAAAATATATAATAGCATTATCTGTGCCCACCGGTGGGTCACGTTACAAGGGAAATTGAAAAAAAAACGTGACCCACCGGTGGGCACGCCGTCTCATACGTGTTAATACGCCCTCTGGTGGAAAGTTCAACCAATCACATCGTATTTTTATCAGTAGTTGTTAAGTGATGGTGGCTTGGATTAAAAAATCGATACTGGAATTTTTCTATACAAGCAATTAAACCCTTAGAAAATTGCAAGTTAGCCTCGCTTGTAAGGGTTGGATAGTCTTTTTTGTTATCTTCTCCCTTTTTAAAGTCCCCTAGCCAGACTTGTGTCTCATCCACTACCAACAAATTTTCACATTTAACACTTAATTTCTGTCTTTCATTATTTGACATGCTAATGGAGTAGTACATAGTTAAACGCTAATCGGAGAGTTAACTGGAGATCCTATAAGCCTAATGGAAAAATTAACTGATTAGCCTATTGCATAGTGCTAATCGAGTAAATCGAGTTTCAAAATTAAGTACTAATTTCACACTGGTCAAATGTAGTCTGCTTTAAAAATACGAGCTCTCTGATTGGTTGATTCAAAAATGGGACACACATAAGATGGCTGCGAGAGAGATTCTATAGTCAGCTTTTTGGAATTTAATTTTGACTTTAATGTGATTCGACCAACATTAAAGGACCAATTAATATTGTTTTAACTATGCAACGAAAAAATCCAAATTTTAACGTTGGAGTAGGAACTTCATCGGTCAATTATTATTTTTTCCAATATTGATATTGTTGTTCCAACCAATTAATATTGTTTCAACTATGCAACGAAAAAATCCAAATTTTAACGCTTTTATTATTTTTGAGACCATTAAGTCTGACTATGCACGAGTAGGGCCTGCATGAATGTGGTGGACTCACCTGTCCGAGCTCAGAGGCGCGCTGCCACGACTCCAGGGAGTTCCCGAGTCCATCTTGCTGCCTCTGCTGTCCTGGCCACTGCTAGACCAGCCGGAGCCAGACAGCCCCCCGCCCCCTCCGCCACTCATCGAGTTCCAGCTGGATGACTCATAGCCTGGGGGGAGAATAGATCATCACCATTATTACTTAAACGGGTCTTTAGTCTTAGGGGAGAATAGAACATCACCATATTACTTAAACGGGCCTTTAGCCTGGGGAGAGAATAGAGCATCACCATATTACTTAAACGGGCCTTTAGCCTGGCGAGAGAAAAGAACATCACCATATTACTTAAACGGGCCTTTAGACAGGTGCGTTAACCTGACAGCCCACCAGAACGGATTTTGTCCCAATAAGGCTCAACGTTTTGTGCTCGTTTTGTGCCAGCAAAAATTCATTTTGTACCCCTACCGTTCTCGAGATATAGACCCCCCCTAGGTGGGCTGCTAGGTTAACGTTAACCTAGCAGCCCACCAGAACGGATTGAGTTGAGACTAGGTTTATTGGATTCGGCTCGTTTTGTGCCGTTTTGTGCCAAAAATATTTTTCTCCTGCGACCTTTCGTTCCCGAGATATTGACATTTGAAAAAGTCAATATCTCGGGAACGAAAGGTCGCAGGAGAAAAATATTTTTGGCACAAAACGAGCCGAATCCAATAAACCTAGTCTCAACTCAATCCGTTCTGGTGGGCTGCTAGGTTAACGTTAACCTAGCAGCCCACTAGGGGTTGTCTATATCTCGAGAACGGTAGGGGTACAAAATAAATTCTTGCTGGCACAAAACGGCACAAAACGAGCACAAAACGTTGAGCCTTATTTGGACAAAATCCGTTCTGGTGGGCTGTCAGGTTAACGCACCTCCTTTAGACTGGGGAGTGAATAGCACTAGTTATGTCACCATTACTTCCGGTCCTTTATCTTGGGGAGAGAATACAACATCACCATTACTTAAACGAGCCTTTAGCCAGAGGAGAGAATAACTATAGTTATGTCCCCATTACTTCCGGTCCTTTATCTTGGGGAGAGAATAGAACATCACCATTACTTAAACGGGCCTTTAGCCTGGGGAGTGAATAGCACTAGTTATGCCACCATTACTTCCGGTCCTTTTATCTTGGGGAAAGAATAGAACTAGCTACATCACTATATAAAAAAAAAATCAGTTTTTTGGAATCAGGAGATTCTAATTCGTCCAGAAATGTTATCAGTTCAATTTGTAAAAAAGTGACCGATTACAATACTTTCTATACCTTATAAGTAATAGAAAGTAAAAATCGAGCATTACTAAACATTTGCTAAACTGCCACACAGCTATAAGTTACGTGTCCGCTGACTCGTAGAGGGTCCATCCTTGTGCAGTTAGTAAAGAGGTTAAAGTGATGGCGTAATAACACTTATGCGCGGACGGTCTCAATAGACTCAATACCACTAAATTCATGTCGTAAATTACCCCTGAGCATTTGTTAATATAGATCTGAAACACCCTGTATACACAATCAAATGGCCAATAACCAGTTAAGGCCAATAACGAGTGATAATGCAATCCATTCATTCTTATTATATTAATTAGTCAATTAATTATTAGCCTCCTTGTAAAGACAGTGGTAGAAGTGCTGAGTTATTCCTCCACTGTCTGGCTACCATCGTTCACACTAAAGAGAACATCTTGTCTTTGTTTTTGTGAGTAAGAGCTCGTTCGTGCGCTTGCCTGTGGGATGTTAAAAATCCTGTACGAATTTTAGAAGGATGGAAGTCACTTATTAACAGAGTGTCACTCACGTTTGTTGGAGGAGTCCGAGGAGTAGGGCCGATGGCTGGAGGAGGAGGAGGAGCCGGTGTCCTTGCGACTGTCCCCCCGGTAGCCGCCACTGGAACCACTCATAGCCGACGCCGCAATGCCTCTGTTGCCCAGGCTCCCGCCTGATGAGGCCGGGCCGCCCGTGCTGCTCCCCCCTCCGCCGTAGCGGGGGTGGGGGTGCGGGTCCTTGGAGACGCGGGGGGGAGGGGGGGCGGCCAGCTCCTCACGACGCGAGGAGGAGGAGGAGTGACGGGAGGAGTACCTGAGGGGGGAGAGAGGGGGGGGGGGGTAGAGAGGAGATGAGTATGCCGTCCTGTGAGGGGTAGGGGTGTGGTCAGGAACAAAAGAGAATGCCAAAGGCAGTATCACCACCCTTGATCAAACTAAGGGTTGGGTGGAAGAGATTGCCATAGGCAATAACCCCGCCCTTTAGTTAGGACATATGTATATATTTTATTTATTTTTTTCTTGTTTATATTATTAATACTGTCAATTTTATATATAATTTTTACCATTGTTTGTCTTTATATATGTTCTGCTAATAAAGAGTTTCTAAATAAAGAGATAAATTGTTTATCTTTGATTACTTATACCTTTTGACTGCACATGTATATAAAAGAATGTAAATAAAGATTGATCTAAATTGTTGAATAATAACAACAGTAAACAAAGTACAAGTTCAAAGAAAAAATCCAAATTGCACCTGGGTATAAGAGAAACATCTTTAGCTCTTTTTAAGGAAAATATCCTACATACCTATATAAGAAAAATTTCTGGTCCCTTGAGTTCTCTTATATCCCCAGGTTCAACTGAAATAAAAACACTGCCGGGCCGGAGAAGGAATATGCATTGGGTGGGATCTAAACCAACAGGATTACAAGACCACCGACCAAACCACTCAAAGACTACCACTGCAATTGCATGGAATACCATCCTGACATGAGTGACTATTAGAAAATATTTTTCCCATCACTATTATATAACTGTTATGAACACATGCTGTAACTACAACTAAATTGTCGTCATACTTGCTGTAACTACTACAACTTACCTGTCGTCATACTTGCTGGAGGACGAGGACTCATAGCGCCTATCCATGTCTCTTCTCTTCCTGTCCAGCAGATCCGAGGGCAGGTCCAGGGCGGGTCTCTTGGAGCGTCTTGTCTCCTCCAGCTTCATCTGAGCCCTCTTCAGCTCTTCCTTTTCCTGGGTCATCACACAACACGATCGTTAGATGCATTGTTTTTTTTTTTTTTTTTTTTTTACACTTTATTAGGTAATAGGACATATTATATACAATACAAATAATTACAAATGAAAATACAATCTCTATATATAAAACAGAAAAAAAGGACTACCTATGTTTGTTTGTCCGGAGTTGTTTAGCCAAAACGGTAAGAGATAGCGAAAAATGTCTCAGAATTGATCCCCCCAAAACCATTATCGCTTTGTCCAGAAAAATTATAAAAAGTTCAAAGAGGCATTGCTGTCCATCAGTACGGCCATGCCTTAGTAAATTTGAAATTTAGTCCCGTTGCAAAGCACGGGCAAACGGTAGTATACAATATAATAGAAAAAAATAAAGAAATATAAATATAATATAATTATGTCCTAACTAACGGGCGGGGTTATTGCCTTAGGCAATCTCTTCCACCCAATGCATTCAACTAAGTTAAGTTTTTTTAAAAAAAGTTATCATATTTGTGTTGATCACTTTCGTGATGTCACAACTACTCAAACTCGCTTCACTAAATTTACGCTGAAACCCGCGGACTTGAACCACCGACCTCCAGGTTACAAGTCCGCCGCTGCCTTATCGATCAAGCTACATTCAACTATAAATGTTTAGCGTTGAAAATATTTTAAGGTAGTATTTTTTTCCTCTATCATTAGGTGCTTTTTATCTGTGCTATAAGTTATAACAGGTCGTTCGCGCTCAGGTAGTATTACATAGTAATAAAGAAAAAGCATTTTTGGTTGGGCAAAAGAACTAAAATAATTGTGTTTGCAAGATTCTTAATTTCATGAGCAGGTGCTTCAATTGTCAATAGCTATAATCGGGCCCACGACATGCTCCTTGCAACATCTGAAATATACTTCATTGATAAACAGGCTGATAATCTGAGATTAGCCTTGCTAGTGTGTTTTCATTGACATTCTCATCAACTAAATTGGATAAATAGAATTGAAAGTTAGCCATTGACTGTAGTTAAGCGTTGATCAAATACAGTCGAACTTGGATATAAGAGAATAAATTCCAGGTCCGATTTACAATACTAATAATATCGTCTTATTTATACTGCCCGATTAAGCCTATTAAAGTCCCATTATTCCAGCAGTAAGCCCAAGACATATTATTATGTGGTAAAAATCCCATAAGGGATGATAACTTGTCATGTCCCGGCTGGGTTTCGAACCCATGACATCTGGATAGTCTGGGATTCACAGAGTGCCGCCTTTACCACTGAGCTACCGAGACATACCACTCCGTAAGGGAAAATAACCTCTTAATAAGAGAACAAAGAAAAAAAAAATCGGTCCCTTGAGTTCTCTTACATCCAGGTTGGACTGTTTGTTATCAACTGATTAGTCTGTCCCGGTAGCTCAGTGGTAAAGGCGGCACTCTGTGAATCCAGAGAATCCAGATGTCGTGTTTTCAAAACCCAGCCGGGACATGACAAGTTATCCTCTCATTTGGGATTTTTACCACATAATAATACGTCTTGGGCTTACTGCTGGAATAATGGGAATTAATAGTCCCAATCGGGCAGTATATATAAGGCGATATTATTATTATTATTATTCATAAGAGAGAAAAAAAAATTGGTCCCTTGAGTTCTCTTCTCTTACATACGGGTTGGACTGTAATCAACTGATTAGTAGGACACCTGTCAGCTCACCTTCATCAATCTCACTTTTTCACTGTTAAGTCATTTTTATCACTTCTTTTTTGAAATACACATTACTGTTATATTCAATTATCCATAGTTTTCCCCTTATGCAAGGGGCAAGAAAAATTGTCAGAAGACAAGATGATACCCTTCACTCCACTCGATCCCCTTCTAAAAATTGTGACATCTTAATATATAAATGTCAAAGTCACTGACTGACTGATCATCGCTCTACAGCCCAAACCGTAATACCTAGCGAGCTGAAATTTGGTAGGTAGCTTTGTCTTATAGTCTAGATGTGCAATAAGACGGGATTTTTCGAAACTCCCACTACAACACCTGCCATTGGCGAAAAAGGATTTTTTGCTTTCACGGCCATGCCTCGGCCCGCAAAGCGGGCGACAGCCCGCTAGTAATAACACAAAGAAAAAGCATTATTACCTTCATCAGTCTCTCCCGCTCCATGTGCTGCGCCTCCCGCTCCAGCCGGATCAGCTCCGCCCGCTCCCTCTCTATCTTCTCTCTCTCCAGGCGCAGCTTCTCTCTCTCTCGCTCCAGCCGCTGCGCCTCCTCCCGGTTCTTGCGCTCGAGGCTGCGGGCGCGCGCCACCTCCACCCGGCGCCTCCTCTCCTCTTCCCGCTCGCGGCGCTCCCGCTCCCGGCGCCGCTGCTTCTCTCTCTCCTCCTGGTGAGTTGAATTTTTAATATTATTTTACAAAGGAAAAGGAAAGAAAGAAAGTATTAAGGGTGGAATTAATAGACGTTTTTGTAATACCTCTGTGGCGCTAAGTCACGGATTGCGTACTGTGTAAGATAGGGAAAACCGACACTTACCAACGACTTAAGTTATTGATGTTGTCTATTAATTCCGCCCTAAATCTTCATTATGACAAAATCGGCGTCGCTGCTTCTCTCTCTCCTCCTGGTGAATTTTATTTTAATATTATTTTACAAAGGAAAAGGAAAGAAAGAAAGTATTAAATCTTCCTTATGACAAAATCAGACCAAGAGGACGCCCAAGAAACACATGGGTGAATTGAATTTTAATATTATTTAACAAAGGAAAAGGAAAGAAATAAAGTATTAAATCTTCATTATGACAAAATCAGACCAAGAGGACGGACGCCCAAGAAACACATGGGAAGGTGGTGTAAAAGAAATACTAAAAGAGATCAATCTTCAAACAGACTATAAAACATTAGCAGAAGATAGACAAGAATGGAGAAGGCTGGTGTGGGAAGTCAAGGACCCTCGTGGTCTATGAAGACTCAGGAGTAAGTAAGTAAGTAAGAATTATTTTACAAATGAAAGTACAGTATATTATGTACACTGAAAGAACAGTATATAAAATACATACAGTAGAAAATATGAGTGTAATGGTGTTAAATAGTGAGAAAAAAAAAACTTCATTCGGAAACTTCGAGAGTTACTAGTAAACGTTGATTTTTCAAAGAATTGGTCCATGAACTTAAAGCAATATTAAGCAATCTAAACATTTCCTCAAGTGAAATGTGTATAATGTGTGCGTGAACCAACACTTTTCCATCGCGATTATTCTCAGTATTTTTACCATGAAATCCATTTCTAAGACAACCTAACTTAACACTTTTTTATAACCCTATATGAACTTTAAACTTGTTCCTTTTTTAACTTCAATGAGAATGATAATTATGTTATAATATTTAGAATTGAAAGTTGAATAGATAACGAAACCCACGTAAAAGTTGACCTCTTCAAATTTCTATAGATTCTGCTAATATGCAGTTTTATTTTACAAGTTAAGCCTTCACCAATATCCTTCGGAAACACTAGCGACTTGTTTCTGTTGGATTAATCAGAAATAAGTCGACACCCATGTTTATTTTTTCTTCCTGTTTTCAAGATTTTTAACTTACCTTTTTTTTTTAAAATGATAATGGTTATGTTTTATTCAATTTTTCTAAAATGTTACAAATAAAATATCTCTTCCATTTTCAAACAGCTTGGCATTAACTTACCTTGATTTTTTCCAGCGACAGAATTCCTTTGTCCTTCCCGTCTTTGTCCTTGGACTTGGTGCTAATCTTGCTTGTGGCCCGACTCCTGTCCCTGTCCTTCACTTTCTCGTCCTTGGAGGAGTCCAGTGCTTCGCCCCCCTCCCCCTCTGCTTTCTCATCGCCCTCTGCTTTCTTCTCACCACTGGTGCCATTCACCGAGGCTGCGGCGCCATCCTCGTTTTCATCTTCTGAGACGAAAAAAAAAAAAAATCCACATTAACTTCGCCCCGGATTACAAAACAATTGTAGTTAAAAATTAATATTGATCTTTTTTTTTGTACATACATCTAAGTTTTTAAAAAAAAAAAAATTAATTGTTATTAATTCTTTGTTGATGATTGTTTTGTAAAAATAAATAAAGTGTAAATAAATAAATAAAATAAATAACCATGGAGATCTATCCCCCTGAAAACGTGTTTCTAAAATGTTATACGTTTAAGAGTGTTTGTAGAAGTGCGGAACCGAAATGCCTCAAAAAGGAGATATTGAACAGAAAAATACCCCACTGACATAGGAAGGCATCCATGTTTTCTTGGACCTCTTAATCATTATCATACAGTCCATAGATTCTTATTTTTAGTCCAATCCAAAATAAAGTAACTGTGTTATAATTCCTCTAACCACGCGTTACTGGCAATGTCCCTGAATAGTAGTCATGCATGTTTTTAATGTTGCAACCCTCTTGACCACTGTTGGGGGGAGTGATGATCTCCAGCCAACATTGAAAGCTAGCTTGTCCTGAACCACATATTTCTATGTACAATCAATGAGAACTTTCTTAAACTATTGAACCCTTAGAAACTGCAAGCTAGGTGCACTGGTAGTCAAGTGGTTAAGGCGTTAGTCTGGTAATCCAGGTAGCGTAGAGGTCCGTTGGTTCGAATCCCACCCAGTGCATGAATTTTTCCTCATTAATTTGAGTTTGTAACCACATAATAATAAGACTCTCAGGGTTAGGTGGTAGAAAATGCTTTGAGCATTAACCTCGCCTGGTGGTTACCTTCCACTAAAGAGTGTTATTATAGCTTTGCTTGTTAGGGTTGGTAAGTCCGTTCTCTGGTTATAGTCCCCTAGAAGTCTAGACTGACAGTACCAGTCAATTAGTCTTTGTATTTCTGAATTTCTCAAACGATAGAATATATTTCATTCATCGAGTCTTCTTTCTTCAGTGTGCTCATTACTGATGCCACATTCCCTCTTTGTATCGCGAAACTCACTCTTTGACGGAAGTCAATTAGTCATGCCTGGTGCTCACCTGTGCCGGGAGGTTTCGGCTGATCACTCAAGTTCTCTTCCTTCTTCTTCTTCTCTTCCTTCTCCCGTCGTCCTTTCTCCTCTCGCCTCCGTCTCTCCCTCTCCTTCTCCCTCTCTTTCTCCTTCTCTCTCTCCTTCTCCCTTTCCTTCTCTCGGTCAGCTCGGCTGCGGGAACTCTCACGATTCCTGGCGATTGAAATCAGTAAATTCACAGTGAGAATATAATTTTACAAGTTAGAAATAATGATAGGGAAGATTTCTCAAGTACACACATGTCGGACTTGGAATAAAAAACCAAAGTTGGAATATGTATGTATGTATTATGAATTTTTGTTGAATTATAATAAAGACAAGCATTATTATTCCAGGAAACATAGATGTTTAACAACCAATTTTAACATACACTATTTTGATCTAATAATAAGAGTCGTTGTTTAAAAATGCAATCTAAAAACAAATCAAACTTTCTAAAAACACCAAAATACATGTCTCATTGTATTAAAAGATAAATGTTTTTCTACTCATCTTCATAAAAACCATTATAAACAGTTCTAGGGGGTCAACTTTGAAATTTTAAATAGAAACCCACTTTGTCAAATAAGTTTTCTTTTTTTTTAAATATACAAATAATAGTTTCACAATAAATTTCTTGAACCAAGTATTATTGATGTACAAATAATAGTTTCACAATACATTTCTTGAACCAAGTATTATAGAAATCCACATTCAAGATTACAAAGTTGACCCTCTGGGTTCTAGGAACTACCGCCCATGATAATGTTATAATTATAGAAAAGT
Source organism: Bactericera cockerelli (assembly GCA_024516035.1). Taxonomy (NCBI): domain Eukaryota; kingdom Metazoa; phylum Arthropoda; class Insecta; order Hemiptera; family Triozidae; genus Bactericera; species Bactericera cockerelli. Next base: position 41,301,516 of record CM044958.1, on the reverse strand, counting down.
ATTTTCGTAAGACACGTGTTCTAAGCGTTTTTGGAAATTCTAATTATTTCTCAAGATATGGCAAGTGACTCGTTTTGTAATGCTGACCCAATATGGCCTATACACTCTATACAGGGTGAGCATAAAGTCTCACCCCACCCCCCGTATCTCGAGAATGGCTAAAAATACAAGAAAACACAAAAACCCGTATGCCTTAATTTTTAGGGGGATTAATTATCAGCCAATTTTTTTTTGCCTACACGGCCCCAGTCAGGCTGGGCATGGACCAACTTTAAAATCTTAAATAGAATGTTATGTCTTGTGGCATATTGTTTTAAAGGTCTCATAAAGAGAAGTTCATTGCAAAAAAATTCAGTGAGCTACGACTTACCGTTCTAGAGATACAGGGTCGAACGTCCTGCGTAATATCCATATATTTTGACCTATAACTCTTTAACCGTAAATTATAGAAAAATGAAATTTGTTGATAATAACTCCTTATGACAAGCCCTGTCGAAAAAGGTATAACTCGACATACTCTGTTGATATTAGTTTCTGGTCGGTTTCGTCAGCCAGCCGGACGAACAGTCCGAAAAATTTTAACGAAAAAACAAATCAAGCTTTAAATTGTTCGAAAGTCCTTGCCATAAGGAGTTATTATCAACAAATTTAATTTTTCTGGAATTTACGGTCAACGAGTTATAGGTCAAAATATATGGATATTACGCAGGACGTCCGACCCTGTATCTCAAAAACGTTAAGTCGTAGCTCACTGAAATTTGTTATAATGAAATTATCTTTATGAGACCTTTAAAACAATATGCCACAAGACATACTATTCTATTTAAGATTTTAAAGTTGGTCCATGCCCAGCCTGACTGGGGCCCTGTAGGCAAATTTTTTTTGGCTAAAAATTAATTCCCCTAAAAATTAAGGAATACGGGTTTTTGTGTTTTCTTGTATTTTCAGCCATTCTCGAGATACGGGGGGTGGGGTGAGACTTTATGCTCACCCTGTATACAAAGGTACAGGTTCATAGATGCCAAAAGGCAGATACAATGTTTCTATTGAGCTATAGCTTTATTGGTTAAAAATTATAATATATGTTCTTTTAAAACACTTAGATGAATGGGTGTTAGAAAATACCTTCTTCATACAAATAATTACCCCGTTTTCACATCAGTGCGAGTAAGTGGAGACGTTTGGTATTATTTTTCCTGAATAGATAAAGTGGTTTGATAAAACATATTACTGCGGAAAACACCACAAAACAAAGGACTGTATCCCCTTAGTGTGGGGTAGTTGCATTAAATAACTTCTTAAATAGAAAATGAAAAAAATGAAAATTTTTATAAATAAAATTGATAAAGAAAAAAAAAAGAGATTGATTGTATTAATAAGCGGTTTAGGTGCGGACATTTTAAAACAATTATTTTATTAATGTAGGAAAAAAAATTAGAGGGGCATAAAAAAACACAAAAAACCATTAATAACCCCTAGCAAATATCTTTTAACCAAATTCAAAATACCCCCTTTTTCAACTTTTTCACCATCACATAAACACAATTACAAAATTTTGTCAAAACAATTCGTAGTCATTTGCCCCGGTTGATAAAATTAATACAAAAACAAAAAAATAATAAAAATATCGAAAAACCACTTCTTATTGTTTAAATTTAAGTTTGAAAAAGGTTTTTCCCTTGAGAGAAAAAAACATGTATTATTTTTCCCCCTATTTAAGAAAGGTAAAGAACAAATCTCCAAATTATAGCCCGTTTTCATTGTAACCTCTATTAGTAAGTAAGAAAAGGCTGTAAAAACTAATAGATTATTTCTTAGATTCCAAAAAACTTTAATTACCCCAAAGCTTTTGGTTTTTAGGAGACATTGTGGAATGAAGTGCGACTCTCGAAAAACCCTGTATATTTTTGATGAATTAAATAAAAAAAAAAAAAATCATAGCAGCGTTTTTAGACATAAATAAAGCGTAAAAAATGTGAAACGACAAAATTAATTCATAGATTATACGAGTTGGGTTTGAGAGATAAAGTTCGAATGGTTTAAATCTATCAAAGCAACAGGACCAACAAGTAAGACTTAAGGACAAATTTCCCCGTAGCAGTAAAAAATTTCTATACCACAGGGTACAGGTTGTTGTTCTTTGTTTAACTTTTTATTAAAAATTTTCCCAATGGCCCAGGGGGAAAATTTCTTTTTGTAGTGCGTGTGTTATATGCTACTCGATAAAAAATGGACTCAAATCATGACTAGCTATGACGACTTTTAAAAATTTTACTACACTGGTACACAAACTGTCTTTTAAAAATTTAAAATTAAATAAATCGAATATATTACATTTTTATTCCAACAAAGGAAACCAAATGAATTAATCAACTACAAAATCAATTGAAATTTTTACTGAATGACAAAAAACTAAACTGTAAAATATTTAGGAACCCTTTGCGGAAAATGAAATGGACTTACCTTTGACATACTAAAAAAAAGAAACACGCCAACCCCTGTATGTATTTAAACAATTAAGAAGTGTTTGTAGTAGGGAAACTATTTGAAAAAATTTATTTTGTCTCGTCATTCTTTTAAACAAAATTTTCATAAAACATGGGGGGGGCGCATACCAAAATACTATTTTTTAAAATTAACGTTCCCAAATATTTTATTGAAAATTTTGAAAAAAACCACGAATGTTTCCCATACCCAAATATACAAATTAACTGACGTTCCCACATTAACCAAAATTTTAAAAAAGCTCTACAAGCACATAAAATCGACTAACTGGGCTATAATGAACAAAAACTAGACAGACTGGACAAGTAGCACAGACCCTGTAAACAAATCATTACAAAAGCATTTTTTTTCTAGGCAAAAAAAATTTTAAAAATATACTACCGGGAAAAAGGGGGAGGAAAATATTCAAAGATTAAAAAGGATGGTAAAGCATGGATTGTGATGGTTTAATAGGGTTCACAAAAGAATATCTATAAATTTAAAAAAAAAATCATTAAACATTTTTAAAATTCAAATAATTTTTATAGATCAAAGGGGGGAAAAAAAAAAAAAAAAAACGAAATTTTTCAAAACACTTGTAAGGAATATGTTTGTTGTATGTATGTATGATTTTTTGGGGTTTA
>CM044958.1:41275294-41298288 GCA_024516035.1 Bactericera cockerelli | reverse complement strand
ATAGACTGTAAAAAACTTTTTTAATTTTATTTCCTCTTTAACATGGGATTTTGAGGGAAAAAGGGGAAAAAGGGTTTTTAAAAGGGGAAAAGAATTTTATTAAAATTAAATAAAAAAATTACCTTTTTTTTTTCCCCGGTAGGATAAAACCCCCATTTTTCCCAGCAGTAAGCCAAGGGATCATAATTATTGGTAAAAATTAAAAATTTGGGAGAAAAAATTGTATGTCCGGGTTTTTTTTAAAAAACCCCCTTTTTTGTCTGCGTGAGACAAAAAAAGGGGTTTTTTTTTAAAAAGGTTAGGGAATACATAATAACAAAAGGTCCCCCTTTCCTAAATGGCAAAAAAAAATTAACAGTTTTGTATAAAAAATTTAAAAAAGATACCCCCAAAGTTGGGAAAAGTATTTAATTCGATTTTTACTGATTAAAACGGGTTTAACCTCGTCTTCAAAAAAGCTTCTTTTAATTTTAATTTTGAATTTAAAAACTCCAATGGATGGGGTCCCCCCTTTCCCTCCATAGACTTTCCAGGGTTTGGGACCCACGGTAAAATGCCCCCCTTTTGGGGGGAAAAAGTAAAGATCCATACTTAGAAATTAGTATTTCAAACATTTTGGTGGTGTGATCAGAAATTTTCTAACCCCCCCCCCAGCAGGAGAAAAACATCACGGAAATTTGCAATCCAGTGCGCTACACTGGGGGGGTTTAAAAAAAATTTTTTCCCTTCCCTTTTAAAAAAAAGGGTAAGTGTCACCGGGGCCGGTGGTTTCCCCAAAACCCCGCCGGTCCCGGGGTTCGATTGCGGGCGGGGTTTTTTTTTAATTTTTTTTGGTTTGTTCGGGTTTTCACTCTCCCTGGAAAAAATGAACGTTTTTAAAAGTTAGCCGAAAGGGGGGAAATTTTTAAAAAGGGAAAAAAAAAATTTTGGGGGGTATTAAAAATATAAAAAAGTACTATAATTTTGCGTCCACAAAAAATTTTGGGGGTTAATCAAAATAAACACTTTTAAATTTTTTTAAAAAAGGGGTTTATAATTTTTTGGAGGGGGGGAAAGGGGAAAAAAGGGCTAGAGTGGTACAAATCGTGGGGTCTCAAAAGGGACCCGGGAACGCCGGGCCGCCCCGGGGTGATAAGCGCAAAACCCTTTTTGTCCATAGCTGATTGAGATAGTTTAGTGGCTCTAGGGGGGAAAAAATTGAGGTCTAACGGGGAAAAGGGGGGGTTTTCCCAAAGGGGGGTTGGGGGGAGAGGGTTTTCCCCCTTCCCTTTTTGCCACCTTTTGGGGGAAAAAAAAAAAAAGGGGGGTTGGGTTTCCCTAGGGGGGGATTTGGGGGGAGTTCCCGGGTTTAAAACCCCTCCTTTTTGGGAAAAAAATTTTGGGAAAAGAAAACCCTTTTTTTTCCAAAAACCCAAAGGTGGGTTTTTTTTTTTGGGCTTTTTTGGCCCAAAAAAAACCCCAGGTTGGGGGGGTTTAAAATTGGGGGTGGCTTTTTACCATTCCCAAAAAAGGCAATTGGGGGTAAAACCCCCCCCCAAAACTCCAAAGGGGGAGAAAAACAAATGAATCCCGGTTTTTTGGTTTAAAAAGGTGGTGTTAATTTAAGGGTTTAAAAAAAACTCCCTTTTTTAAATTTAAAAGGGGTCGGGAGTCAGGCTATTAAAAAAAATTTTTTTTATCCCCCTTCTTCAAAAAAAAAAAAAGGGTTGGTTTGGTTGTGGTTGACTTCTGTAGTTATTTTTTTTTTATAGGAAAAAGTTTATTAAGGTTGGGTTTTCCCCCCGGGAAAATAAAATTGATTGGGGTAGGAAAAACCCCCCCCTTTTAGGGGGTATTACTTTTTTCTTTGTTATAATGTTTTATTTTTTATTTTTTTACCTATCACTGCGTTGCTTGGGTTTAGGGGTTAGAGATCTTGGTTATAATTTTAAAAAATCTAATTAAAATCAAGAATTTTTATTAATCCCTTCGGTGATAAAAGGGATCCTCTCGGGTTTAAACCCCCCCCTCCAATTTTTTCCCGGATGGCTTTTCCCAACCTGGACCTCTTTTCTGATAGTTTTTGGGGCACATTTCTATGGGGCGAAAACCCAAGATCTATTGCGTGGCACACGGGCCTCGTAAACTTCATTTTCGGTGCTCTGAGATCATTTAAAACCCAATAGGGAATTAGAAATTTAGAATAACTTAATTTTCAAAAAAGTGCAATTAGGGAAAAAGGAGAAAGAGTGCTGTGTGTGTATATTTTTAAACCCCGGGGAAAGCGTTTAAAAGATTATTAAAAATTTTTCCCCCCTTTCCCATTGCCCCGATTTGATTACGCAAATGGGGGTTGTGACCCGGAGGTGGCCCTAAGAGTGCCAAGGGAAAGGGAAAAACTTAATTTAAATTTTTGTTTCAGTGTTGGGACATCACGCTTGTGTTAAGATGATAACTTAAAATCTAAAATAATAATAATAAAGCTACAAAAACCTATGTACCTTTTATTGACCAAAAATTTAATGTCAAAAAAAGACCCCATTCCCGTCCTTGGCCAAGAACGGGACATTTTTGCCCCTTGTTGAAAGTAACTTGCGGGATGTCCCGTTTTTTTTAAACGAAAGTTTTTGTTCCCTGGTAAAGAAAAAACGGGGAAAAAAATTTAAAAAAAAAGCTATCAAAAAAAAATTTGTCTGAAGGAAAGGGGGCACTCCAATAAATAAGTAAGCAAAAGGGAAATTTGAGGGGTTTGCGGAAAACCCATACTTCTAGCATACTTTTCATGTTTTTCAAAGTTTTGAGAAACTAAAATAATAGTTAATAAAGGTTTTTTTTATTGTTTGGGCTAAATTTTAGCCTTTTCAATTTTATTTTTCTGTATTGTAAATAGAATTGATATACCCACCTACCCATTATGTCAATAGGTAGATACTCTTTATTTCAATTTGTTGTTTTTTTATGGAATCATTATTGTCCCTTTAATAAAAATACGAAATCCCCTAATGTCTTTTCCCTAATTAGGGATAGATCAAGTGAGGTTAATATCAAAATTTTAAAAGAAACCCCTGTTTTTTTGGGAAGGGAAAAATTTCATCAGAAATGAAATGGTGTTTTTTTTTTTTTTTTGAAAAAGGCCTTTATCTTAGTATTAAACACAATACATACCTTATTTTAGTTTCTATTGTACAAAAGTAATTTCTTATAACCCGTCATGTTTTTAAAGAACCCCCAGCGGGTTTTTAGAATTGGAGGAGGGTGATTTTTAAATTGCCCCTGTGAAGCTGGTTTGTGATTCCCCAGGAAAGGGGGTAAAAGCCCTTTACGCGTGAAATTGAATGCAGTTGATTTAAAATTTCAAAAAAGTAGCAAAACTTACTGTTACTTTAAAAAAGTTAACGATTGTTGCTAGACTTATAAAACCATGGTATATTATTAATTGTATCCCCAGAAAGGGGCCCCCAAAAAAAAAAGAAAAGCCCACACCCAAATTGACTTTTAAAGTGATAGGTAGTAAAATAAATGAGTGTGCTAAAACTTTTTCAAAAGTATATCTGATTTCTTGGTTTAAAAATTTTTTCAATCCCGCGAAAAAAAAATTTTTTCAGGGGTTTTTCCCATTTTATTTTCAATTTCCCCTTTAAAATTTCAGTAGGGAAAAACGTTGGCATCAAAGAAAAAAATCCCGATTCGGGTTTTTTTTTTTTTTTTAATAATTCCTTTTTTTCCCAATTTTAGTTTCCCCCACCTTTTCATTCGTAAAAGAAAAATGCGTTTTTCTTTATTTTTTTTCCCAAAAAGAAAAATGACTTTTTCCTTATCCTTTTTATTCCCCTTTGACCCCTTTGGTTAGAAGTAAAAACGGCTTATTTTTTGGGGTTTTAAATTTTCGGTAACTAAAGCTGTGTTTTTTTTTTAAATTAATGAAATTTCCCAGGTTCGGTTTCTTCAAATATTTCATTTTTTTCCCAATTTGTTCCCCCCCCACTCGTAAAAGAAAAATGCGTTGCGGCATGGATCTATAAACAAGATGGAAACCGAGTTCACGTTTTGGGGGCCCCAAGAAGGCCCATCAGCTGTTTTTAAAAATCAGTGGGAGTTGTAGTAATTTTTCTCCGCGAAAGAGTGCATACCAAATACTAACCCCAAAAAAACTTTTATTTTTTATATTACATATTAGTTTTTTTTGTCTTTGTTCCTCTTTTACTTTTTTTTTCTTTTTTTATGTAGAAAAAATAAATTTTGGTATCTGATGTGAAAAATTTAAAGGTGTTTAGATATCCCCTATGCATGAGGAAAAAAAAAAATTAAAAAAATGAACCAATCAGAAGGGGATTTTTTGAAAGGGGACTTAAGCTGTTCCAAAATTGGAGCATAAAATTTTTTATCTCGAGATGGTAAAGGGTTCCCCCTATGTTATTGACCCCGTGGTTGCGGTATTTTAAACTAAAAAATCAAAAAAATAAACAAACAGGAGTAAAGAGTGGAAGCAAAATTTTATAAATCCATTTTGGTTTAACAAAAATAAATGGAAGAAGATTTCTCCTCTTTTCGTTTTTTCCTAAAGAAAAAGACTTTCTTTTAAATTGTCCATTTTATTCCCTTTGATCACTTTGGTTAGAAAGAAAAATACGGTTTTAAAAAAGATCGTGTGGCAACATGCCAGCCCTTGTTTTTTTCCTATCTGGATTGGCACATGTCATTTAAAAAAAAATTTGCAATCAATCGCCCTTTTTTATTCAACTAGGTCAATTTAAATTAACATTTTTCTTTCAATTAATATTTATCAAGACAAGTAATCTGACATGCTGCAAAATTTTGCATTATCGGTTTTTTTAAAAATATTATCATCATTTACCCCTTTTTATTTCAATTTATAGTTATTCAAAATCCACCCCCAAAACCCCCTTTGGTTTTAACTATTAAAAAAAAATTGGGGCAAGACTTTCCCATCTCCCCGGTTTTGACCTCAAAGCAGAATGGGAAGCGTGATTTTTGACAAAGGGGATTTAACTTGCTATCGAACGCCCTTTAGAAGGTAAACTCAATTAAAATTGAAGTTGAAACATCTTCCCTTTGTTGGGAATTCATCCCCCAAGGTAAAGCAAGCAGAGGTATTTCGAAAATCCCCCCAAATTAAAAAAAAGTATATAAAACTATTTCCCTTTTTAATAAAAAAAAAAGTATAATTCTATATATAAAAAAAAAAAAGGAAACTACTACCCCTTGTTTTTTGTTTGTTTGTCCGGGTTTTTGCCAAAAGGAAGGTAGGAAAAAAGTTCAGAATTGACCCCCCCAAAAATTTCGCTTTTCCCAGAAAAATTATAAAAAGATCAAAAAAGGCATTTGGCTGTCCCCAGCGGGGTATGGCCAACCTTAGTAAATTGAAATTTAGTTCCCGTTGCGCAGGGGCAACGGTAGTTTATTTATATATTGGTGATTTGGGTTTGTCTCACTGGGGGAATAAAAAGTTTTGATAAGTTTTGTGCACCCAAAGGACAGCATAACTTTGCCTTAACAGGTTTGGCATCCATTAGTAAATTTATATCCACCCAAAAAAAAAAATCCTCCCATACTGAAGACCCACCAAAACCAAGTGGACCCTATCACTTGCTTTTCAGGAACTCTTAAAAATTCCAGGACTGAAATCAGACCATCAGATTAGCATAGCTAGAATTTAGTTATGTTAAAATCAGGGCTGCGGAGTGCGGAAAAAAATTTGAGCCCGGCTCCGGCTCCAGCCCCTTTTGTATTATTTTCTAGCCCCGGCTCCAGCCCCGGCTCCTGGAGCTAAGAGAAAAAAAACTGGCTCCGGCTCCTGGCTCCAGTAATGTGCATCTTATTTGAATACAAAATGTTATATTAGTATAAACTGAATACCTATCATTGGTTGTATCGAAAATGTGTTAAAACACTTACATTATGTTCTATAACTTTTCCCCTTATCTAGAACATTAAATCACAAAATTAATAACTTTAGGTACATTTTAGATTTTGTATTGTAATAAGAACATTATTTACATTAGATTTGAGGATGGTGCTGGAATAGTGGATGTGGTGGAGTAGTGTTATTTATTTTTAATAGGTAATAATAATAATAAATAAAAAAAACCACTCATTATTTTTTGAGAAATAATAAAAAAAAAATTGATATCAAAATTGGTCAATATTGAATAAGTTTGTGCTTAAACATGTAAAAATTTTGTTCATAGGTTTGCATAGCACATTTAGGGCTTCATCAAAAATCTCATGGAACTTTTTTCAGAGAGGAAATACTAGTAATTCATTTTTAAGTCAGAGTGGATGCGGAGCCCAGTTTTTGAAAATTTGGCTTTGACTCCGGTCCCAGCTCCTATTTACTAAAGTAATTGGCTCCGGCTCCAGCTCCGGCTCCTTCAGACCAAATAATGTTAAGCTCCGGCTCCGACTCCGCAGCCCTGGTTAAAATACTCTTACATAGATATTAAGTTGGTTTAAAATTCATAGTTTTGAAGATATTGTAAGAACACTGGTGAAAATGGTTGAATAAAAATTCTGTTAAATTTTTGTTTGCTTGTAAACCTAACTTTGTGTTCAGCAATCAAAACACACTATGGTGCCACTTGTGCAATGCCTCTTCAAATAGAGAAATTGTAGTTTTCAGCAAGTGCTGGTGAGCAGCTACCCTTGAAGAGTTGAACTTATAAATATCCCAAATTTTGCTTTAGCTTAAGCAATAACATGTGTTGAGCTTATCAATTAGAATTTGACCAAAAACTTATCTGTTGTTTTTCAGGCTTTGATCTCAGAAGGACACAATCCAGAGGAATACCTCTTTGAAGAACAGGTTCTCTCAACACCAAGTAAAAAAAAGTATGTAGTATCTGTATACCCTATAGCCTATGCTATAATTGAGGTGTTACTTGTAGGAAGGGCATAAGATCTATAAAGTCCTTTTTTGGAACTGCTTGGATTCAAACAGATAATCTTATTCTGTGCATGAGATTGAAAGATTTTTTCTCTGAGATTTTCCTAATTTTGATTTTGTCTACACATAAATTTTTTTTTTTTTTTACTTTCTCCGTAGTAATTTTTGATTTAAGTAAATATAATCTGAAATTCTGTTTTTTTTTTTTTACCATATTTCTGATCCTAAATGTAGGAAACACAGCAACCTAGTTATAGGAAAGGTTAACTTTTCTAATATTAAGTAAAATTGAGCTAGTATGAAATAGTAGTAGTAGATTGATAAGTGGTTGTTCAAGCTAGTCTTGACTAGCCAAAAATTTAGTAAAGTGTGTTAAAGTAATTGTGATATTTACTCAATTTCTTGTTGGAAACTTATCCAAAAGAGTATAACACAATATGTAAAAAAATCATTACTGAAATTGAGCCTTAAAATGAGTGGCTTGAAAAAAAGAGATATGGGTATAGGTACCAATTTTAGACTGTGATCCATGTCAATATTTCTTACCTCAAAAAAAAATTGATAATAATTCACCTTGTAGGAAAAATGTGGACTAGCTTGGCAATACAAACTTTGGAATTCTTAGTCAATGGTACAGGTTTCATAGTTTTACCTTGTGAGGTAAAATTTGGATCTTCTTGAAATTTGGTTGCCTACAATGCCAACTAAAACTTCACCTTTCTGTATCATCAAGTATAAATTTTTTTTTTTAAAAAAAAAGGGTAAGTACTATGTATGAATGTCTATTTATACCTCTGAATAGTGGATAGAACCTTTTTTTTATTGTTTATTGTGCCCTGGAACCCCTTTTGTATTATCTCAGGAACTGTACCTTTACATGCACACCAATTAGAAATTAAAAAAAAAAAAACACTTGGTCAGAATTTTTTCTTGAACCACAACCTCGGGTCAGTAACCCATGCTGTTACAACTATGAGCAACACGGTTTGCAGCAGACAGAACTTTGGGATCCATGAGCATCCACTATTTGGATATTTCACTGTAAATGGGTTAATATACTATGATTAACTGAGAACTTTTTTGATATCAGTTATTGTTGAGAAGATACAAGTATTTGACTATAAAGATCTTGAAAAACCAAGAAAATACCCGAGAAGACTTTTGTAATTTTTTTTTACATGTCTTGCAACGCACCAGTCATCTAAACAAATTACATTAGAAGGTGAAATATACCTCATCTAAACTAAAGTGTAGTATTTATGCATGCCATCCAAGCTAGACATTTATCCCCAGCTCAATCTAAATTGTGGTTTTTTAGAGTTTTATGATACAAGATTTCAATGTCTATATTTCTTGTTACAGGAGGTCATGATTCTGATACAGAGAACTTAGAAAGTGCTAAGAAGGTACATTTGGAAAATGGCACAGTGACCAAAGAGCTAGAAGAAAACACCCAAGAAGCAGAGAAAGAAGAAATGTGGAAGACACCAAAGCAAATGAAGAGAACCAAGATGAGGACAAATTATTAGAAGAAGATGTAAGCGTTTTCTATTTTTATGTAATATAATGTTCAGATCCCCACCACAGAATAATCAGAAGATATTAGGTAGCCTGAAAGCGTGCAACGGATACTCAAGTTTTCCATTGTTAATACATGGCATCACATTGCTCCTTTTTTATAATCCTGAGACCTTGCGCTAGTTCATACAGCGCTATCTTTGTCATGTTGATACCCTCCCCTGCTGTTCATATCTATTCTTTAAATAAATAAGTCTGAATTTTCCTTTTGCAGGAAAAACAAACTGGAGACACTCAAAATGCTGACACTGAGGACACAATCAACCTTTCCCTGGGGGAAGAAGAAGAAAAACTCTTGTGATGATGTATGGTAGGTTAATGACCTGTTTTTGAATCTTAGGATCCCAACTTGTGTTTAACCTAATGAAACAATTGACATGGTAAAGTCAATGTTATTTAACCTACTAACCATACATATAATATATCATATATAAACAAGTAAACACACACTGTTAGTCCATTAAAAGTGATGTGTCCATATTGGTAAAGGATTTTTACTGTATGAATTATTGAATTACTAATAGTGATAATTGTATCTTTTTCCATTTCAGGAGGAACCCAGTGGAAATAAAGGTATGTTCATAAGTTTTTGTACTCAAGTACCTATATCATATGAAACTTCTCTAATGAGTAAGTGTTAGAGCTTTATGGATCTTATTATAAGCTTGATCCTCTGACTAATAATAATAAATTATTCTTTAAGTAGGTATAACTCTGACTTTCTAGTTGATAAGATATTCATATTAATTTGGGAAATAGTATCTATTCATCAGTCACAATCCTACAGATTACAACACAGTAGTTAGTTTTCACTCTTTCAAGAAAGGTTATTGAATTTTTCATTCAATTGGAGCTTATACTCCGTGTTGGGGTGAAGTGGTTTGTGCAAAGGATGTCTCTGGTAACCCAGGAGGTGTATTCATATGTTGCCATTTCACTAAAATAATAGATTTATCTTCAACTATTAGAAAACATAGGCAAGTAATAATGTCAACTTTGTTAGTCCTAATCTAGCAAATAGACAAGATTGATTGTTATTATTCTAAGGAATTATTTTATAACTCAGGAATGCAAAAGTGTGATTGCAAACTACTCAAATTTTATTTTAAAAAGTAACTGATGTTGTTACTACTTGTAATGATTTTTTTAATTTCCCCAAGTTATTTATATTTGCGGTTTCATTATTTTAAGCAGATAAAAATATTGATAAAAAATGGTGATCAACGTTCAAGAAAAATACAGTTCTAAATATTCTCATCAACCAATATGGATAGTGGAGAAAAATTGACATGATTTCATTTTATTTGCTGTGAGCAGAAAACAAAGTACTCCATTCCTAACACTTTCTGTTAGGGTTGTGGGATTAAACATAGATTCAAATCATTTGACAGAAATCCTCTACAGTTTTAATACCAGTTTTGTGATGGAATATTCTTAATCATTTTTGAACCAAAGTCTACTACAACATCTGCTGTCACAAAGAAATATTTTTTGTTTACTCAATAACAACCTATTACTCCAAATCCCTCTTTATTGATTTATACACCTTCAGCATACACCGAAAATGTTGCTTTACCATGACAATGAGACCTTACCTTGAAAAGGTAAAGGAAATTGTGATAGGTCTATTTGAAAGAGGTATATTTGTGTACATTCTCAAAGCAAACAGAGTAAATCAAAGGAAGAACATGAAGGGAAAACTACCTTTGGTAGTCTCATTGGATTCTGTCTAGTCAAGAGACAGTTGCAGACAAAGAGCGGCCCACAAGTGGCCGTGGCCCACGTTTGGGAACCGCTGCTCTACAGCATTACTTTGAAGAGTTCGGTCCAGTTGAAACTGACTTTATTTCTTGTATAGTTGTCAACCATGTTCATGTGGAAGATTTGGTACTGGGAGAAACTCTGTCTGGATTCAAAGCTGCTGATCAAACTAATAATAATTACGCTAGCCTGTATGCAGCTTACTACCCTCTTTTTTCAATAAAGTATTTTTTAAGCACAACCTCTATTAATTTTTACATAAATCCAAGTTTTAGGTTTTTGGTTTACCCATCATCTTTACCACTCTTGAAGTAAACAAAAAATCCTAGCAAGCACTGTGTGGGATGTCCATTGGTTCTGTGAGAGCATTGTTCTTGGTGGCATCACGCTCTCATTTCATTTGTGTACTGTCCCAGATGAGAAGCCAGAGGAGACAAAGGAAACAGCTCATGAAGAGGAAAATGAGAAGACAGAAGCACGAGAAGAGGATAAACCAGAGAGCAAGGATGCTGGAGAGGACGGAAAGGAGAAAGAAGAGAAAGAAAATAAACAAGACAATATCGATGTTGATGGTGAAGCAAAACAAACGGAAAAGAGGTTTGTGCTGGTTTGCTCTCCATTATATAGTTATCATGTCAGTATAGATCCACAAGTGTAGCATAGGGTGATGGGAACTGAGCTGATTGAATTAAGTTGACAAGATGAAGCAATCATGTGGTTTGCTTCAAGAGTATCCTGCCCACTGGTGATGAGGTCATCTGCTGCTGTTTCAACTCTGGTGTCTATGTCAAGGTGTGCTGTGCTTGTCCCTGTGTCCAAAGTCCATACAACGCTGGAGTATAGCAACTAGCTGCCCGGTGTCTTCCCTTCTCCTCACGATCAAGATCAGGACTTCAAGTCACAGCATCTTCCCACGAGCCCATGATTTTCTTGTCAATCTTTCAGTTCTATCAGCCAAAAGATGCCATTGCCTTGTGTTGAACTGTAGATCTATGTTGTCTATGCAAGTTAAAAAAAAAGCAACAAATACCCACCTTTTTCTATACCAGCCCAGCCAGTTGGTATAATTTAACATTAGCAGTGAATTATCTTCTTTAAAGGTGCAAGAAAATGTGTTCCATTATTTATATCATTGCCCTGAATTATTTTGTCAATTGTTATGAAAGGTTTGTTATAATTTTACTAAAGAAGGTAAATTATTCTTTTATTAAAAGCATGACATGGCTGTTTTTAAGATTTTGTCTGCTTCATTCTAGTGAGTTCCTTGGCACTTTCTTCCAAAACCTTATAATATATCAATAATGAAAGAACTCCAGACATCAATGGGTAATTTACATTGAGAACCAGGGTGCTATTTAGACCCATTTCACACAAAAAATCCATAATTGAACATTATGTTCAATAATGCCCTGCTCAGCCTGAACCATCAGAGTAAAAAAAAAGAAAAAAAAATATATATCAATAGTTTTTTGAAAAATTTAATGAGAATATTATTATTTTTTTTTATTTTTTTTTTTTTGAGGAAAGAACAATAACTTTTACTTTTCACAAGGTTAATAACTTTTTAGATTATTTTAAACCAGTGAGGTAAAATATCAACTCATGTGACCTTGATGTCAATGAATAACGTGGGGTTGGTTCACAGTTAGCATAATTAATCTCTATCCCGCAAGTAGGGAAAGTCATTCTAATTGTTTTTTTCTTTGACTTTTCAGTTCCGAAAAGCAAGATGGATCTGAAGACAAAAGTAAGTCCTGTTCATAAGTTTCTATTAGTATTAGTAACTTGTAGGTATGTTTTTTGTCATCATGAAATTAATGTCATAACTTTACTGATCCATGTATTTTTTTTTTTTTTTTTTTTTTTTTTTAAATATAAAAAATGAAATTTCATAGAAAACTGGATTCTATGTCACATGATGTGACTTCAAAGTAAATGTTTATTTATTGAAGATCTAGTAATCTCTGCTCTGATTTTTACAAATTTAAAAAATAAATAATATAATTATTATTTAACCTAAGTAAATTAAGGAGGGCATTCTGACTCATGAGAACAACAGATTGGAGTGAGTAGCAACCCTTGGTGGTAGAGTGGGTATAGATCCAAGTTGGTTTTTTTTGTACAAAAAAAATGTTTTATTAAGTACATGGATTAATGGTTAATTGTAACTTCAAATGTTGTATTTTTATTTACATGTACAGTTAAACCTGGATATTAGAGAAAAATTTCCAGATGAAATGAAATAAAGAAAAATGACCTCTATTATGAGAAAAAATCTGGTCCCTTAAGATCTCATATATAATTATGTATATCCAGTATCAACTGCACCTGTATAATAATTTATTAGACCTTGTACTGATGCGACCCAATGTTGATGTTTCAGCATAAAGTAATAATAACACTCTTTAGTACTTTGGTGGAAGGTAACCACCAGGCGAGGTTATTGCTCAAAGCATTTTTACCACCTAACCTTCAGCGTCTTATTATTATGTGGTCACAAACTCAAATTAATGATTATCTACTTTTGTAAATGGTGTCCCGTCATTATCCTCTATGTAAATTTTTGTATTTTTAAATAAGTATGTAACATTGCACTATTAATTCATGAACAGAAACTGAAGATGACAAGTCCAAGACAAGTAGCACTCCTAAAGAAGAAGAGCGTCATATCTGGATCAGCTGTCTATCTTCTCAAACTCGGGCTACCGATCTGAAGCAACTTTTTTCCAAGTATGGAAAGGTGAGTCAGGCTGGCGTGAGTTTTTTATTATTGAAATCACTCGGAATATTATACATCCATGAATTTGAGAGTGTGTGTTATTTTTGGTAAATGCCTAATTTAAACAGTAATCTTAATACTGCGATTTCTGGCAAAATTAAGGTACATTCCACCCTCTAATGTGTTAAGAAAACTGATTCAGCTGCGCAAAATGTAAAAATAGTCATTTCTTGGAAGTTTTAGTCTTCACCTTTTTTGGCTCCTGAGAACCTTGATTGTCAATTACCTCGTAAACCGTAACAGATATCGAAAAAGTTTTCAGAGTTGATGCCTCAAGACGATATCCAACTTAGACTGGGTAAGGTTTGTAAGCTGATTTGTAAGTTATCTGTAGATGAAGGATAAAACGTGTTAAAAGAAACCTTCAGCTAAAAAATGATGATGGTGGTGAAGTGATGTTGATTTTTTGGTACACTTGTTCATTTAAAAGAAACCAATTTTTCACTCTCCAATTTCATCAATTTTTCACTCTCCACTTTCATCAATTTTTCACTCTCCAATTTCATCTATTTTTCACTCTCCAATTTCATCTATTTTTCACTCTCCAATTTCATCTATTTTTCACTCTCCAATTTCATCAATTTTTCACTCTCCAATTTCATCAATTTTTCACTCTCCAATTTCATCAATTTTCACTCTCCAATTTCATCTATTTTTCACTCTCCAATTTCATCAATTTTTCACTCTCCAATTTCATCAATTTTTCACTCTCCAATTTCATCAATTTTTCACTCTCCAGGTGGTAGGTGCTAAAATCGTGACAAACGCCAAGATGCCCGGTGCGCGTTGCTATGGTTACGTCACCATGGCGTCATCAGAAGACGCGCGTCGCTCCATCAAAGCAACGCACCGCTCTGAACTGCATGGGCGCGTCATTCTTGTGGAGAAAGCTCGGGATAGAAACCATACTGACAGGTATGATAATCTGATCTGTTGTACTTTTAAAACATTATTTACAGGAATAAACCAGACTTTGTTTAGACTGTGAGAGTTAGTCGCATTGTTGCAGTATAAACACAGTATTGTATTTAAACACATCACAATTTGTAATTTATTTGGATTAATAATTTATTGTAGATAATAGGTAACATATATTTAATGCAACTACCCCACACTAAGGGGATACAGTCCTCTTGTTTTGTGGGATAGTTTTCGCAGTAATATGTTTTATCAAAACCACTTATCTATTCAGGAAAAAAATACCAAACGTCTCCACTTACTCGCACTGATGTGAAAACGGGGTAATTATTTGTATGAAGAAGGTATTTTCTAACACCCATTCATCTAAGTGTTTTAAAAGAACATATATTATAATTTTTAACCAATAAAGCTATAGCTCAATAGAAACATTGTATCTGCCTTTTGGCATCTATGAACCTGTACCTTTGTATACAGGGTGAGCATAAAGTCTCACCCCACCCCCCGTATCTCGAGAATGGCTGAAAATACAAGAAAACACAAAAACCCGTATTCCTTAATTTTTAGGGGAATTAATTTTTAGCCAAAAAAAATTTGCCTACAGGGCCCCAGTCAGGCTGGGCATGGACCAACTTTAAAATCTTAAATAGAATAGTATGTCTTGTGGCATATTGTTTTAAAGGTCTCATAAAGATAATTTCATTATAACAAATTTCAGTGAGCTACGACTTAACGTTTTTGAGATACAGGGTCGGACGTCCTGCGTAATATCCATATATTTTGACCTATAACTCGTTGACCGTAAATTCCAGAAAAATTAAATTTGTTGATAATAACTCCTTATGGCAAGGACTTTCGAACAATTTAAAGCTTGATTTGTTTTTTCGTTAAAATTTTTCGGACTGTTCGTCCGGCTGGCTGACGAAACCGACCAGAAACTAATATCAACAGAGTATGTCGAGTTATACCTTTTTCGACAGGGCTTGTCATAAGGAGTTATTATCAACAAATTTCATTTTTCTATAATTTACGGTTAAAGAGTTATAGGTCAAAATATATGGATATTACGCAGGACGTTCGACCCTGTATCTCTAGAACGGTAAGTCGTAGCTCACTGAATTTTTTTGCAATGAACTTCTCTTTATGAGACCTTTAAAACAATATGCCACAAGACATAACATTCTATTTAAGATTTTAAAGTTGGTCCATGCCCAGCCTGACTGGGGCCGTGTAGGCAAAAAAAAATTGGCTGATAATTAATCCCCCTAAAAATTAAGGCATACGGGTTTTTGTGTTTTCTTGTATTTTTAGCCATTCTCGAGATACGGGGGGTGGGGTGAGACTTTATGCTCACCCTGTATAGAGTGTAAGGCCATATTGGGTCAGCATTACAAAACGAGTCACTTGCCATATCTTGAGAAATAATTAGAATTTCCAAAAACGCTTAGAACACGTGTCTTACGAAAATACTTTTCTATAATTATAACATTATCATGGGCGGTAGTTCCTAGAACCCAGAGGGTCAACTTTGTAATCTTGAATGTGGATTTCTATAATACTTGGTTCAAGAAATGTATTGTGAAACTATTATTTGTACATCAATAATACTTGGTTCAAGAAATTTATTGTGAAACTATTATTTGTATATTTAAAAAAAAAGAAAACTTATTTGACAAAGTGGGTTTCTATTTAAAATTTCAAAGTTGACCCCCTAGAACTGTTTATAATGGTTTTTATGAAGATGAGTAGAAAACATTTATCTTTTAATACAATGAGACATGTATTTTGGTGTTTTTAGAAAGTTTGATTTGTTTTTAGATTGCATTTTTAAACAACGACTCTTATTATTAGATCAAAATAGTGTATGTTAAAATTGGTTGTTAAACATCTATGTTTCCTGGAATAATAATGCTTGTCTTTATTATAATTCAACAAAAATTCATAATACATACATACATATTCCAACTTTGGTTTTTTATTCCAAGTCCGACATGTGTGTACTTGAGAAATCTTCCCTATCATTATTTCTAACTTGTAAAATTATATTCTCACTGTGAATTTACTGATTTCAATCGCCAGGAATCGTGAGAGTTCCCGCAGCCGAGCTGACCGAGAGAAGGAAAGGGAGAAGGAGAGAGAGAAGGAGAAAGAGAGGGAGAAGGAGAGGGAGAGACGGAGGCGAGAGGAGAAAGGACGACGGGAGAAGGAAGAGAAGAAGAAGAAGGAAGAGAACTTGAGTGATCAGCCGAAACCTCCCGGCACAGGTGAGCACCAGGCATGACTAATTGACTTCCGTCAAAGAGTGAGTTTCGCGATACAAAGAGGGAATGTGGCATCAGTAATGAGCACACTGAAGAAAGAAGACTCGATGAATGAAAATATTCTATCGTTTGAGAAATTCAGAAATACAAAGACTAATTGACTGGTACTGTCAGTCTAGACTTCTAGGGGACTATAACCAGAGAACGGACTTACAACCCTAACAAGCAAAGCTATAATAACACTCTTTAGTGGAAGGTAACCACCAGGCGAGGTTAATGCTCAAAGCATTTTCTACCACCTAACCCTGAGAGTCTTATTATTATGTGGTTACAAACTCAAATTAATGAGGAAAAATTCATGCACTGGGTGGGATTCGAACCAACGGACCTCTACGCTACCTGGATTACCAGACTAACGCCTTAACCACTTGACTACCAGTGCACCTAGCTTGCAGTTTCTAAGGGTTCAATAGTTTAAGAAAGTTCTCATTGATTGTACATAGAAATATGTGGTTCAGGACAAGCTAGCTTTCAATGTTGGCTGGAGATCATCACTCCCCCAACAGTGGTCAAGAGGGTTGCAACATTAAAAACATGCATGACTACTATTCAGGGACATTGCCAGTAACGCGTGGTTAGAGGAATTATAACACAGTTACTTTATTTTGGATTGGACTAAAAATAAGAATCTATGGACTGTATGATAATGATTAAGAGGTCCAAGAAAACATGGATGCCTTCCTATGTCAGTGGGGTATTTTTCTGTTCAATATCTCCTTTTTGAGGCATTTCGGTTCCGCACTTCTACAAACACTCTTAAACGTATAACATTTTAGAAACACGTTTTCAGGGGGATAGATCTCCATGGTTATTTATTTTATTTATTTATTTACACTTTATTTATTTTTACAAAACAATCATCAACAAAGAATTAATAACAATTAATTTTTTTTTTTTTAAAAACTTAGATGTATGTACAAAAAAAAAGATCAATATTAATTTTTAACTACAATTGTTTTGTAATCCGGGGCGAAGTTAATGTGGATTTTTTTTTTTTTTCGTCTCAGAAGATGAAAACGAGGATGGCGCCGCAGCCTCGGTGAATGGCACCAGTGGTGAGAAGAAAGCAGAGGGCGATGAGAAAGCAGAGGGGGAGGGGGGCGAAGCACTGGACTCCTCCAAGGACGAGAAAGTGAAGGACAGGGACAGGAGTCGGGCCACAAGCAAGATTAGCACCAAGTCCAAGGACAAAGACGGGAAGGACAAAGGAATTCTGTCGCTGGAAAAAATCAAGGTAAGTTAATGCCAAGCTGTTTGAAAATGGAAGAGATATTTTATTTGTAACATTTTAGAAAAATTGAATAAAACATAACCATTATCATTTTAAAAAAAAAAGGTAAGTTAAAAATCTTGAAAACAGGAAGAAAAAATAAACATGGGTGTCGACTTATTTCTGATTAATCCAACAGAAACAAGTCGCTAGTGTTTCCGAAGGATATTGGTGAAGGCTTAACTTGTAAAATAAAACTGCATATTAGCAGAATCTATAGAAATTTGAAGAGGTCAACTTTTACGTGGGTTTCGTTATCTATTCAACTTTCAATTCTAAATATTATAACATAATTATCATTCTCATTGAAGTTAAAAAAGGAACAAGTTTTAAAGTTCATATAGGGTTATAAAAAAGTGTTAAGTTAGGTTGTCTTAGAAATGATTTCATGGTAAAAATACTGAGAATAATCGCGATGGAAAAGTGTTGGTTCACGCACACATTATACACATTTCACTTGAGGAAATGTTTAGATTGCTTAATATTGCTTTAAGTTCATGGACCATATTCTTTGAAAAATCAACGTTTACTAGTAACTCTCGAAGTTTCCGAATGAAGTTTTTTTTTTTCTCACTATTTAACACCATTACACTCATATTTTCTACTGTATGTATTTTATATACTGTTCTTTCAGTGTACATAATATACTGTACTTTCATTTGTAAAATAATTCTTACTTACTTACTTACTCCTGAGTCTTCATAGACCACGAGGGTCCTTGACTTCCCACACCAGCCTTCTCCATTCTTGTCTATCTTCTGCTAATGTTTTATAGTCTGTTTGAAGATTGATCTCTTTTAGTATTTCTTTTACACCACCTTCCCATGTGTTTCTTGGGCGTCCGTCCTCTTGGTCTGATTTGTCATAATGAAGATTTAATACTTTATTTCTTTCCTTTTCCTTTGTTAAATAATATTAAAATTCAAATTCACCCATGTGTTTCTTGGGCGTCCTCTTGGTCTGATTTGTCATAAGGAAGATTTAATACTTTCTTTCTTTCCTTTTCCTTTGTAAAATAATATTAAATAAAATTCACCAGGAGGAGAGAGAGAAGCAGCGACGCCGATTTTGTCATAATGAAGATTTAGGGCGGAATTAATAGACAACATCAATAACTTAAGTCGTTGGTAAGTGTCGGTTTTCCCTATCTTACACAGTACGCAATCCGTGACTTAGCGCCACAGAGGTATTACAAAAACGTCTATTAATTCCACCCTTAATACTTTCTTTCTTTCCTTTTCCTTTGTAAAATAATATTAAAATTCAACATCACCAGGAGGAGAGAGAGAAGCAGCGGCGCCGGGAGCGGGAGCGCCGCGAGCGGGAAGAGGAGAGGAGGCGCCGGGTGGAGGTGGCGCGCGCCCGCAGCCTCGAGCGCAAGAACCGGGAGGAGGCGCAGCGGCTGGAGCGAGAGAGAGAGAAGCTGCGCCTGGAGAGAGAGAAGATAGAGAGGGAGCGGGGCGAGCTGATCGGCTGGAGCGGGAGGCGCAGCACATGGAGCGGGAGAGACTGTGAAGGTAATAATGCTTTTTCTTTGTGTTATTACTAGCGGGCTGTCGCCCGCTTTGCGGGCCGAGGCATGGCCGTGAAAGCAAAAAATCCTTTTTCGCCAATGGCAGGTGTTGTAGTGGGAGTTTCGAAAAATCCCGTCTTATTGCACATCTAGACTATAAGACAAAGCTACTACCAAATTTCAGCTCGCTAGGTATTACGGTTTGGGCTGTAGAGCGATGATCAGTCAGTCAGTGACTTTGACATTTATATATTAAGATGTCACAATTTTTAGAAGGGGATCGAGTGGAGTGAAGGGTATCATCTTGTCTTCTGACAATTTTTCTTGCCCCTTGCTAAGGGAAAACTATGGATAATTGAATATAACAGTAATGTGTTATTTCAAAAAAGAAGTGATAAAAATGACTTAAACAGTGAAAAAGTGAGATTGATGAAGGTGAGCTGACAGGTGTCCTACTAATCAGTTGATTACAGTCCAACCCGTATGTAAGAGAAGAGAACTCAAGGGACCAATTTTTTTTTCTTCTTATGAATAATAATAATAAATAATATCGCCTTATATATACTGCCCGATTGGGACTATTAATTCCCATTATTCCAGCAGTAAGCCCAAAGACGTATTATTATGTGGTAAAAATCCCAAATGAGAGGATAACTTGTCATGTCCCGGCTGGGTTTTGAAAACACGACATCTGGATTCTCTGGATTCACAGAGTGCCGCCTTTACCACTGAGTACCGGGACAGACTAATCAGTTGATAACAAACAGTCCAACCTGGATGTAAGAGAACTCAAGGGACCGATTTTTTTTTTCTTTGTTCTCTTATTAAAGGTTATTTTCCCTTACGGAGTGGTATGTCTCGGTAGCTCAGTGGTAAAGGCGGCACTCTGTGAATCCCAGACTATCCAGATGTCATGGGTTCGAAACCCAGCCGGGACATGACAAGTTATCATCCCTTATGGGATTTTTACCACATAATAATATGTCTTGGGCTTACTGCTGGAATAATGGGACTTTAATAGGCTTAATCGGGCAGTATAAAATAAGACGATATTATTAGTATTGTAAATCGGACCTGGAATTTATTCTCTTATATCCAAGTTCGACTGTATTTGATCAACGCTTAACTACAGTCAATGGCTAACTTTCAATTCTATTTATCCAATTTAGTTGATGAGAATGTCAATGAAAACACACTAGCAGGCTTTAAACTCAGATTATCAGCCTGTTATCAATGAAGTATATTTCAGATGTTGCAAAGGGGCATGTCGTGGGGCCCCATTATAGCTATTGACAATTTAAGCACCTGCTATGAAATTAAGAATCTTGCCAAACACAATTATTTTAGTTCTTTTGCCCCAACCAAAAATGCTTTTTCTTTATTACTATGTAATATACCTGAGCGCGAACGACCTGTTATAACTTATAGCACAGATAAAAAGCACCTAATGATAGAGGAAAAAAATACTACCTTAAAATATTTTCAACGCTAAACATTTATAGTTGAATGTAGCTTGATCGATAAGGGGCAGCGGGGACTTGTAACCTGGAGGTCGGTGGTTCAAGTCCGCGGGTTTCAGCGTAATATTAGTGAAGCGAGTTTGAGTAGTTGTGACATCACGAAAGTGGATCAACACAAATATGATAACTTTTTTAAAAAAACTTAACTTAGTTGAATGCATTGGGTGGAAGAGATTGCCTAAGGCAATACCCCGCGTTAGTTAGGACATAATTATATTATATTTATATTTCTTTATTTTTTTTATTATATTGTATACTACCGTTTGCCCGTGCTTTGCAACGGGACTAAATTTCAAATTTTACTAAGGATGGCCGTACTGATGGACAGCAATGCCTCTTTGAATTTTTTATAATTTTTCTGGACAAAGCGATAATGGTTTTGGGGGGATCAATTCTGAGACATTTTTGCTATCTTTACCGTTTTGGCTAAACAACTCCGGACAAACAAACATAGGTAGTCCTTTTTTTCTGTTTTATTTTATAGAGATTGTATTTTCATTTGTAATTATTTGTATTGTATATAATATGTCCTATTACCTAATAAAGTGTAAAAAAAAAAAAAAAAAAAAAAAAAAATGCATCTAACGATCGTGTTGTGTGATGACCCAGGAAAAGGAAGAGTGAAGAGGGCTCAGATGAAGCTGGAGGAGACAAGACGCTCCAAGAGACCCGCCTGGACTGCCCTGGATCTGTGGACAGGAAGAGAAGAGACATGGATAGGCGTATGAGTCCTCGTCCTCCAGCAAGTATGACGACAGGTAAGTTGTAGTAGTTACAGCAAGTATGACGACAATTTAGTTGTAGTTACAGCATGTGTTCATAACAGTTATATAATAGTGATGGGAAAAATATTTTCTAATAGTCACTCATGTCAGGATGGTATTCCATGCAATTGCAGTGGTAGTTTTGAGTGGTTTGGTCGGTGGTTTTGTAATCCTGTTGGTTTAGTCCCACCCAATGCATATTCCTTCTCCGGCCCGGCAGTGTTTTTATTTCAGTTGAACCTGGGATATAAGAGAACTCAAGGGACCAGAAATTTTTCTTATATAGGTATGTAGGATATTTTCCTTAAAAAGAGCTAAAGATGTTTCTTTATACCCAGGTGCAATTTGGTTTTTTCTTTGAATTGTACTTTGTTTACTGTTGTTATTATTCAACAATTTAGATCAATCTTTATTTAATTCTTTTATATACATGTGCAGTCAAAAGGTATAAGTAATCAAAGAATAAACAATTTATTCTTTATTTAGAAACTCTTTATTAGCAGAACATATATAAAGACAAAACAATGGTAAAAATTATATATAAAATTGACAGTATTAATAATTAAAACAAGAAAAAAATAAATAAAATATATAATATGTCCTAACTAAAGGGCGGGGTTATTGCTATGGCAATCTCTTCCACCCACCCTTAGTTTGATCAAGGGTGGTGATACTGCCTTTGGCATCTCTTTTGTTCTGACAACCCCTACCCTCACAGGACGGCATACTCATATCTCTCTACCCCCCCCCCCCTCTCTCCCCCCTCAGGTACTCCTCCGTCACTCCTCTCCTCCTCGCGTCGTGAGGAGCTGGCCGCCCCCCTCCCCCCCGCGTCCCAAGGCCCGCACCCCCCCCCCGTCGGGGAGGGGGGGGCCGCAGGGGGGGCCTCATAGGGGGAGCCGGGAACAGAGGCATTGCGGGTGGCTATGAGTGGTTCCGTGGCGGCTACCGGGGGGACAGTCGAAGGACAGGTCCCTCCTTCTAGCCCTCGGCCCCATCTCGGACTCCTCCAACAAACGTGAGTGCATCTGTTTAAGTGATTCCCTCCTTCTAAAAACGTACGGATTTTTAACACTCCCAGGCAAGCGCACGAACGAGCTTTACTCACAAAAACAAAGACAAATGTTTTTCTTTGTTGTGAACGTGGTAGAGACAGTGGGGAAAAACTCAGACTTCTTACCACCCGTCTTTAAAGGAGGCTAATAATTAAGATAATTATTAAAAGAAAAAAAGGATTTCAATTTCACTCTTATTGGCCCCCTTAATGGATTGGCCCCTTTTTTTTGTTACAGGGTGTTTTTGATCTTTTAAAAAAGCTGGGGTAAAATTTGCTGAATTTTTGGTTTTTGGTTTTTGAGACTCCGGTAAGGTTTTTAGCCTCACTTTAACTCTTTACTAATGCCAAGGATGGGCCCCCCGAGCGGGACCGTAACTTATAGCTGTGTGGCGTTTTGAAAGTTTAGTAAAATGATTTTTATTTCTTTTTTTAAGGTATAGAAAGTTTTTTTAAAAAGGTCATTTTTTCAATTGAATGATAAATTTTGGCGGGGAAATTTGAATTCTGATTCCAAAAAAAAGTTTTTTTTTATATAGTGATGTAGTGTTTTATTTTTCCCCCAAAATAAAAAGGGCGGAAGTAAGGTGGCATAACTGGTATTCATCCCCCGGTAAAGGTTTGGGTAGTTTT
>CM044958.1:41210274-41275194 GCA_024516035.1 Bactericera cockerelli | reverse complement strand
CTTGACTAGACAGAATCCAATGAGACTACCAGAAGGTAGTTTTCCCTTCATGTTCTTCCTTTGATTTACTCTGTTTGCTTTGAGAATGTACACAAATATAGCTCTTTCAAATAGACCTATCACAATTTCCTTCACCTTTTCAAGGTAAGGTCTCATTGTCATGGTAAAGCAACATTTTGGTGTATGCTGAAGGTGTATAAATCAATAAAGAGGGATTTGGAGTAATAGGTTGTTATTGAGTAAACAAAAAATATTTCTTTGTGACAGCAGATGTTGTAGTAGACTTTGGTTCAAAAATGATTAAGAATATTCCATCACAAGAACTGGTATTAAAACTGTAAGTTTCTGTCAAATGATTTGAATCTATGTTTAATCCCACAATCCTAACAGAAAGTGTTAGGAATGGAGTACTTTGTTTTCTGCTCACAGCAAATAAAATGAATATCATGTCAATTTTTCTCCATTATCCATATTGGTTGATGAGAATATATAGAACTCTATTTTTCTTGAAGTTATCACCATTTTTTATCAATATTTTTATCTGCTTAAAATAATGAAACCACATATTAAATATAAATAACTTGGGGAAATTAACAAAATTATTACAAGTAGTAACAACATCAGTTACTTTTTAAATAAAATTTGAGTAGTTTGCAATCATCACTTTTGCATTCCTGAGTTATAAAATAATTCCTTAGAATAATAACAATCAATCTTGTCTATTTGCTAGATTAGGACTAACAAAGTTGACATTATAACATGCCTATGTTTTCCAAAAGTTGAAGATAAATCTATTGTTTGAGGGGAATGGCAACATATGATGACACCTCCTGGGTTACCAGAGACATCCTTTGCACAAACCACTTCACCCCAACACAGGAGTATAAGCTTCCAATTGAATGAAAATTTCAATAACCTTTCTTGAAAGAGTGAAAACTAACTACTGTGTTGTAATCTGTAGGATTGTGACTGATGAATAGATACTATTTCCCAAATTAATATGAATATCCTTTCAACTAGAAAGTCAGAGTTATACCTACTTAAAGAATAATTTATTATTATTAGTCAGAGGATCAAGCTTATAATAAGATCCATAAAGCTCTAACACTTACTCATTAGAGAAGTTTCATATGTTATAGGTACTTGAGTACAAAAACTTATGAACATACCTTTATTTCCACTGGGTTCCTCCTGAAATGGAAAAAGATACAATTATCACTATTAGTAATTCAATAATTCATACAGTAAAAATCCTTTACCAATATGGACACATCACTTTTAATGGACTAACAGTGTGTTATTTGTTTACATAATGTAAATATTATGTGGTAGAGGTAAGTAAATTGACTTTTCATGATTCAATATATTCATTAGATTAAAAACGTGGGTCTAATTAACACTTAGACGACTGGGTGTACCACCGGTGGTACACGCACGTTCGTACGGAATGGACCGGGTGTACCACCGGTGGTACACAATGTTGGAGAGCCGTATTATCGCCGGTCCCACAAGAGAATTCACGAAAAACCATGCCGCTCGTCTGAGTGTTAACAACATAAACATACCTCATCAGCCAAGAGTTTTTCTTCTTCTTCCCCCAGGGAAAGGTTGATTGTGTCCTCAGTGTCAGCATTTTGAGTGTCTCCAGTTTGTTTTTCCTGCAAAAGGAAAATTCAGACTTATTTATTTAAAGAACAGATATGAACAGCAGGGGAGGGTATCAACATGACAAAGATAGCACTGTATGAACTAGTCGCAAGGTCTCAGGATTATAAAAAAGGAGCAATGTGATGCCATGTATTAACAATGGAAAACTTGAGTATCCGTTGCACGCTTTCAGGCTACCTAATATCTTCTGCTTATTCTGTGGTGGGATCTGAACATTATATTACATAAAAATAGAAAACGCTTACATCTTCTTCTAATAATTTGTCCTCATCTTGGTTCTCTTCATTTGCTTTGGTGTCTTCCACATTCTCTTCTTTCTCTGCTTCTTGGGTGTTTTCTTCTAGCTCTTTGGTCACTGTGCCATTTTCCAAATGTACCTTCTTAGCACTTTCTAAGTTCTCTGTATCAGAATCATGACCTCCTGTAACAAGAAATATGAGTCATTGAAATCTTGTATCATAAAACTCTAAAAAACCACAATTTAGATTGAGCTGGGGATAAATGTCTAGCTTGGGTGGCATGCATAATACTACACTTTAGTTTAGATGAGGTATATTTCACCTTCTAATGTAATTTGTTTAGATGACTGGTGCAGTTGCAAGACATGTAAAAAAAAAATCACAAAAGTCTTCTCAGGTATTTTCTTGGTTTTTCAAGATCTTTATTGTCAAATACTTGTATCTTCTCAACAATAACTGATATCAAAAAAGTTCTCAGTTAATCATAGTATATTAGACCCATTTACAGTGAAATATCCAAATAGTGGATGCTCATGGTTCCCAGAGTTCTGTCTGCTGCGAACCTGTGTTGCTCAGTAGTTGTAAAATCATTGGTTACTGACCCGGAGGTTGTGGGTTCAAGAAAAAATTCTGACCAAGTGTTTTTTTTTTTAATTTCTAATTGGTGTGCATGTAAAGGTACAGTGTCCTGAGATAATACAAAAGGGGTTCCAGGGCACAATAAACAATAAAAAAAGGTTCTATCCACTATTCAGAGGTAAAAATAGACATTCAGTACATAGTACTTACCCTTTTTTTTTAAAAAAAAAATATGATACTTAATGATACAGAAAGGTGAAGTTTTAGTTGGCATGGTAGGCAACCAAATTTCAAAAAGGATCCAAATTTTACCTCACAAGGTACAACTATGAAACCTGTTGACAAGCTAGTCCACATTTTTCCTACAAGGTGAATTATTCTCAATTTTTTGAGGTAAGAAATATTGACATGGATCACAGTCTAAAATTGGTACTTATATCTCTTTTTTTCAAGCCATTCATTTTGAGGCTTCAATTTCAGGTAATTAATTTTTTACATATTGTGTTTATACTCTTTTGGATAAGTTTTCAACAAGAAAATTGAGTAGAAATATTACAATTATTTTAACTCACTTTACTAAATTTTTGGCTAGCTCGAGACTTGAACAACCAACTTATCAATCTAGCTACTAGGTTGGTAGCTACTACTATTTTCTATACTAGCTCAATGTTTACTTAATATTAGAAAGATGTAACCTTTCCTATAACTAGGGTTGCGTGTTTCCTACATTTATGGACAGATCAGAAATATGGGTAAAAAAAATCTGGTGTAAACATCACACAACTTTCTTATCCCCAAAATGGACTCGAATTCCGCCACTGGTGACTCAACAGTAACAGATAACTAAAAATAAATGCGAATTCATAATCAGCACTTCAAAATCATTGAATTTGATATGTACAACCCAACTAGGATGAATAATAAAAAGTTAGTCAAATGCGGTCCCTCCAAAATACCGGTAAATTGGAGCCGAGTCCAAAAGTTCAAGATATCAAAAATATGATCAAATAGACCCCTATTATTTTGCATTCTATAGAAAATGTTGTTCTACAACTTTTTTTGTATCTTTAACCAATTAAAGACGGCACTTGCGGCTAATATTTGCGGCCGATTTCAACAGATGCACTGACCAATGGCTGAAAACAACTTTTTTGGTATCCTGAGGCTATGATTCGCTCAGAAATGTATAACCTGGGTAGGTCAAATTTCGACGAATCAATACTTTCTTATTATAGGATAAGGAAAGTAAAAAAACAGAATTTCAGATTATTATTTACTTATAATTAGAAAATAACCACGGAGAAAGTAAAAAAAAAAAAAATATATGTGTAGGACAAAATCAAAATTAGGAAAATCTCAGAGAAAAAATCTTTCAATCTCATGCACAGAATAAGATTATCTGTTTGAATCCAAGCAGTTCCAAAAAAGCACATATGAGATCTTATGCCCTTCCTACAAGTAACACCTCAATTATAACATAGGCTATTAGGGTATACAGATACAACATACTTTTTTTACTTGGTGTTGAGAGAACCTGTTCTTCAAAGAGGTATTCCTCTGGATTGTGTCCTTCTGAGATCAAAGCCTGAAAAACAACAGATAAGTTTTGTGGTCAAATTCTAATTGATAAGCTCAACACATGTTATTGCTTAAGCTAAAGCAAAATTTGGGATATTTATAAGTTCAACTCTTCAAGGGTAGGCTCCACCAGCACTTGCTGAAAACTACATATTTCTCTATTTGAAGAGGCATTGCACAAGTGGCACCATAGTGTGTTTTGAGTTGCTGAACACAAAGTTGAGGTTTACAAGCAAACAAAAATTTAACAGAATTTTTATTCAACCATTTTCACCAGTGTTCTTACAATATCTTCAAAACTATGAATTTTAAACCAACTTAATATCTATGTAAGAGTATTTTAACCAGGGCTGCGGAGTCGGAGCCGGAGCTTAACATTATTTGGTCTGAAGGAGCCGGAGCTGGAGCCGGAGCCAATTACTTTAGTAAATAGGAGCTGGAGCCGGAGTCAAAGCCAAATTTTCAAAAACTTGGCTCCGCATCCAGCTCTGACTTAAAAATGAATTACTAGTATTTCCTCTCTGAAAAAAGTTCCATGAGATTTTTGATGAAGCCCTAAATGTGCTATGCAAACCTATGAACAAAATTTTACATGTTTAAGCACAAACTTATTCAATATTGACCAATTAGATATCAATTTTTTTTTTATTATTTCTCAAAAAATAATGAGTGGTTTTTTTTATTTATTATTATTATTACCTATTAAAAATAAATAACACTACTCCACCACATCCACTATTCCAGCACCATCCTCAAATCTAATGTAAATAATGTTCTTATGTACAATACAAAATCTAAAATGTACCTAAGAGTTATTAATTTGTGATTTAATGGTTCTAGATAAGGGGAAAAGTTATAGAACATAATGTAAGTGTTTAAACACATTTTTCGATACAACCAATGATAGGTATTCAGTTTATACTAATATATACATTTTGTATTCAAATAAGATGCACATTACTGGAGCCAGGAGCCGGAGCCAGTTTTTTTTCTCTTAGCTCCAGGAGCCGGAGCTGGAGCCGGAGCTAGAAAATAATACAAAGAGGAGCTGGAGCCGGAGCCGGAGCTCAAATTTTTTCCGCAGCTCCGCAGCCCTGATTTTAACATAACTAAATTCTAGCTATGCTAATCTGATGGTCTGATTTCAGTCCTGGAATTTTAAGAGTTCCTGAAAAGCAAGTGATAGGGTCCACTTGGTTTTGGTGGGTCTTCAGTATGGGAGGATTTTTTTTTTTGGGTGGAGTATAAATTTACTAATGGATGCCAAACCTGTTAGAGGCAAATGATGTATGCTTGTCCTTTGGCTGCACAAAACTGGTATCAAAACTTTTTAGTGTCCCCCAGTGAGACAAACATACTCACCAATATATAATATACTAGCCGTTTGCCCATGCTTTGCAACGGGACTAAATTTCAAATTTACTAAGGTATGGCCATACTGCTGGACAGCAATGCCTTTTTGATCTTTTTATAATTTTTCTGGACAAAGCGATAATGGTTTTGGGGGGGTCAATTCTGAGACATTTTTCGCTATCTCTTACCGTTTTGGCTAAACAACTCCGGACAAACAAACAAACAAACATAGGTAGGTAGGTAGTCCTTTTTTCTGTTTTATATATAGAGATTATACTTTTTTTAATTATTAATAAGGAATATAGGTATATATTATACTTTTTTTTTAATTTAGAGGGATATTCTGAAATACCTCTTGCTTGCTTTGAGCCTTGTAGGATGATATGTCCCAACAGCAATTGGAATGATGTTTCAATCTTTCAATTTTAATTGAGCTTACCTTCTCAAGGCGTTCGATGAGCACAGCTTTAACTCCTCCTTTGTCTAAATCACGCTTCTCCAGTTCTGCTTTGAGGTCAACAACGCGGAGATCGGAAAGTCTTGACATGTTTGTTTTAAGGTAGATTAATAACCAAAGCAGGTGTTGGTGGTATATTGAATAACTATAAATTGAAATAAAAACAGAAGGTAAATGATGAGTAATAATGATTAAAAAACCGATCAAGTGCAAAGTTGCAGCAGTGTCAGATTACTTGTCAATTGATAAATGATTACATTGAAAGAAAAGATGTATGAATTTAAATTGTACCTAGTTGAAATAGAAAATGGCGATTGATTGTCAAATTTTCATTTTAAATGACAGTGTTGCCAAATGCCAGATAGGTAAAAACAATGGCAGTGGCAGTGTTGCCACTACGATCATTTTAAGCCGTATTTTTCTTTCTAACCAAAGTGGATGCAAATGGAATAAAATGGACGAACTTAAAGAAAGTCTTTTTTCTTTAGGAAGAAAACGAAAAGAGGAGAAATCTTCTTCCAGTTTAGTTTGGTTAAACCAAAATGGATTTATAAAATTATTGCTTCCATCTCTTTACTCCTGGTTTGTTTACATTTTCGATTGTTTATGCTTAAAAGTACCGCAACCACTGAGGTCATATAACATAGAGGCAACCTTACCTATCTCGAGATGAACAAATTTATGCGTCCAACTTTGAACAGCTTATAGTCCCTCTTTCAACAAATCCCGGCTTCTGATTGGTTCAATTTATTTGAATTTTTTGTTTACCTCATGCAGTAGTGGATATCTAAACATCCTTAATTTTCACATCAGATACCAAAACTTATATTACTACATAATAAATAGAAAATAAGGAAAGTAAAAGAGGAAGCAAAGACAAAAATAACTAATATGTAAGTATGAAAAAAGTAAAAGTATTATTTTGGAAGAATTAGGTAGTTTAGGTATGCACTCTTTCGCGAGAGAAAAATTACTACAACTCCGGCACTGATTTTGAAATCAGCTGATGGTCCTTCTTGGACGCAAATCGTGATACATCGGTTTCCATCTATGTTATATGATCTCAGTGACCGCAACGCATTTTTCTTTCACGAGTGGTGGGGAAGCTAAAATTGGAAGAAAATGGAAATATTTGAAGAAACCGAACCTGGAAATTTTCATTAATTCAAAAGAAAAACACAGCTTTAGTTACCGAAAATTAAACCCAAAACTAAGCCGTATTTTACTTTCTAACCAAAGTGGATTCAAATGGAATAAAATGGATGAATTGGAAGAAAGTCATTTTTCTTTTGGAAAAAAAATAAAGAAAAACGCATTTTTCTTTCACGAATGAATGGTGGGGAAGCTAAACTTGGAAGAAAATGGAATTATTTAAAAAAAAAAAAGCCCGAATCTGGGATTTTTTCTAGTGATGCACAACGTTGCCATACTGAACTTTCAATGTGGAACTTGAAAAGTGAAAATGGAAAACCTCTGAAATTATTTTATTCTGCAGGTATTGAAAATATTGTAACCGAAGAAGATGCAGATAGTACTTTTGAAATGTAGGTTTGTAGCAGCATCTCATTGATTATGGACTACCTATCACTTTAAAAGGTCAAGTTGTAGTGTTGGTGCATTTTCTTTGTTATTGTTAGGTGGGCCCCTTTCTGAGGGATACAATTAATAATATACCATGTGTTCATAGAGTCTAGCAACATATCGTTAACTTTTGAATGTAGACATGTGAATGTAGGTGCTACTTTTGTGAATGGGTTAACTCAACTGCATGGTCATATTATCACGACGTAATGTGGCTTTTACCCCCTTTCGCTGGGAACTCACAAACCAGCTTCACGAGGGTTCGAATTTTAATACTCACCCATCCATCCAAGTTCTAACCTCGCTGGACGTTGCTTAACTTCAGTGACGGTGAGTTATAAGAAATTACTTTCTTGTACGTAATAGAAAGCTAAAATAAGGTATGTAGTGTGTGTTTAATACTAAGATAAAGGCACGTTTACAAAAAAAAAAAAAAATCACCATTTCATTACTGATGATATTCCGTTCCCAATAATAACATGGATATTCTATTTTAAAATTTTGATATGTAACCTACATCTTGAGTCTATAACCCTAATAATAGGTAATAAGACATTGAGGGCATTTCGTATTTATTATTAGACGGCACGAGGATGAATGATTCCATAAAAAACAACAATATTGAAATAAAGAGTATCTACCTATTGACATAATAGGTAGGTAGGTATATCTAATTCTAGTTTACAGATACAGAATATACATTGAGTATGTGCTCAAATTTAGACAAACGAATAAAAAAAACCTTTATTAACTATTGAGTTAGTTTCTACTAGATACTTTGAAAAACATGAAAAGTATGCTAGTAAGTATAGGTTCCGCAAAGCCCTCTAATTTGCCTTGCTTACTTATTTATTGAGTGACTCTTCCTTCAGACAAAGTTTTTTTGATAGCTTCTTATTTGAATCATTCGCTTTTCATTCACCATGACAAAAACTTCGATTAAAACTGACATCCCGCAAGTTACATTCAACAATGGACACAAGTGTCCCGTTCTTGGCCTAGGGACGTGGAATGTAAGTCATTTTTTGACATTATAATTTTTGGTCAATATAGGTACATAGGTTAGTGTAGCTTATTATTATTATTTTAGATTTTAAGTTATCACTCTTAATCACAAGCGTGATGTCCCAAGCACTGAAACTAACTTTATTAAGTTTTTACCTTACTTGGCACTCGTACGCCCGACCTCCAGGTCACAAGTCCACTGCGTAATCGATCGAGCAATAGGAGTCGGGTATTTTTAATAATCTGTTAAACGCGTCACTGTTAAACAGTATACACACTACAGTCACTCTTTCTCCTTCTTCTAATTGCACTTTATTGTAAAATTAATGTTATTCTAATATTTCTAATTACCTATTGTGGTTTATGATCTCAGAGCACCGAAAATGAAGTTTACGAGGCAGTGTGCCACGCAATAGATCTGGGTTATCGCCACATAGACTGTGCCTATATCTATCAGAATGAGGTCCAGGTTGGAAACGCCATCCGAGACAAGATTGCAGAGGGGGTTGTAACCAGAGAGGATCTTTTCATCACGACGAAGGTAGGGGAATATATTCTTGATTTGAATTAGATTATAATATTATAATCCTAAGGATCTCTAACCACTATACCTAGAGCAGACTGCATGTAGATAGGTAAGAAAATGGAAAAAAATAACACATTATAACAAAGAATAAAAGTAGTATCCTACCTGAAGGGCGGGGTTGTTGCCTACGGCAATCTGGAAGTTCAGTTCCGAGTGGAAGACCCAACTCTTAATAAACAGTTACCTATATAAAAAAAATAGACTACAGACAGTCAAGGCCACAACCAAACTCAACCGTTTGATTGTGAAGAATGGGTAGTAAAATATGTATTTTTAATGAGCCTGACTCCCGACCTTTAATTATAAATGGCAGAATTCTACTTACCTACTGTAAATTTGTCATTCATTTTCAGCTTTGGATCACTTTCTACGCTACTCCTGATCTCATCCAGAAATGCATCCGGGAGAGTCTGCATCTCCTCCAGTTGGACTATCTAGACCTCTACCTGATGCATTGGGCTTACGCTTTCCGGGCGGGGGATGAACTGACTCCACAGACTGAGACTGGTGCCTTTGTTTTCGATGACGAGGTGAGAAAATAACAAGTCCTACCCTTCTGACCTTTAAACTCAACTTTGGGTTGGGCGGAAAAGATTGCCCTATACCTAGACAATGAACTCTCTTTATGGCTAGGACAATTTTATTATTTAATTTTAGAGTATAAAGGGTACTACATTGAAAAATTCGCTAATCGCAAAGATGAAGGCAGGGAGGTAATAGGGGGTATTTTATTATTATCTGACCTGGTTGCAGGGTTTTCAGTGAAACCCTTACAATTAACACTGCGACCTAATTAGATCTATTGTGACCAGTTGATTCTATTTGGTTTTAACGTCCTGACTGAGATAGATAGTCAGGACGGGGGTTTTACCCTCCATTCGCTGGGAATCGTACCAGCTACCCACATTAACCTCACCCAGCCTGGGTTGGGCCGGAAATGCCAGCCTCACGTGTTTGGATGAAACAGAATTTTCTTCGAAAAGTCTGCTCCAACCGCGAGTTGAACTCGGGAACTCTGGACTACGGGCAGTAGTCACAACCATTACGCCACGGAGGCTGGCTTACACTGGGTAAGGGGTAAGACCCTCTCAACTTTGAGAGCCTACCTTCTCTGTTAGACCTCAATTTTGTCCGTCCTAGAGCCACTAGAACTAGTCTCAATCATGCTATGGACGAAGGAGATTCGCGCTATATCACGTCGCGTCGGCGTCGCGTCGGCGTCGGCGTCGCGTCGTTGAGACGTACGATTTGTACCACTCTAGCCCGTTTTCTACCTTCCCATCCCTCACAATATAATTATACCCTTTCTTAAATAAATAAATGTGTTTATTTGTGTTATTATATCACAATTTTAGTGGGTTAGCGCAGAATTATAGTACTTTTTCATATCTTTAATATCCCAATATCTTATTTTTGCCTATAATTCCACCACTGGTCGCTGCTAACATTAAACCAGCTGTTCATTTTCTTCACGAGGTATGAGTGGACCTCGAACACCAAATAAAGATTAGAAAAAATCCTGCCCGCTGGGAATCGAACCCAGGTCACCGTGCGTGCAATAGCTATAGCTATAGCGTGCAACTCACTCGGCCTCGGTGACTACTTACCCTTTCTTAAAAGGAAGGAAACAATTTATTGTAAGACCAGTCAGTGTAGCGCACTGTGATTGCACTTACCGTGAGTGTTTGATCTCCTGCTGGGCAGGAAGTGTAGAAAAATGATTCTGATCGACACTCATCCAACTGTTTGAAATACTAATTTCTAAGTAGGTGGATCTTTACTTTTACCCCAAAGGTGGACTATTGGACCGTGTGGTCAACCATGGAATGTCTAGTGGATGAAGGACTGACCCGATCCATTGGAGTGTGTAACTTCAACATTGAACAGTTAGAGAAGCTTTTAGAAGTAGCGAGGATTAAACCTGTTATTAATCAGGTAAAGATCGAGATTATATACTTTTCTAGCTTAGGTGATATCTATTTAATTTTTCATACAAAACTGTTAATTTTGTTTGCCATTGAGGAAAGGTGACGGACTTTTGTTATTATGTATGTCCCTACCTTTTATGTAAAGGTAATACCTCTTATTTTGTCTCAGCTGACAGTACAAAAGAGGGTTCGAAATCCAGCCCGGACATGACAAGTTATCGTCCCATTTTGAATTTTTACCACATAATTATGAGTCTTGGACTTACTGCTGGAATAATGGGGTTTGATAGTCCTACTCGGGCAGTATAAATAAGGTAATATTATTATTATTATAAGGTAATATTATTATAAAAGTTCATTACCTTAATGCCTTAGTCCCTTATTCTGCTCTACGAGTACCTAGTGTTAATGAGGAAAGTAAAATTAAAAACGTTATTTACAGTCTATACTTACTTGACGTATTTTAATTATTATATATAAGCACTACAGTTTCTGGGGGGTGTTTGATGGCTAATGTTCCATTAGCTTAGTCAAATTTATTATTACTTCCGAGAAATTTCGAATATTAGAGCAATGTTAATAAAAAGCCCCCATAAATCATTGCCTGATGGTTTAGAGATAGAGAAATTGAAATGTCATACGAGGTTATGTTTACATAGTAATCTTACCAATGTATGTTCTTGTTTTGAGCTTGATTATTCTAATGATGAAAGATATTTGGGTTTGACTATTGATCACAACTTTAAATTTAAAAGTCATATAAATAATCTGTCTTCAAAACTACGCCATATTTCTTTCAAATTAAAACATATAAAACGTTCAGCTCCACAAAAATCTTGTGGGTGTTGTACAAATCACTGTTTAAATCCTTGATTAGATATGGCATTACGTGCTATGGTTTCTCGTCAAAAACCAATTTTAATTGACAATATCCAAAAAAATGTTGTTAAGCACATTTTCAATTCAGAGGGTGAGCATAAAGAAAAAATAATGTCTGTTTATAACTTACATAAATATGTAATAATTTTGAAGTACTACTTTCATTTTGAATACCGCCAAAAGACTGCTATAACATACCATATTCGTCGACAGTCATTTGATGTACCAAGAGTTAGCTCTGGCTCTAATTATGGCAAAAAAATACCAAATTACTTTGTACTAACTTTTCTAAACAGCATGGTAACCTCACTACAAAATGTTGAAAATTATTCAGATCTGAAGTCACAACTGATACCATGTATAGATAATATTGCTTTGAATTGAAATTTTAGGGGAAAATCTTTACTATTTAATAAATTATTGTTTTAATATTATGTACCTTTAATAATTATGTACCTTTAGTATAATATTGTAATGCTTGATTGAGTAGTCACTTAAACACTATGTGTCATTCAATCTTGCAAGTAACACACTTCTCTTAGAAGCTCTTCAAAGCTTAGGAGAAGTACCTTTGTATAAATGTTTCTTTATAAAGAAAATAAATAAATAAACTATTATTATTAGAAATCGGAAGTATTGTAATCGTTTTTTTTTTTTTTTTTTTTTTTTTTAACTTTGATCGTAATTTAATTAAGCCTCCTAAGAGTTCTAAGTAATACCTACATACCTCCCTACAATGTCATCACTCATCACTCCTTTCTGTTATAAACTCAACCCAACTCAACTCAATGGTTTCCCATCTCCCAGGTTGAGGTACACCCATACTTGACTCAGAAGAAGCTCGCCTCATTCTGTCGAGAGCATGACATTGTGATCACTGCCTACAGCCCGCTGTCTAATCCCACGAACCCGTTTCGGGCTAACAAGGTTCCATTTGTCTTGGAGGATCCTACAGTGAAAGACATCGCCTCGCGCTTAGACAAGACACCCGCCCAGGTGTTGATACGCTACCAGGTGAGTATTATTACAAAGAGATCCTAGTAAAAATATGGCACTGACCATTCGTGGAGTTTTTGTGTCATGGGTTGTCTTAATGTTACTTCCGACCATATTCAGTCATATCGGAAGAAATTGTATGGTACCGAATGTGTATATACCTATCTATGTACCTATGTATTATGTGAAAATAACACATGAGTCTGCTTACAAATTTACCCTAATAATGAAGGTATTGTTTTAAGTGTTTGTAAATAAACATAGACATTACATTTTCGGAAGAAACTTTACAATTTAATGAAATTTTTCTTCCAGTTTTGTGGCAGACCGCCAAGCATGTTGAGCACATTGACTCTTTGAATGACTACTGACAATTTCTTCTGCTTATAAAATTTAGCCATCCTGTTACCGGACAGAGCTACCACCTTCTACTAAAAAAAACTTATGGGTTGTTATATTGTAACGAACTATATTATTTTAGGTACTTATTGGTTGTTTTTATATTGTACAGATTCAACTGGGGAACATCACCATCCCTAAGTCCGTGGTAAAGTCCCGTCTGGAAGAGAACATGAACGTGTTCGATTTCGAGATCCTTCAGGAAGACATGGCTGCCTTGGATGGTTTGGACCGAAACGGCCGCACTTGTGTTGTTCCTGGGTAGGTATAGCAAACTGACAGATTAATTCACACGTGTCAATGGGTCTAAGTAGGTACACGTGCTTGGAAATACCACTAGAAATTGCGTAACCTGAAAAGTAGGTAATTAGCTTCGGAATGTATGTA
This sequence comes from Bactericera cockerelli, assembly GCA_024516035.1. Taxonomy (NCBI): domain Eukaryota; kingdom Metazoa; phylum Arthropoda; class Insecta; order Hemiptera; family Triozidae; genus Bactericera; species Bactericera cockerelli. The sequence continues at coordinate 41,261,559 of CM044958.1, read as the reverse complement.
AATATAGCAATATTATTTTTTGCAAAATTACACACTAATTAGATCATACTACTTACTTTTGATTGCATTATGATTGCATACCTCTCTTATATTATATTCTTCGCACCTTATGCATACGTGCGAATACCATGATTCTACTATTATGCTAACTGTCTTATTGACTAATAAATCATTATTATCATCATTTTCTGTGTCTTTTCAGGAGTGAAGTTGCGAAACATTATTCTTTTCATGAAGAATAAAATTTATGAGCTGATGGAAGATTCACATAATCTAGTTTGTTAGATTTGGCACCTCATTACTGATTAATAGAGAGTTGGATTAACAGCGTTTCTCCATTCACAAAACAACACCAGCGCAACAAACTACATTATACAATAGCCTTTAGATTTTTTAAGTAGTATTTTGAGGATTCTCAAGGACATTTACTTACCTACTATGCGCATGTACCTACAGTGTATAAAATTGCTAGAGTTTACGAAATAGATGTTCTTAGAGTCTTTTTTAGCTTTCAAGTTAAATGGCTTTTACATTTTGTAGTTTGTAAATTATTCCTATTGAGCTTTTAGCGATTCGAGCTTTGTACCAACCAACCAAGAGATATCATAGGTTATATTTATTTTTTCGATAGCCTAAAAATTTAGGGTCACTATGCAATAGGCCGGAGTGAAACAGGGGGGTAAAAAAATAATTTTGGAATTTGAAAACGCCTAATATGTCAAAAGTTGTGATTTTGTGAGTAGATCAATCCCTGAAAGTTTCAAAAATTAAAAAAAATGATCTTGAGTCTCCACATTGAGCTTAAAGTTTTTGCTATTTTTGAGTATGCAATTTGAAGGGGCATCATCGGGTTTTGCACTTGAAGCACGTCTAACATGAAAAGTGTTCATTATACAAAAAAAGATAATGAATAAAATTATGTTGTAAACAATTTTTTCTATATTTTAATTCCTTGAAACTTCTCTCTATGATGTACTATCTATGAGCTAGAACATAAACAATTGTAACTCTAGCAGAAACTTCGGAAAATGATAATAATATGGTAGGTTATTAGTCCATATCATAGGTGCTGGTACAACTCAGGCCTACTTTTTTCAGGATAAAAGATTTACGTTGTTATCTATATTTAGTTGGTTATTTAAGACATCTTCCTACATTATACGAGTACAAGTAACATGTATGTATATAAAATCTATGTAGGTAACTGTGCGCGAAAATAAATTTAATGCTTACTGACATTTTCTCGCTTGTTCTTGTCCGGTCTCGTCTCCAATTTGTAGCTTTGTAATTAAAGCAGTACAAAACTGAGTTTTCAGATCTTTCTTTCTATGTGAAAATGATTGTTGAAATTAATTTGTGCATTCGTTAGAAATTAACTACGGATATTACGGATCAAATTTTTCTAGGTTGACTTGGTTGTTTAAATAAAATAACTAACTAATTTTTGTATGAAGTGAAATACCCATATCATGTCAATATTACCTAAGAATAATAATCGTTTTGATTGATTAATATTACATGTATTAAATCTTTTAATTATAACTTTAAATTGTTTTTTTTTTTTTTTTTAATTTGCAGCCGCCCTACTGAAAGTTTTTAATATTTGGCCCTCTTTTCCTACAGAGCGTTATTGAGGCACTTCATGTAAAAGATATAGCTTCTTGCTGATTACATAATGAAAGTGATTGCCCCGTCATGGTTTTAAATTTAAAAAAAAGCTCAGAAAGGCCCATGCATTTATTTAAAATGATTAAGAAATGTTCTTTCTTGTCTATACAATACAAAAAACTTATGTTTGATGTGATACAGAGAAACGCGTATTTCGCTTACTTTGAAAATACTCTTCTCGCAAACTGACCAAGTAGCTTGATCGATAATATTGCGGACTTGTAACCTAGAGGTCGGTGGTTCATGTCCGGTTTCAGCGTAGAATTAGTAAAGCGAGTTTGAGTAGTTGTGATATCACGAAATTGATTAACACAAATATGATAACTTTTCAACTTGTACTTCTTGCAATGCTAAGGTGCACTTTTAGTCAAGTGGTTAACGCGCTAGTCTGGTAAACCAGGTAGCGTAGGAATCCGTTGGTTCGAATCCCACCCAGTGAATGAACTTTTCCTCATTAATTTGTGTTTGTGACCACATAATAATAAGACTCTGGGTTAGGTGGTAGAAAATGCTTTGAGCACTAACCTCGCCCGGTGATTACCTTCACTAAAGTGTGTTATTATAATTAAGGATTTGCGCTCTAATGTGCGAGAACAAGCATTGGGTAGAATTTTAAAATCCCGCAAGCTTCATAAAGATAATGTGAACGATGGTAGCCAGACAATGGAGGAATGATTCAGCACTCCTACCACTGTCTTTACAAGGAGTCTATTAATTGACAAGGACCCCCCGAACCAAGCCAATGCTGGTCTACTCCCTGTTTATAGTCACCCAGCCAGACTGCTGGTCGCCTCTATGTTTTAAGTCCCCCAGCCCCAATTGTCTCCTCATAATTTTGAAGCTGATGACTACTTCAACCTCATATATCAGTTGGGAAAATCCACTGGATCCAGCTGCCACCTTGAACCTGACTGATGAGGAAATTATATGCCTCATCCGATCCCAAACGGAGTTCGATGCTCTCAAACTCCCATGCCAGCAGCCACACTCAAGCTGTGGAAAGGCGTATCAGGCTGGTAATGGTAACTGAGGCATCACAATCTGTTTGTGGCGAAGTTGCCCGAGACCGATTTATACGTGCTCGACAAAAGAGCCGTAAAAATATTCCTGTGTGTAGCACAAAAAAGATTTTTTTTGGTAATACATAAAATGAATGATAATCATTTGAAAATATAAAACCTTTGATCCTTAATTTAGTACTTTTTATTGTTTGTTCTTTCTGGTAATGTCTTTAATACATATGATACTCGTTATCATATAAGATAATAATAATTTTATGATATTTTAGAAGCGGAGTATCCCAAAAATTATAATTTTCATAAGTTTTCAACAAGAGTCATAACTATTAGTGTTCTATCTCTTTAACTGTACATCATAGAGAGACGTTTTATGATACTAAATGATACAGAAAATTGTTCTCAATACAATTTAATACAATACTTTTTTTGTAAAATGAAAACTTTTCATGTCATAGGTCAATAAAGGGTAAAAAACTATGTTGCCCCTTCAAATTGCATACTCAAAAATAGCAAAAACTTTAAGCTCAATGTGGAGACTCAAGATCATTTTTTTAATTTTTGAAACTTTCAGGGATTGATCTACTCACAAAATCACAACTTTTGACATATTAGGCGTTTTCAAATTCCAAAATTATTTTTTTCACTCCGGCCTACTATGCAATAGCCTACGTACATTTAACCATTTTAAACGTCAAAATCCAAAATCTTTGATTTTGAGGTATGATTATTTCGCTTAGCACGGCAGTTTTAATATTTAAAGAAATAACATTTTTATTTAAAAAAATTAACAACAGTTCCCTGGATGGTATTGTTAGACAAAATGAGAATAGCTATTGTTAAAGTTACTTAAATGTATTACCCACCTATATTATTGTATCGAATATAACTTATTTCAGAGTCATATTATTATATACCTAAATAATGGTTATTTTATATGTATTTACATTAGTACTATCGCAGTAGACAGTAGGTATAAATAAAATGGTGTGAATATTACAAAACTTCCATCATTCCTCGAAAAGAAATGCGCCGCGAATTACCGGCACTGTGGTGACTTAATGGTAAAAATTAATGAAAAATGAATATCAAACTCGTAATCAGCACTTCAAAAACATTGGATTTGATGTGTCACAAGACACACCCCCATTTAGAATAAAGTTAGTTCGAAGTGGTACTCACAAAACAGCAGTAAATTGGGGACAGGTTCCAAAAAGTTTCAAGAGATAAAAAAAGTTATCCACATAAAGCTCTATTTTTTTGCTATTTCAAGAAAAACTTGTTCTAAAAAAAATTCACATCTCGTACAGTTTAGCGTTAGTCAGGACCTTTTTGGTCGAAAGACCAAATCGGGCAGCACCAATTTCAACGAAAAGATTCGTGTCGCATCTGCACCCTACATGTCTTAATTTCAAGTCTTTAGCTAATACCGTTCATGAGCTGATGTAGTTTTGTTTACATATTGATACACGGACCAATTGTTGAAACTTTGGATTTGGGGTCTGGGGAACCTAAAACGTGCTTTGGAACTTAAAACTGATTTTTGAAAAAAATGGGAGATTACATAAATTTCCTTCCTATTAAGATAAGGAAGGTAAAAAAAATACTCTTATAATTATTATTTTAATACAAGTACATTTTCTTCCGACTTCAACTCTGTAGTATGAATATAATAGCTAGGTACATAGTAACGTACTGTATAGGTAGGTACTTAATTATAATACCTAAGGTCTTCAGAGTGTAATTCATTTTTGTTTATCAGTTTTTATCAGTGGTGTGGGTCTGATGTGTGAGAAGAATCAGTGGGCAATAAGTTACCAACTTTTGTTATTGACCTTAGATCTAACCCTGCCTGCACAAGTGCACAACGTCACTAACCCATGATTTGACCGCATTGTGACCTTTTTGGTACAATTTTCTTTATTAAATTTTCAGAAGAAATACGTGAATATCGCAAGCAATTTTCACCATCCTCTCATCTACCTGTTGGTCTACCTTCTCTTCTTTTAAATTCTCTTCGACACCAATTAGTAGATGGAACCGTCCATCCATCATCTTCAATTCAGACCACCTACATATTTTTACTGTTTTAAATTTCTTCTATTAATTATGTCTTTGACTTCACTTCTTATGTGGTCATTTTTGTTAACATTGACAATATTAATAATCTCTCCATGGATCTTTGAGTAGGTCTTACCTAGTCCCTTTTCTACACACTTTAGTAGTGTTCCAGGGATTACATAAAAGAAGTCTAAACTTACTCGATCAGTTCACCTGTATTCTATCTCATTATGGCTATTCTCCGGGGCCCGGGTACCTCCTTACTATCCGACACTAGAGTTTGGTGTTCATGTTATTAATGACAGAAATAACGAATAAATAAGCTAAAAAGCCTGTTATGATAATCGATTCAGACAAGAAAACAGATTTATTAAATTTGCCCATAAGTGCTTTTGTGTGTGCAATGTACACACCTTATAAATGTAATCTTCTTTGAATCGATAGTCGATTCTCGAAAGTTTTTTTTTTCCTTAAAAGTTAAAAAATCGACAAATCTACAAGTGAGATTCAACAATGGGTGAGTTAGATATCTACTTATTGCTTATTTGCCAAGTAGGATCTATTAAAATACTTCAAGATTTACCAATCTACCTTAAGTCTAATATAGATAAACCTTCGTAGGTAAGATCGTAATATTTATATTACCAGTGTGACGTACAACAAGAAAGTAACAATGTTTTTTATTACGTAAGTAAGTTAGATATCTACCTACCAAATACATGTAGTTCGCTACCTAGGTACCTATCTAATAAATAAAATCAATACACACATTGTGATGAAATCAAATTTTTGGTTCAAATCTAGAGGAATTATTCCTTTGTCTACCTTTAGTAAAATACTCGTAGCATAGGAAAAAAATGAGAAAAAATACCCTACCTATACAGAAGCAAAAATAAAATTTCTTCGGATGGAATTTGAAAATTTGAATTGAGCGCGTTTTGTTCTCTATAGCCGTGTTTTTCTTTTGGATAAAAAATTCCAGGTTCGGTATTTCCATTTTCTTCCAAGTTTAGCTTCCCCACTGTTCGTGAAAGAAAAATGGGTTTCGGTACTTTTAAAGATAAACAATGGAAAAATTAAACTTTAATGAAAACTTAACCTATAAAAGAAATGGAAGCAAGAATTTTAAAAATTCATTTTGGTTAAGAAAACTGGAAGAAGTTTTTTCCTCTTTCAAAAGAAAAATGACTTTCTTCCAAAAAATGGACCAGTTCGTCCATTTTTTTCCATTTGAATCCACTTTGGTTAGAAAGAAAAATACGGCTTATGTAGGCTCTAATTTTTAGCGCGAACACGAAAATCCACTTCTACTAGCTCCCTTGAGATTGGCCAATCAAATTCATTTGTCAGTTTTTCGTTATCTAATCAGTTGATCTTTACATTTCCGGTTGTCGATAACAAAACTGTCAAATTGTCTTTAGTTTGCCGGTGCGGGTTGAATAAACTTTGATCAATATTAATCTCTGTTCCCACTCGTATCAAAACTGTCTTGGACTCAGTACTCTCTCGTTATTGTTCCACAGTCCACACCACAGTTCCTGCTCTACTCTCTTGGGCTCTAACAAGCTTCGTATTCATCAACGTCCAGCCTATGCAAGCTACCAAAATGGCACTGAACTTTTCTTTTGTCACTTTCAACAACGGTTTAAAGTTTCCCAACTTTGGATTAGGAACTTGGAAGGTAAGCGCTTGATATATTTCAACGAGGTAGGTGCCTTTCCTGAACTTCCTTTAGGCTGTCTATATTTTTTATACCTTGATTTACCTTGTGCCTTGTTGGTACTGCATTAAAAGTTCTAACTTCTAACAGCAACAAAGTAGGATGTGTTAACGTTCAAACAGGTGGTTTCAAGTATTAAATCTCAATTTCTTTTTTCCCCAACATCCAAAAATGTCAAGCAAGTTTAGGACTTGATTTGTGACCAGCCAAATACATCAAGAAAGGCTATTATTGCTTGAGTAGCTGATGTGGGTAGCCAAAGTGTAGTGCAGGTGGGACAGCCATTAAGTTTGTCCTGTATCTGTTGCACCTTTCTAACCCCATTTTGTTAATATAATAAAAAAAAAAAAAACATTTTACATGTTCCAAGTTATTATATGTACAGAATAAACTAAAGTTCAAATGAATCTCCTAATTTTTTTAAAACTGTACCTATATGTCTGACTATTAGGGGTTGATTTTTACCAACAACACAGCCTAAATGGTAACAGATATTGAAATTTTCATGAGAATTGACACCCCCTGCTAAACCACTGTCTCTCTACATGGAAAAAATATAAAAAGTTGATAAAAACATGTCTATCCACAAGTAGGACCATGCCACAAAATTTTCTTTGATGACCAGAAATCATCACCTAAAATTTTCATCAATTTTCAGTCCAAGAAAGGTGAGGTGGAGACAGCTGTGGGCCATGCCATAGACATTGGCTACCGTCACATTGACTGTGCACATGTGTATGAGAATGAAAATGAAGTTGGAAATGCCATTGCTGAAAAAATCAAGGCTGGTGTTGTCAAGAGAGAGGACATCTACATTACCAGCAAGGTGGGTATTTGTGCAAACTGCTGATTTTTTCCTCCCATTTTATAGAGAAAAAAAAAGAAGAAGAAAAAAAAAAAAAAAATTAATTTGAAAAACCCTCACTTAATTTTTACCAGCAAGGTGGGTATTTGTGCAAACTGCTGATTTTTTCCTCCCATTTTATAGAGAAAAAAAAAAATTAATTTGAAAAACCCTCACTTAATTTAGATTATTTCTACAAGAAATTGAAACATTTCTAAATCTTATGAAAAGAGAGATGATTCCAACTTTTGAAGCATAGTTGTTTTCGATTATTATTACTTGCATTGTTTCTTTTATTATAAGTTTACCTAATGACAGAAACTCATAAAATAAAACAGGTCTTTTAATTTTTATACAGACATTTTTTTACTGGTTGTTACTCAAACAACTAACTAGGTACTCATTTTTCTTCTCAAGGTACTAGTAGATCCCAGACACCCAAGTATAGTGCAGAAAATTTCTGTGATGCTGTGGATCAACCCATGCAATCCAGTGATATATTTAACAGTTGAATAAGGTTAAATGTGTATTGGTAAATGGAACCTTTTTAGTATTAAATGTTAAATAAACCAATAAAGTTATTTGTTTTTTTTTTTTTCATATAGGTTAATAGTTATTGTATTATTCTTTATAAAGAACATCTATAAATATTTCCTAAGCTTTGAAGATCTTCTAATGAAAATAAATTTTCAGAACCAACTTGATATTTTTCAACCCCCCTGAAAGATTTTTTTTATTTCATTTACAGAAATGTCTAGCTGTGCAGGTATTAGTATTTGTGTTTATTTTACATCATTTTCCATTATTATCTATCATCTATTTTTTCTTACAGCTTTGGAATACCTACCATCGTCCAGATCTGGTGAAGCCAGCGCTACAAAAAACTTTAGCCAATCTGAAGCTGGAATACTTGGACCTATATCTTATTCATTGGCCTCATGGTTTTCAGGTAATTTTTATAGTAGAACAATAATAAAAAAAACACTGCCAATTACGGACACAATACTTCCTGTGATTGTTTCACATTGTATACACGTACTAATTTTGAGATTTTACACCAAATCACTTGTATCTCCAAAACGGATTAACCGATTATCTTCAAACTTATTTAATTTGGTAGAATACTTATTTTATACATTTTATATTCCACAAAAAATTCTGTATTGGCAAGTGACCTTATTTTTTGACTTTTTTGTCCAAAATTTTGGATTTTGCTCAGGATGATATGAAACGTCCAGAAATATGAAAAATTGAAATTGGAGCAAAAAAATATTTTTTTTTTTACAAAAGCAAACACAATACTTCCGATTTCTAATATTAGAAATTTCTTGGAAGTAAAAATAAAGGAAACAAGAAATGGCCTGTGACAAAAAGTCTATGTTTTTAAAAAGTAATCAGTCAGTCATATTAGAAAAAAATATTTATAAGTTTTTTGGGTCAGTATTATATTTGCGTTTTTTTCTCATTCTTATTATTGTTTCGAAAATCATTTTAAAAGTAAATTTGCTCCTACATTTAAATATAAAAATCTAATTCTCAATAATTGACAAGATGCCATTTTGCATTGAAACACTTGTCAGGTGTTTGTGGGGACGAGTAAACCCTCCCCCAGCACCACCCAAACCAATTAACCTTAACAAATGGATAATTGAAAGACAAAAAGTTACATACACCACAAAAATAAAGTTCAACCATTAAATAGGTACTTCAAAATGTATCGTTAAAAAATAGACTATTGAAACGGATAATTGCCTTTGGACCTATGCTCTTGGATTTGATTTTGGACGCTACTTGGACAATGGAAATATGATTTATCCACACAGCAAATAGAAATAACAAAAGTTAATTCAAAATACAGCACATACAAAGTATATCATGAAATAATGACTGTAATGGATAATTGCCTTGACTATTCTTGATTGATTGGACTATTGGACGGAATATGATTATCCACACAGCAATAAAAACACAAGAGTTAATTCAATATCAAGCATACAAGTATAATAGAAATTAATGGACTGCTCAAATGGATAATTGCCCTTGGACCTATTTTCTTGGATTTGATTTTGGACTCGACTTGGACAGTGGAAATATGATTTATCCACACAACAAATAAGAAAAATACACAACAGAGTTACTTCAAAATTACCAGCAGCATATCAATTTATAATAGGATAATTAATGAACTGCCCTAAGGGAAATGACCTTGGAAATTCTCTTGGATATGATTATTGGACGCTCCTTGGATTTTAAAATTTGATTTTGTTATTGTAAATATTGTATATTTATAATATTATATTGGTTATTGTAAATAATATAGTTTTTTGTTATTGTAAACGTAGCTTTGCTTCATTTAATTTTTGAAATGTTCTGTTGCATCTAAGTATGTTTGTTCAGAGTTTACTCTAAGCCCCTTGGTTAAAAAAACCTGGGTAGGAAATTTTATGCGTTTTTTTTTTGAGAATTAGTACCCATATATTATTAACCATGAATTTCTATTTTTTTTTTTTTTTTTAAGTGGGGTTTAACGTCGCTTTCAACTGCCATGGTCATATCACGACGGGGTTTTACCCTCCATTCGCAGGAAACTCACAAACCTGCTACTCACATTGACCTCACCCAGCCTGAGTGGGGCCGGGAAAAGCCAGCGTCACGAGAATTAGAATTTGAATGGTCACCCATCCAAGTCTTAACCTCGCTGGATGTCGCTTAACTTCGGTGTTCTGAAGGGAACCGGTGTATTCAACATGCCATCGACGCTGGGAATTTCTATTGCTTGTCTGGCTAAGGGACTACTAAGACTAGTAGTTTTACAAAGAGGACAATACTTGTCTTGTTAACTGTAGTAGGTCTCTAGACCAACTGGATGATTCTAAAGAGAGTAATTATTTTGGGTCAGGATTATCAATGATGATAGTGATACCTGAAAAGGTTTAAATGGCACATCCACTGTTTTTCATATTTAAATACGTTTTTGGGGTCAGTATTATATTTGGTTTTTTTCTCATTCTTATTGTTGTTTCGAAAATCATTTTAAAACTAAATTTGCTCCTGCCTTTAAATTTAAAAATCTAATTTTCAATAATTGACAAGATGCCATTTCGCATTGAAACGCTTGTCAGGTGTTTGTGGGGATGAGTAAACCCTCCCCCAGCACCACCCAAACCAATTAACCTTAACAAATGGATAATTGAAAGACAAAAAGTTACACACACCACAAAAATAAAATTTAACCATTAGGTACTTCAAAATTTCTCGTTAATGAATGGACTGCTAAAACGGATAATTGTCCTTGGACCTATGCTCTTGGATTTGATTTTGGATGCTACTTGGACAATGGAAATATGATTTATCCACACAGCAAATAATAAAAATACACAACAGAGTTACTTCAAAATTATCAGCAGCATATCAATTTATAATAGGAAAATTCATGGACTGCTCAAAAGGATAATCGCCCTTGGACCTATTTTCTTGGATTTGATTTTGGACTCGACTTTGACAATGGAAATATGATTTATCCACACAGCAAATAAGAAAAATACACACAGAGTTACTTCAAAATTACCAGCAGCATATCAATTCATAATAGGACAGTCAATAGACTGCCTAAAAGGAAATGACCCCGGAAAATCTGTTGGATATGATTATTGCACGCTCCTTGGACTTTAAAATATGATTCAGAAGATTGGTTATTGTAAATATTGTATATATTATATTGGTTATTGTTAATATTGTATATATTATATTGGTTATTGTAAATATTGCATATATTATATTGGTTATTGTAAATAATATAGTTTTTTGTTATTGTAAACGTAGCTTTAATTCATTTAATTTTTGAAATATTATATTGCTTTTTTTGAAATGTTCTAACACATGTTTGAAATGTTATAATTTTGAAATGTTATAACACAATACTTCCGATTTCCAATACACTTTACAAATTTCTTGGAAGTGATACCTTTTTTTGAACTACTTACACCTTTTTATTGATTTGTTGTATTGCATTTTATGTGCTAGAAAAATATTCCCTTAATATAAAAATTGCATTTACTTTGTGTAGCTTTTAAACACATTTGAAATACTTAAAGTAGATACAAATCATATTGATGTACAATTTTGTACATAAATAGTTGAAATAATTTACCATATTTTAATAAAAAGACAGATTTTAAAATGATAAAAATACAATAAAAAGTGGCCCAACACCAACACATGCTTAGCAATATAGGCCACTTTGACTTTCCATGTTTTAATGTTGATTAATAAATGTTATTTTTATAGAAATATTTATAAAGATGAAAATGATACATAAAAATTAATAAATTTATTAAGAAGAAAAATATATTTTACCACAAGAACATTAACTTTAAACTTGTATATGCTTGTTTTTCAGGAGGGAGATGTTCTCTTCCCAACTGATGCCAGTGGCAAAACCTTATTCTCAGAGTCAAACTACACAGACACATGGCTTGAAATGGAGAAACTGGTATCTGATGGTTTGGTCAAGAGTATTGGTGTGAGCAATTTCAACACCAAACAGATACAGGACATTCTAGACAAAGGCAAAATCAAACCTGTAACTAATCAAGTAAGTACCCTTTGAAAAAGATAACTTCTTGAAAAACGATTATATGATCTCTTTAGATTTGGAGTTTGTGTTCGTTTAGCTGATAGATCCTTTATTCATTCCGTTTTTAAGACAAATTGACTATTATTGATCTATCATACTTAGTTATAAGTTTCATTTTCCACTTTTAGTTTCAATATTTTTTCTTTAATATATGTACCTCATTTTTATAACATAAATTACTGAATTTATTATTGTACGAACTTGTAGGATTTCAGTTGCAAGTTCATACAATTAACACTATGGCCTTGTGACATCTATTGGGACCGAGGAGAAAATATTTATTATTTAAAAATTCTGCCTAATTTTTCGTGTTGAAGTACAATGAGATAACACCTACAAATAAAAATAACACCAAAATAGGTACAAAAAAAAAATGTAATTGAAAATTTTGGCTGCTGAAATGGTCATGGCTGTAAGATTTTCTATTTTTCTATCTGTAAATAACTTTTTATTTTTTGATGTGATAAAAACTGATAACCTCTGCTTCAGGTCGAATGTCACCCTTACCTGACCCAAGACAAGCTGAAGGAGTGGTGTGAAGCCCGCAACATTACCATCACTGCCTACAGTCCTTTAGGGTCTCCTGATAGACCCTGGGCTAAACCAGACGACCCTAGCCTACTGGAGGACCCCAAGATCAAAGAGATTGCCGCCAAGTATAACAAGACCAGTGCTCAGATTCTTATCAAATACCAGGTACCTATACATTTAAATTAATATAAAAAGCTGATGTTGAAATTATTGTATGTTTGTATATAATTTTTGGATATAATTTCTGTATATGTATATTTTTCTTAAATTAGATGGTATTTATTTTTCAATCCTTCATGATAGGTAATTTTTTTTTAATTTCGCTCACATCAAAAGTAGCAATCAGACAATACATTAAAACACACCATTTTTTTTGCTGAGTTATGGTGTTGTTATAAAAGGAAGGAAATTTTGATTTTCTATCCAGATTAGACCCTTCCCCCTTAATTATTAGTCTCTAGAACATGTGGTTTCAGTATTGATATGCATATTTGTTACACCGTGTACAATCTTTACAAGTACATCTATAGATGATAGAAACTGATGAAATTTACAGATTTGTAATGCTGAGTTACCGACTACAGTTGTGATATTATTACATAAAGAAAAACCACATACATAAAAATTGAAGAAATTCGATTGAAAATATTTGGAGAATTGGAGATACAAGTGATGAAGTAAAAAATCTCGGAATATAATATTATTGTTTCACAAAAGTCACAAAAGATTATAGCCAAGTGTATTGTAAATTGTAGATATAAACTATTCACGATAAAGTATTGTGTCTGTATAATATTTATAGTGTATTTTAATGTTAAATATTACACAATACTTTTTCATCACCTATTTTTTACTTTCCTTATCCTATAATAAGGAAAGTATTGTATTCGTCGAAAATTTGACCTACCCAGTTTTTCACATTTCTGGACGAATCATAACCTCAGGATACCAAAAAAGTTGTTTTCAGCCATTGGTCCGTGCGTCTGTCTGTGTGTGTGTGTGTGTAAACAGGATATCTCAAGAACGGTAAGAGCTGGAGACTTGAAATTTGGTATAAAAATCAATTTCATACACCAAACGAACCACGAAACTTTTGGTTGAAATCGGCCGCAAGATGCGGCCGCAGGGCCGCAAATATTGGCCGCAACCGCCGCTTCTTTGAATTGGTTAAAGATACAAAAAAAGTTAGAGAACAACATTTTCTCTGATTAAAAAAATAAAAGGGGTTTACTCTGATCATTTTTTTGATTTCTTGAACTTTTTGGAACCCGGCCCCAATTTACCGGTATTTTGGGGGGACCCGCTTTGACTAACTTTTTTATAATTCACCCTAGATGGGGGTTGCGACATATCAAATCCAATGATTTTGAGGTGCTGATTACGAATTTGGCACTGATTTTTAACTATCTGTTACCGTTGAGTCACCAGTGGCGGATTTCGACTTCTTTTTGGGGAATAAGGAAAGTCGTGTGATGTTTACACCAGATTTTTTAAAATAAACAATACCTGTTATTGTTGTTGTAACCAGCTTGGTTATAGCTGGCGGCAGCGATGGTCTCTAGCCAACTTTAGTAGAAAATACCCTTTCTGTTAATAATTAAATAATAATGTTGTGAATATCCTCAGGTCCAGCGAGGCAACATCTGCATTCCCAAGTCCGTAACTCCCGCCCGTATTGAAGAGAACTCCCAGATCTTTGACTTTGAGCTTTCGCCCGAGGATGTGAAAACTATTGACTCCTTCAACCGGAACTACCGCTTCCTGGGGTTGAATCGTGAGTATTGAGTCACCACCTTGGCTTATATCTCATCAATGATAAATACTGTAGATACAGTAGAATTGAGTGAAATGTATATCTACAATAGATCTTTGACTTTGAGCTTTCGCCCGAGGATGTGAAAACTATTGACTCCTTCAACCGGAACTACCGCTTCCTGGGGGTTGAATCGTGAGTATTGAGTCACCACCTTGGCTTATATCTCATCAATGATAAATACTGTAGATACAGTAGAATTGAGTGAAATGTATATCTACCATCAGCTCATAAAATAAAATAAAATGTTTTTTTTTACACTTCCCTTATACTTACTTCAAAAAATATCCGTCATCTTAATGAATAATATTAAATGCTTTTCCAACATTCATGGAGGAAATATTTTACTTTTTATAAATTGTATGTTTTAAAATAAAATAAACCAGTTGAATAGGTACATTTTTAAAAAATAAAATAATTATTTTATATTTTATCAAATCCTAATATTTATGTGTACCTATCTAATTATATTTTGTCCTTGATTTCATTTTTTCAGTCTAAAGGATCACAAGGACTTCCCATTCAATATTGAGTTTTAAATATTCAACAGTTTTCCCGTCATCATATCTCTACCAGTCATGTGTAACAGTCTCACGGCACATCTATGTCAATTCACTGTGAGTTGAACCCATACATACATTAGTACAAGGATAGAGCTGTATACGATCGCAGATACCTCTATGAAGTCATCAGCTTTCTTTTAACACTCTGTGTGATAATGTTGCCAACTACAAATCAATTTTCCGTCTTCAATCATTTTACAATAACATACAAGTCGGCATCTTCTCGATGGTACATTTTGTATATTATCCTTCAAACCTTTATTCATCTCAAAGAACGTATGAGGTTATGTCTGTCATTTCTGTCACTAAAAGGAATATTTTAATTAACCATTACATAATTTTGTTTATTTTTAATTTAAGTTTGGTTCTTTTGCGAAGAACTCCAATGCTCTATCAAAGTTGTTGCTTTTCTGTTATCATTTTTTTTTTTACTTAACAGTTTAAACATCCATTTCCCACCACATATTTGTTTTCCTTTTTTTCTGTCTTTACTTTTGTTTACTCCTCCAGGTGCTTTAAAATTATGTTTTATTTAAATTTATTAATGTTTAAGTCGTTTAAAATACTTTAGTTTTACGAGATAATATTTTTTGAATAAATAATACATGTATCCTTTATATTAAAGCAGAATTAAAAATCATGTCGTTGTCTTTTATATTATTACCAGCTGGAACCGGCTTCATGTCGCTTTTTTTCCTGTGGTTGGCATTCTATTTTGAAAATCCTTTGTACGCACCTAAATATCTAAAGGAGATTCTGGGACAAATTTGGAGTCATTTGGCCCATCTGTTTCGGAGCCACGTTGATTATGAATGGATTTTAAATATAAAGATTACTACGCTTTCAAGCTTAACTTAAAAGAAAAATACAAAAAGAAACAAATAATCTGTTAAAATACAGAAAATAATTATATATTTTGTACAGTATATGATACAACTAGCGGGCTGCACCCGCTTCGCCAAGCCATCACACACACACCACCCATACATCACACACCACATACACACACACCACATACACGCACACACACACATACACAAACACATCCACATCCACACACACCCACACACACATACACACACACATCCACACATCCACACACACACACACACACACACACACACACACGCACATACCACACACACACACAAACCACACACACACACCACACACACACACCACACACACACACCACACACCACACACCACACACACACACCCACCCACACACACACCCACCCACACACACACACACCCACCCCCACCCCCACCCCCCCACACACACACACACACACACAGACACACACACACACACACACACACACACACACACACACACACACACACACACACACAAAACCATCATCGCTGTAAATTTCAAAATCCCGAGCCAAATCTATCATAGCGGATATTTATAATGTAGCAAACTGGCCTATATTTCGAGAACGATTTGTCAGAATATGGCAACAAAGAGCTCAAATAAAATCATGTGATGTTCTCAGACAGTTTTTACAATAAAAATATAGGTCCTCGCGATATCTTTCAAGTTCCGTGCTGGAATCTGTAAAAAAAACGTGAAAAGTCTGAAAAAATGGTCGAAATTTCGAACATTCTGGCTTCTATCTCGAGAATGGTACGTCAGAATGTGGCCTAGTATGAATTAAATGAAAGCTAGTTTTATCTAATGTGTTAATAAATAATAAAAAATATAGGCCCTTGCGACGAATTTTAAGTTCCGCGCTGGAGTCTGCTAAAAAACGTGAAAAGTCTGAAAAAAAGGTCGAAATTTCGAACATTCTGGCTTGTATCTCCAGAACGGTACGTCAGAATGTAGCCTAGTATGAATTAAATGAAAGCTAGTTTTGTCTAATGTGTTATTAAATAATAAAAAATATAGGTCCTCGCGACAAATTTTAAGTTCCGCGCTGGAATCTGCTAAAAAACGTGAAAAGTCTGAAAAAAAGGTCGAAATTTCGAACATTCTGGCTTGTATCTCCAGAACGGTACGTCAGAATGTAGCCTAGTATGAATTAAATGAAAGCTAGTTTTGTCTTATGTGTTATTAAATAATAAAAAATATAGGTTCTCGCGACAAATTTTAAGTTCCGCGCTGGAGTCTGCTAAAAAACGTGAAAAGTCTGAAAAAAAGGTCGAAATTTCGAACATTCTGGCTTATATCTCCAGAACGGTACGTCAGAATGTGGCCTAGTATGAATTAAATGAAAGCTAGTTTTGTCTAATGTGTTATTAAATAATAAAAAATATAGGTCCTCGCGATAGATTTCAAGTTCCAGGGCAAAGACTGTCATAAAATCGGACCCTTCCTCAAGCCAATACTTGAGGAAGGTCATAACTCAAGGACGGTTTGGAATTTCGGACTTTTGATAATATTCCTGGTATTTTCCGGCAATTTTACTTGGGGTCGTCTCTCATCAATTTTTCGCTATCTCTTACCGTTTCGCCTAAACAATTCCTGCACACAAAGCCACAAAGTCACAAAGCCACAAAGCCACAAAGCCCGTCCATATTTCTCATTTATATATAGAGATTTAGAATTAACGTTTCGGTGAAATCCGAGCTGCAGTATAAGGGTTCATCAAAGTTTAAAGCAATAAAATTACAAGCTCAAAGCAAGGGTCTTATTAAAAATGATTTTTTTCCATACTACGCAGCAGTATTGCCAAGCATTTTTTGAACAGCTTGGTTTGTGTTTCCTAAACGTTTCAACATCTCATGGCTTCCTCAACTTTTACAAAAACTTGAAACTCAAACTACAGTTATGTCTCATGTGTTGTGTGAGTCTTGAAACTCAAAGTACAATTGTGTGTCATGTGTTGTGTGAGTCTAAGTCGAATACGAGTGACCGATGTCTTGGCTTTTTCCTTTGTTGTCAAACCGCATTACTGTCTGTTACGGTTCCGGTTTCGTTTCCTGCGCGAATGTTTAGATTGAGCGGTGTTGCCAGAGTGATGGTCCTGTTCCGTTGCTGTGTGTTCTTGTTGGGACGGCCCCGCCATTGCTCTGTAATAGAAACAGTTGTTTATCTAAATTGGTGGTATTGTTTTACTGTTTGAAAATAATTTAGATTTTCTGTCATACCATAATGTGCTCATACCTAATAGTGAAACTAAATTTGGAATAAAAATGAATTCAACTACATATACTCAATTACTCATACATATAGCTCAGGGGGTCTATATTTAGTTTCATTGATACCCGCGTATCTCACGGCAACCTGACAACCTCCGTCAGTTGATATTCAAACTCACCGGCTTGCAGAAGCAGGGGCGGGATCCTGCTGACCAGTGCCAGGTCCCGTAGTGGACTCCGATGCAGTTCTCTGCCGCTCGGACGATGTGCGCTTTCTCTTGTCCGGGGCGGGTCTGGGGAGAAATAGGAGGGGGCATTGTGCGTAAGGAGGGAGAGGGAGAGCGACAACACGGGAGCTATACAAAAGTGATAAACTACGCCACAGAATTGGGGAAGCAGAGCGTTTTAGGTCTTCCAAATGAGTTCACGGGTTAGAAACGGACAGTGACAGGAATTAATTAATGTTTTTTTTATAAAAAGCTGCAGTTAAATCGTGTTGTTGTAACTACAAATGAAATCGTCTTGTTATTTGGGTAAAACGATTAATGACTTATTCACTTTTTTAAGTTTGTAGAGATGTTTTTATAAAAGCAATTTGTACATAAATAAATGCAACATGGTAAGAAATAGTCCAAGGAATAATGAAACACATTAACTTTTTTAAATTCTCTTGTATCGTTGCTTATGACATGTATGAGAATTTAGGAAAATGGACTTAACATTTGTCATGATTCTAGGTTTCTCTAAAATCATAGAATATTGCCATTGAATAAAAAGTCACGGTGTGTCAAAACTCAAACCACTTGTGGGAAGTATTGTAGGTATTATTATCTAACTCTACCTACTTTGGTAGTTTGATATTTCATTTTTTATGTTTTTTTTATGTGTTTTATGTAAGACACTCGTCAGACACACGACGGAAAAAATAATGCTGGTGAATCCTGTATTATTAAATGATTTTAAAATGGGTTCAATCCATCAACACCCAAATAATAAATTCATTTAAATCAAAAATATTACTGAATGAGTAAAAATTTACTGTGACATCCAAAGTGTAACACAAAACTTTCCAAAGCAGTAGCGTTATCCGCATTAGAATTAGAGAACAAAGAACTGCATCACAGATAGACATTATAAGAGAAATGAAAGAAGAAGGTGGTATCACAGAAACACGTTATAAGAAGAAAGAAAAAGAAGGTATCACAGAACACAAAAGAAAAACATGAGTGTAGAGAGGAGGAAAGGCCAGATGAAGGCGTGAAGGAGATGAGAGAGAATGACGAAGATTAGGAAAACCAAAGTGAAGGAGTGTTGGTAGTCTGGAGAGGTGGGGTGAGTGTCGTCTGTTGAGACAATGAGTGGTAGATCCTCCACAGGGGCAGCATTCATCGGCACAAGCGATCTTTCGTCTTCTACAGATTGAACCGTTGATAAAAGATGTGTATCGTCTTCAAAATCAGAAAGTTGAAATATTCTCGACCCAATGAGACAGTTGAACTCTAGTCCGGGAATTTGAGAGGGAGTTGTCGTTAGAACGAGAGATTGGTCGATTAGTTCGGGCGGATCAGGTACCATCACCGTACCAAGGCTGTTGGTAAATTCAAAGAGAATTACACAACATTTTCCATAGAGGATTTAGCAGGGGATGTTCTATGGAGAAAAAAATGGGTAAATTCAGACACGAACCAGCGATCTGGATGTGCCCCTTGGAAAAGCAGCTCCCTAAAGAAGCGTCTCTGGACGTGAGACTTGAAGCAAGACCCATTGGAAGTACCAGACTAAGTACAAGTCCGATCAGGACATGTGGTAAACTGAGGTCAGAATTTCAAAATAATATTTGAAACTAAGTTACAGAAAGAGGTCACAATAGATCTAAGAGAGGTCGGTGTGGTAATTGGGGTTTCTCTAGTGGAATTCCAACCAGTCAATAATAATAATAAGTACTGAAAAGTGAGCTACTAAAAACTTTTATTTGTGTCGTCTGCGAGTATCTTACAGGGAGTTGTTAACTTTTATATGCGTGTGAAATGCAGTTTTTTTTATTTTTATTATAAGTCATGGAAATTGAAAATACTGGAATTATATTAAGGATTTATTATCATTTCAAAGTTGTTCGTGTGTCTGAATTTACCACGTGGAAATTTGAAAATTAAGTTCATTGTAATTTCCACGTTAAAAAGCTTTAAGAATGTGCTGTTGTCAGTAAAGCTACTTTCCTTCAATTGTGTCAAGGGTCATTGTTAAAAATAGAACACTCAGATGTATACTCCAAGCAGAGTGTTTCTAGAGGAGACTCCGATATTAATCCAATGATGTAAAAGCCCATGTAGAAGTTTTAAGAAAAAAGCTTAAGCAAAAATTCTCATAAGTTCTTTAATATTAAAATTTTGTCCTGGAAGTAAGTCATCAGGAGCTATTATAAACCACCCTTGAGAATAAAAGAAGTCACTAGTGAGTCTTACCTTGGCTGCTGCTGTGTCGCAGAGTTAGCAGGACCTGCTTGCAGGGACGACTGGAGACTGGCTATGAGGATGTTCCTGGTCTGTAGATCCTGCTCCAGTTGCTGCACTCTCTCCCTCAGCTGAAAAATAACGTGACATTTTAATCAGGAACTATCTGACTAGCTATAGTCAGTTCGTTTTGTACATGCAAGCTCAATGAACAAGAGCTCCCTGCGTTTTGTTGAAAATTGGTACCTTTGTATTGAATGTTCCTTTGACATAGTTCATTTTTAAAACTACCTAACTGAATTTTATTGAATAAATTAACAATATCTCTATGGTGAGGTAGGGTTTCTCTGAGAGAGCATATAATTTTGATTCATTTTCTGTGGATTGGCTATAATTAATTTTAACAATGCTACTTTTTGCTTAAAACCCGCCTGATTTCATGATGTAGTTCTTCTCTTTATTACCTAAAAATATTTTCATCCCAGTTATTTTTTTACCTCAATCCTAAATTATTCTCACAAAGTACATACAAATATAGAATATAGGTTGTTTGATTTTAAACGCAAGAGTCTGATAACTAACATAGAAAAATAAACTATGCAGAAAAATTTAGACATCGACTAGTGAATACCCGTTTCGGCCAACCCGAGATCGAGTGCCGAATGTCCGAGGTCATGTCGTCAGCTGGTTTGAAAGGAATTGCCAACGCAGGCAACACCTGCTACATCAACTCCATCCTCCAGTGCCTGAGCAACACTCCTGCCTTCAAGTATGTGCTTCTAAACGCAGATTTTTCCATCCATCCACAGAGCAAAACTCGAGGTAAATTAATATCCACTTATTTTATTAAAGCGTATTAGGTTTATTTGCTCGACTACATTTTCGATTTTCCGAATTTCTTCATTTTACATTACATTCCTCGTATATGTAAGACGTGGAAGCATAACATTGTTAATTGGCACCAGAAGACTCCGTCAACTCATCTAACTCCATGGATCCCATCCCTAGGCGCCCTCTTCATCATTATTAAAACTCACCTATGTTATTATTTTTCCTTTTGATAGGTATTAATATTTTAATTTTAAAACACACTATATAACAAAATCGTCTTCATAGGTCGATTGGTCGAATCCCTGTCGGAATTCATGAGAACCATGTGGTCTTCGCAGAACATCGTAATGAGCACGAAGTCCATTCGGCTTGCACTCCGAGGTTACACGAATAAGTTCGAGGGTACTGACCAGCAAGATGCCCAAGAGTTTCTCCTGTATTTGCTGGCTGCGTTGAACGAAGAAACCAAAGTCGTGTCCTACCGCCATACTGGCTTATCAAGTAAGATTGAGAAATAGAGTCGCTTTGTGATTTATAACAACTGCTCAATCAATATATTGAGATTATTACATAAAAATACTCTTATCATATCGCTTTGTTAAAAATGGTTTTTGTATTTGAAATTATTTTAATTAAAATATCTGCAGGTACTGTAACGAAATATTACTCAAGTATTTTCAAGTAGCTTCTAGTGATACACATTTACCTACGACGACTTACGTTTACCTACCAAAGAGGATTCTTCTAATCTGAGTTATTATGAATAATGAGAAACACAGACCCGCCAAGAAAAGTTAAACTAGTTTTTTTCTAAAAAAACCAATTATATAAAAATTGCTTTCCAGAGGTGGAGCAGGATAACGGCACCTTCCGGTCCCTGCACTACTGGGAGAAGTTCCTCTCCTCCGAGGCCAGTGTATTCTCCAACATATTCGTCGGTCAACTCCGCTCCAGCGTCCGCTGCCCTCTCTGCAAGCGGACTAGCACCGTGTACGAAATCTTCTGGGAACTATCTCTGCCCGTGCCGTCAGGTGAGGGGTCCGTCACCATTTACAATTGTTTGGATAAGTACTTTGGCGGCGAGACGCTGCGCAACGTGTGTCAGTTTTGCAAGCGCCAAACTGAACTGATCAAAGTCTACCACATCGAGCGACTGCCACCCGTCTTGATCCTCTGGTTCAAGCGATTTTCGGCAATTTCACGCAGAAAATTTCGTCGCCTATCAAATTTCCGCGCGATCTCCTAGACATGGAAGACTACCTGTCGCCTGCGGGTCGCAAGCGGGAGACCTCAGGCAGTGGCTACAAGCTGTGCGCGGTGTCGAACCACGTGGGCAGCTCAGCCTGTACGGCCACTACACGGCGAACTGTCGCAAGGATGGGGCGGGGCGCTGGTATCTATACGACGACGCGCGCGTGAGTGCGCTAGACACCAGTCTGCTGGACAGCGCAGAGGCAGGGCGCAGCGCGTATATTCTCATGTATCAGAGATGTTGAAACCATCCATTACAGTAGTCACATGCATAAAAATGGCCTTTTTTGATATTTTATAAATGGTTTAGGTACACAAGAAAGTATGGATATTTGGCTATCTCTTTGGGATATCTCTGTATCAAATCTTAATGTCGCCCCCTCAGAACATCAAATCATTATTGTTAAAAATAAAAGAAACTGTAAAGGAAAAAATAGATCCCCAAGAACAATAATTTGAATCTAGTTTTTTTCCAAGCTTGCCAGTAGGAAGTGACCCCTACCTCTAGGAGACAAAAAGTTTTCTTCCATTCATGTTCAATTTCCATTGCTAACGTCAGTTTGGATCCAAAAGAAACTGACTTTTGAGAAAGTTTTTTTATTCGACTGTATTCTTTGTCCGGAAAACATGTATCGAGGAATATAGAAGCTATTTTTATAAACCCCAGATAAATGTAGGTTACTGTAATTCGTACCCACTTGTGTTTAAGGTATGAATGCACACATAAAAGGACGACAGGTACATTTAGAACAACAAAATAACTCACCATGCATAGTAAAACCATTTTAGATTAATGTCTGTTGGATACAAAATAATAATGATACCTCCTCCACTAAAATATGATCGATCAGTATGAGAATCAGTACAAAAAGTGATGGATTTCATTCAGACTAAACTAATGGAGTCATTTTTTCTCCCTCAAATCATTTTTTTTTTCTCACTTTTCATAATAGTTATAAGTTAATTTAATGAATTATATAATCAAAACCTCTTGAGGAAAAGCTTCACTTTGATAGAAAATCACATCACCATCATCCTAATTTCCCTTGTAGCTCAGTGTCTGGTAAGTGGTAATCCTGAGATTGCGTGTTCGAAATTCATCCAGGACCTGACGAGTTCTCCCATTTGGTATTTCGACCTCTTAATAATACGTCTTAGGCTAACTGCTGCAATAATGGGCACATACAATAAGTCTATATTATGTTTTAAAAATTCTTTAAAGGTTTTATTTCTTTTAATTTTGCATTAGGCTCTTTGGCAGGTACCTTAATAGGTATATGTATATTAAAGTATCTCTTTTCTTTTATGTAGGTAAGTAAAAAAGGTATCGAGTTTGATGGACCCAAACAATGAGACGAAGGTGATAAAAAATAAAAAGGAAAGATAGAGGACAACATGCTCGAAGAAGGAAAAACGCAAATTTTTAAATCACAACAAAAAATTAAGAAAAACACAATTTTATATTTTCGTATAAATTTTCAGTTTTTTTTTTTCGTTTCATACAGGGTGAAGAAGTTGACAGGTGGGTTACACACGGAGCGGAGAGCAAGCGGTTTAGGGTGGGGTTAAGACTTGAAGTTAAACACATTGGTTAAGACTTTCTGCAAAGCGTCTTTGACACCATATGAGACCTACGAACACAGAGCAGAACACAAATAAAACCGCCGTGTGCTATCTGCCTAGTTTAGAGTAATAACCTTAACCCTTTCTAGACTGGGAGGATTTATTTCTTTCACTCATTGTTTGATACCTTGCTTGCTTTGAAACTTTTGTTTATAGTCTTTATAGAGGTTAATACCGTCTACGCTTACCTAATCAGAATTGTTGAAATGATTATAGGCCAAAAGATACCTATAATTTCGTGCAAAATTTTTAGTAAATAATTTAGGGTTTTTTGTATTTTTTTTTTGTTTTATTTTTTTTTTTGTTTTATTTGTTTAATAATAATAATAGTTTATTTATTTATTTTCTTTATAAAGAACATTTATACAAAGGTACTTCTCCTAAGCTTTGAAGAGCTTCTAAGAGGCTGTAGTTGAAATTTGTGTACTTATATAAGAAATAAATTGTTTCTAACACTGTAGAACTGTCTCAGGCTTCTGTCAATATCAAAAAGAAAAGACGGGAATAATGCTGTTTTTTTTTTAATTCCCCGTAAATATACAGATTGTACATATATTACATACATGGCTATCAAATGGCAATGCTTCTCATTATGTGTTTTAGTAACCGTTGAATGCTAAACCTCCCCGTCTACCAAAAAAGGGTCATTACAAGTATTCTCTCGTATTAACACCCCCACCCGTTCTACTGAAATTTAATTACAGGATATAAATATTATTGTTTTTTTGCTCGTGATATTACTTTTAATTGCGCAAAGTTTTTTCTTCTACCTCTTCCGTAGCAATACTAGATATACATAGGTTCCTAGCAATACTTACTAGATATACCTACATAATAGGTTTGTAGCAATACACACTAGATATACATAGGTTTGTAGCAATACATACTAGATATACATAGGTTCGTAGCAATACATACTAGATATACATAGGTTCCTAGCAATACATACTAGATATACATAGGTTCGTAGCAATACATACTAGATATACATAGGTTCCTAGCAATACATACTAGATATACATAGGTTCGTGGCAATACATACTAGATATACATAGATTTGTGACAATACATACTGGATATACATAGGTTCGTGGCAATACAAGTTGATATACATAGGTTCGTAGCAATACATACTAGATTTATGTACAAAGGTTCGTAGCAATACATGCTAGATTTACATAGGTTCGTAGCAATACATACTAGATTCTACTTTTCATTTATTCTACTTTGAGCCGGTACTGTACCCTTGGTAAATAAGAGCCACACTGTTTGACCTAAAACAGTCAAGTTTTAGATATCCAAGCTACCTAATCTTATTGTTTAAAGTTTCATCATTGAAAATCTTGATGGTCTTCAGCGCTATCCTGTATATCTGGCATTTATTTCAACCCCAGTTCAAAAACAAATCAAATTACAGTTTCAAACGAATTCACCACTTTCCCTTTTTTTGTTACAAAACTCCCAGGAGGAACAAAATACACCGACCTAGAAAATTATTCAAAATTTTAATTTGAGTTTTTTTTGTACTTTGTAGAGTTGTCATTGAATGGGGTGATATTTTCATGATTACCTGATCCTTTTGAAGTATGAATTTTTCCAAAGTTTTTTGATTGATGAGACGTAGGTATGGTACCAGGATCTACCTACTGGCCTTTACTCATTATTGTGGGTTACTATTCATTTCCGTGATTATAGAGAGAAGTAAAAAAAAAAAAAAAAATATACCATGTAAATTTGAGTAAGCACCGGATTAGCTATATTTTTCAGACAGGGGTCAAGTATTGCAAGGCACATTTGTGTGGGATTTGATTTCTGAAGTTGTGGCTTATTATTTTAAGGTCCATTTTTCCTTGAAAGTATACTTCAGACAACAGAAAATCAAAATGTACGAGTTCCTATCGAACATTGAAAAATAGAGAACAGGACACAAATTACAGTTATAAACATTTCTCATGCAACTATCACAATTTTTTTAAGGTCTTTAACATGGGGGTCATTCAATCAAATAAATTAGTTATAGTTACATGTTACAATGTTACATATATAGGTATTTATTGCAAAATATAACACAAAATAATCAGTAGAATAATTTCTAACGCACTCATTATAAAATGCGACTTGTTAGTAACAGTGAAAGCACAATTTCTATTTCCAATGGTTTTGGTTTTACCTCAGCTTCGGAGTGGCTCTTCTTGGATCTGATCTCTATCTCTGTTCTCAGCTGCTCTATGGTGGACCTGTGTCTTTGTTCCAGTTCCGCCAAGGCCTCATCCCGTTCCTGAATCAGACGGGCCCATTGCTCCTCTGTAAACAGAAATACAATTGCTGTAAGGAAGTGCACCTTCTGGGTAATATTATAAAATCAATGTGTCCTATTTAGCCTGCCGCACCAGTGTCCACTTGAATATATTTATAACATTTATATTAGTATGAATTCCTGATTCAAATCATGGTTTAAAATTATTTATCAAGCTTCGTACGATGTTCTAGTACCTACATTGGTGGAATAAATCAAGTATGCAATGTGGCATGCAAAATCGAAATTAGTGGATGTACCATTTATTCCAACAACTTTATTGAATCAATATACAGGGTGTCCCACCAAACTTGGACACCTCAAATTACTCGGCCCCTGAAAGAGTTTTTGAAAAATAAAAAATCCTAGGGTACATGGTCTAATTATGCGGTTTCAGTCATGATTTTTTTTTATACAGGGTGGTTCAAAAGTCAGAAATTGAGGTGTCAACTTTGGATTTTTAAATGGATCGACCTGAATTTTATTTGATAATTTTACTTCTAAATGGTTCCTGAGTACTTTTTTAAACAAAAATTTTACATACAGGGTGGTTTTTTTTCGACCAATTTTTTTTTCTAAATCTCGAATAACTCAAGTTTGTTTAATTTTTTCGATAACAAGAATAGAGAGTGTTTGTGTAACTGCCGTCTCTTTGACTGCCCATATACAGGGTGTCACAAAAAAATTATGTCTCACCCTGTACAACACTTTAGTTTTGTTTTTCGATATGACTAACAAAAAATGTGTAAAATTAGGTTGGAATTATTAATCCTAAATAAAAAATTAAAAAAACTCAGTTTAAAAAAAAAATCAAGTCATTATTTCACTTGTGAACCACCCTGAATAAATTTTTTTGATGCCAATCGAAAGTCTGTGTTTTCATTACACAAACACTCTCTATTCTTGTTATCGAAAAAATTAAACAAACTTGAGTTATTCGAGATTTAGAAAAAAAAATTGGTCGAAAAAAAACCACCCTGTATGTAAAATTTTTGTTTAAAAAAGTACTCAGTAACCATTTAGAAGTGAAATTATCAAATAAAATTCAGGTCGATCCATTTAAAAATCGAAAGTTGAGACCTCAATTTCTGACTTTTGAACCACCCTGTATAAAAAAAAATTCATGACTGAAACCGCATAATTAGACCATGTACCCTAGGATTTTTTATTTTTCAAAAACTCTTTCAGGGGCCGAGTAATTTGAGGTGTCCAAGTTTGGTGGGACACCCTGTATACTCATACTCAGACTGATATTGTCATTTTGTCTAGATAATGTAATCTCTTATTGTACTATTTTTTGCTCTTATTCATACATTGTCATCGTCTAGATACTGTAATCTTTTATTTTATTATTTTTTAATGAGTCGTTTTGTTTAAATCAAAGAACTATTAACTATTCATTTATTGGTAAATATTATAAGAATGTTTAAGAAAAGCAAAGAAGTAGAATGAAAACAAACAAGACGTAGAATGAAATTAAGTCAAAGATTAATAGATCTTGTAGATTTATATAAGTATCTGATGTTTTTGTAGACTTCTCCATAGTTATAAGTCTGGGAAAACTTTTGTGAAAGCAGTTTTTATTGGACTATAAAATCTTTTAGGTAGTTTATGAATGTTTCTCTCGTCATTACGAGTACTCCGTGTTTATTTGTTATGGTGATGATGTAATAAAATATAATATTTATGGTTGGATAAGCATTTCACATTTATAAAAATAAAGTAGGTAAGTCTGTCCATTTCTTAGGAGAACATGAGTGATATCATAATTACTCAAACACGCTTTACTAAGATTTACGTGTTTAGGATTCGAGCTTTCGACGTTCAGGTTACAAGTCCCCTGTCATAAAGTTCAGGAAGTCACTTGTTAGTGAGTTGGACAATGAAGCAGTATAAGCTACACAGTACACAATATTCGTACCTACTTATAGTAACGAGCAGATAAATAAAAATCACATAAAATTCACACGAATTTTTACACCAGTGTAGAAAAATAAAAATCATTTCTGTTTACGACCGACTTTTTATATTGTTCGATGATTTTTCTATTTATTTCTTTTATTCCTATAAATCAATACACTGAAACATTGTAGATAGAAACATTGCTTGCCCATAGACAAGCCAAGGTCAGAAGTTTTTATACATTTCTCAGTATTTTGTTGAGAAAAGTGTTTTCTGTTAGGCTTACCTGAATACCTGTCCCGGTAGCTCAGTGGTAAAGGTGGCACTCTGTGAATCCAGAGATTCCAGAGGTCGTGGGATCGAAACCCAGTCGGGACATGACAAATTATCCTTCCATTTGGGATTTTTACCACATAATAATACGTCTTGGGCTTACTGCTGGAGTAATGGGACTTTAATTGTCCTATTCGGGCAGTATAAATAAGGCGATATTATTATTACTATTATTATTATAGTCTGTCCCGGTAGCTCAGTGGTCAAGGCGTCTGACTGGTAATCCAGAGGTCGCGGGTTCAAAACTCAGCCTGGACATGACAAGTTGCCCTCCCACTTGGGTTTTTGACCACATAATAATACGTCTTGGGCTTACTGCTGGAATAATGGGACATAATAGTCCTAATATGGACATGAAAGGAGCCTAGACATTGGATCTGGGCGTCCATATAATTCTCTCACCACCGTGATTTAGGTATCAATACCTGTCTCACGGACACGGAATTATTATTATATACTGTTTGGCTCACCCAGCTCGCGCTGATGCTGGGTCTTGAGGAGCTGGATCTGGTCGTACGAGTCCCGTCTCATCTGCTCCTTGACCAGCTCCAGAGTGGTGCGGGTGGTGCTAAGCTGCTGCTGCCAGGAGGCCTCGCACTGGCCTAGCCGCCGCTCATACTCCTCCGTCAGGTGCTCTGGGGGGGGCACAGGACGGTGTAGAATAAAAGGGTTGGGTGGAAGAGATTGCCACAGGCAATAACCCCGCCCTTTAGGTAGGACATTTCTCTCTCTTTTTTTTTCCTTTTTGTATATTTGTTCGATCTTTTTGTTTTTCTTTATATTTCATTGTGTTCTACTGTATTTATTTTTTGTTCTACCTAATAAAGCTTAAAAAAATAAAAAAAAATAAAATAATACTCTTTACTGGAAAGTAACCACCAGGCGAGGATGATGCTCGAAACACTTTCTACCAACTAACCTTCAGGGTCTTAAAAGTGTGTGTTTTTTGCCTACAGGAGTAGGCGAAACATGTCGACTCTGTGAACATTTATAGTTGTTTCTACAGGGTGAGCATAAAGTCTCACCCCACCCCCCGTATCTCGAGAATAGCTGAAAATAGAAGAAAACAGAAAACCCGTATTCCTTAATTTTAAGGGGGATTCATTTTCAGCCAAAAAAAAAATTTGCCTACACGACCCCAGTCAGGCTGGGCATGGTCCAACTTTAAAATCTTAAATAGAATAGTACCTATGCCTTGTGGCATATTGTTTTAAAGGTCTCATAGAGAGAAGTTCATTACAACAAATTTAAGTGAGCTACAACTTACCGTTCTCGAGATACAGGGTCGGACGTCCTGCGTAATATCCATATATTTTGACCTATAATTCGTTGACCGTAAATTATAGAAAAATGAAATTTGTTGATAATAATTCCTTATGACAAACCCTTTCGAAAAAATTATAACTTGACATACTCTGTTGATATTAGTTTCTGGTCGGTTTCGTCAGCCACCCAGACGAAAAGTCCGAAAAAAATTAACGAAAAAAACAAATCCAGTTTTAACTTGTTCGAAAGTTCTTGCCATAAGGAGTTATTATCAACAAGTTCATTATTCTGGAATTTACGGTCAACGAGTTATAGTTCAAAATATATGGATATTACGCAGGACGCCCGACCCTGTATCTCGAGAACGGTAAGTTGTAGCTCACTGAAATTTGTGGCAATGAACTTCTCTCTATGAGACCTTTAAAACGATATGCCACAAGACATACCATTATATTTAAGATTTTAAAGTTTGTCCATGCCCAGCCTGACTGGGGCCGTGTAGGCAAAATTTTTTTTGGCTGAAAATTAATCCCCCTAAAAATTAAGGAATACGAGTTTTTGCGTTTTCTTGTATTTTTAGCCATTCTCGAGATACGGGGGGTGGGGTGAGACTTTATGCTCACCCTGTATAATAACAATAATAATTCATATTAGTAGTCACCGTGGCAGAGTGAGTTAGCGCGCCAGGCATTGCACGCACGGTGACCTGGGTTCGATCCCCAGCGGGACAGGATTTTTTCTGCTCTGTTCTTGGGTGCTCGGGGTCCACTCATACCTCGTGAAGAAAAATGAGTAGTTACTTGTATGAGTAACGACCAGTGGCGGCATTACCAGAGTAAAAAGAAATTAATGTAATAGAATCATTCGAAAAGTACAGGAGGCTCTTAGTAATGCTGCGCTACCCACAAAAATTGTGAAGAGGCCTTGTGTTTCATCACAAATAAAACCATACATACACTTCTGTGGAAAGTAACCACCAGGCGAGGTTGATGTTTGAAACACTTTCTACCAACTAACCTTCAGGGTCTTATAAGTGTGTGTTTTTTGTCTACAGGAGTAGGCGAAACATGTCGACTCTGTGAAATTTTATAGTTGTTTCTATAATAAATATAATTGTTCATATTTCAAATTTCTGTCGAGTGAAGACAAGTATTTATCTTTTTCTCAATTGTGTGTTTTTTGATGGTCTCTCAATCAAAGATCTATTTTGAGCGGTTAAAGGAAGGTCCATTCCTGCTATTATTTCATTACCTGTTTCCTGCCATCATCTCCTTACCTGTTTCCTGCTCATGTCTATTCCTGCCATCATCTCCTTACCTGTTTCCTGCTCATGTCTATTCCTGCCGTCATATCCTTACCTGTTTCCTGCTCATGTCTATTCCTGCCATCATCTCCTTAACTGTTTCCTGCTCATGTCTATTCCTGCCATCATCTCCTTATCTGTTTCCTGCTCATGTCTATTCCTGCCATCATCTCCTTACCTGTTTCCTTCTCATGTCTATTCCTGCCATCATCTCCTTACCTGTTTCCTGCTCATGTCTATTCTTGCCATCATCTCCTTACCTGTTTCCTGCTCATGTCTATTCCTGCCATCATCTCCTTACCTGTTTCCTGCTTATGTCTATTCTTGCCATCATCTCCTTACCTGTTTCCTGCTCATGTCTATTCTTGCCATCATCTCCTTACCTGTTTCCTGCTCATGTCTATTCCTGCCATCATCTGCTTAACTGTTTCCTGCTCATGTCTATTCCTGCCATCATCTCCTTACCTGTTTCCTGCTCATGTCTATTCCTGCCATCATCTGCTTAACTGTTTCCTGCTAATGTCTATTCCTGCCATCATCTCCTTAACTGTTTCCTGCCATCATCTCCTTACCTGTTTCCTGCTCATGTCTATTCCTGCCATCATTTACTCACCTATTTCCTGCTCATGTCTATTCCTGCCATCATTTCCTCACCTATTTCCTGCTCATGCTTCTCCTGTGCCTTCTCAATCTGCTCCTGGTATCCCATGTCCAGCTTGTCAAACTTCCGCCTCAACTCCAGCATGCTCTGGTCAGAGTGCGTCTGCGCAGAATCCAGCTCCTGGCGATGTACTCTCTCGCCCTCCCTCAGTCTTTCCTTCAGAGATTCCACCTTTAGGAGGAAAAGAAATTTTGAGTTACAATTCAAAAAGTGAAATTTATATAGAGACAAAAAAAAAAAAAATGTGTGTTAAGTCAAAGTTAATTCACCCAGAGGTCAAGGTATCCCACAGCTATGGGTAACAACCGTTAAAATTGGCAATTTACTCACACTTTAGAACTGATGATATTTGTAATAATTGATCATAGGTTGTAATACAATAATTTTCATTGGTTTTTTTTTTAATATTGTTATTTAGGTAGTTAACTTAAAATAAATGGATATTGTGTTGTGTACTAGAAATCTTGTGATAGGTCATTGGCTGTATCCGACTCGCGTGAGTTTATCATTTTAAACTCTCCTTAGCCAGCGTCGATGGCATGTTGAATACACCGGTTCCCTTCAGAACACCGAAGTTAAGCGACATCCAGCGAGGTTAAGACTTGGATGGGTGACCATTCAAATTCTAATTCTCGTGACGCTGGCTTTTCCCGGCCCCACTCAGGCTGGGTGAGGTCAATGTGAGTAGCCGGTTTGTGAGTTTCCTGCGAATGGAGGGTAAAACCCCCGTCGTGATATGACCATGGCAGTTGAAAGCGACGTTAAATCCCACTTAAAAAAAAAAAAAAACCATTTTAGATTAATGTCTGTTGGATACAAAATAATAATGATACCTCCTCCACTAAAATATGATCGATCAGTATGAGAATCAGTACAATAAGTGATGGATTTCATTCAGACTAAACTAATGGACACATTTTTTCTCCCTCAAATCATTTTTTTTTTTTTTCTCACTTTTCATAGGCTGGGTGAGGTCAATGTGAGTAGCAGGTTTGTGAGTTTCCTGCGAATGGAGGGTAAAACCCCCGTCGTGATATGACCATGGCAGTTGAAAGCGACGTTAAACCACTTAAAAAAAAACTCTCCTTGCATACTTTTCGCTCGAGTTTTACCTTAGTTTTCATCTTAATTCCTTGCAGTGTTCAATATAGTTCCTAGTCTGAACTTTTTGTATTACCCCCACTGAGATCATATAACATAGAGAGAACCATCAGCTGTTTTCAAAATCAGTGCCGGAGTTGTAGTCTACTTTTTTCATACTTACATATTAGTTATTTTTGTCTTTGCTTCTTCTTTTACTTTCATTATTTTCTACTTATTATATAGTAATATAGGCTTGGTACGTGACGTGAAAATTAAGGATGTTTCGTTTTCCGCCACTGCAAGAGGTAAACAAAAAATTCAAATAAACTGAACCAATGAGAAGACGGGATTTGTTGAAAAAGGGACCATCAGCTGTTCACAGTTGGACCCATAAATTTGTTCAACTCGAGATAGGCAAGGATCTCTCTATGTTATATGATCTATGTGATTACCCCCAATGACATAAGGAAATTTATGAATGTGAATATGACTTATCAAGTATGGTTTCTAACTTTGAATGAAAACTCTCGCATGCGTTAATGGTTTGTGCAGTTGACGGATAATTTCAGTCTACATTAAGGTATGATATTAGCTTACCATACCGACCATACGGGAGGGTAACAAAAGTAAAAACCCATATCCTTTGTAGTTGTGTGGTTGAGAAGGTATGGGTGGGACCATGTGTGAAGTCACCTAGTGGTTTACCCTAGGTGGCGTTTTTATTTCGACGAAAAACTACCCAAGAGCTCCATGGATGGAGTAAAGACCTAGATCAAGAGTATTAGGTAAGTTTAACCCATATAAACTTCATAACAAATTGTACGAGTATTATTATACGTGATCCCTATGTTATGAAGCTCATACTATAAAAATGACTATATTAAAGCGAAGAAAATGAAGTCTTGCTGAATGTACGAGTAATTGTTTAAACATTTTTTTTTGACTCCATCGTACATCGTATCAAGTAGAAACTGACGCAAACACAAGTTTACGCAAGTTGATGTTTACTCCTGGAATTTTCTGACACAACTAGTATTTTTTACGCAAGTATTAGTAAATACCAAGGTAATTTTTACCTGTCTTTGAGCTTCCTGCAGCTGTTTCTCCCACTTCTTCTTCTGTTCCTGCAGTTTGGTGTCGGCTTGTGTCCGGGTGTGCTCGACAGCTACCCGTTTGTCCTCCAGATGATGCTTTTCGCTTTCCACTTTCACCCGCAGTGATTCCTTCTTGAGCCGCTCCTCAAACTGATAAATAATTGTATTAATTGATATGAGGAATATCGGAAACACTTCAACTATCATATAAAAAAGAAAACATAAAGGCTCTTGAAGATTCTATTGGGTCCCAAAAGAAATGAGACAGTTTTCTTGAATAGTAAATAACAATAATGAAAACACGTTTTACTTTCATTATTCGAACCGAAAAAGAGGTAAATCTACTAGTAGAAATGCAACTTATTCTGGATCATATGATGGCAGTGAGCGTTGCACAGAAAGATAGACAAACAAATAAAATCCAGTGCCGGATTACCCATATGGCGGGTTTGGCAGATGCCAAGGGCCCCGCGCTTTAGGGGGCCCCGCGCTTGAGCAGGTTACACTAGATATTATGAGTTTTTTAAAAAGCTTACACTAGGTAGGTATTATGGGTTTTTTAAAAGCTTACACTAGATACTTTTGGATAATGCGTAAGAAGAAGAAGAATTAAAGTGAAAAAAAACACACACTCACAGCAAAGTACATAAATTGAAAGAAAAGCGCGGGGCTCCCCTATTATTATCTATTCCTTGAATAAACAATGATCAACCACATAGACATTAGCGGATTACCTACCAATATGTCGAATTTGGTAGATGCCAAGTGCCAAGTTCCCCGCGATTTTGGGGGGCCCCGCATTTCGGGCAGCTTACATATTAAAATTTGAGTAAAATATTTTAATCGACCACATATATGAAAATAGGTAGATCTCTATACATATATTGCCTGCAGCTCTTTATATAATATAATTACTCGTATTTGAAAAGAATAATATTATAGTCGCCTGCGGCGCTTTTAATTAATTTTTCAAGATATCTTTTTGTATCTATTTTTCGAGTAATTTACCCCATAACTTTGCAAAAATTTCGCCTGCGGCGCCGTCAAATTTACTTATCTTGATAATTTGGATTATTTTTCAAGACATGCAATTCTAGTACCATTCAAAGAAAAAAGAATCTTTGGGCATTTTCGAAGTGCCTTTTGATTGTTTGGAATTAATTTGGAAAGTTACCTTTAAAAAAAGTAGCATTGAATACTAGCGATAAAATCTTCATAGTAATCAATCGATGATCTACTTTCTACACATCTTACCTAATGACATCTTTCTACACATATTCTTTTCATAATACATATTTAGATATTTCTACTATTATTTGGAAAAAATGTTGCCTTCGGTGTTATAAACGTCGTTTTGGATACTATTATGGATTGGTGCTCAGGACACTTGGCTTCGATTTCAAGGTTCTAAAAATAGTATTTTAGAGAAAAAAAACTCAGTACAATTTTGGGGCCCCGCGCCTTGAAATTGCCAAGGGCCCCGCGCAGCCTTAATCCGGCACTGATAAAATCCCATATCCTGTTTAGTAATTTTATGAAAGAGTAAACAACTAAACAATACTTAAGAGTCATTTTGAGAGACTCTCTGCTCCCGTTAACTTTTTACGTCTTGGTTCTATTTCTGCTTAAGGGGAAAATACAAGAGAAAACTACACTCTGGGTTGCAACAATCAATTTTTATGTACTCAAAGATTAGGAGGAAAATAGAAGCCAATATAGGAAATAGCGACAAAGCGAGGACAAAAGAAAGTAATGGGTGGAAAATGGGGTACTAGAATGTAGGGAAATCAGATGGAAAGAGCAAGAAGAAGAGGGGACATAAAAACAAGAACAGAGAAGAGGAGGTCGGGTTTTTAGATTGAACGGTTGTAACTTTTTGGAGGAGATTTTGATATTCGTTTTCTTTGTTTTGGCTTTGTTAGATCGTTACTATATTATCTCAACATCATAAAATTTCTGCCCAATTGATTACATCTTTAACTCAGCCCCACTCCTACTCTTCCTTGTTGGGATCAAAGTTGGCGTGAAAAATAAACACTCGGAAAGCCCTTTAAATTAGAACATTGGATCTTGAAGGTCTCATATTTCATCCTTTCGTAATTTTTATTAAATATCTCTTTAAAATGTTGATCTACATTTAATTCAAATCATATACCTACTACTCTAACTACTTCTCTAAAATTAAGTTGCTTATAATCTGTTTATTGATAAATCCACGTCATCATACAATTGTATATTATCATAAAATATCAAACTAAGAGACAAAACTAAATAAACTTTAAAAGTTGTAAAAAAAAATCTATCTAATGTGGTGTATTTTCAAATTTCTTTTTCGAAACTAAAACTCATTTCAAAAACATTATTAACTTATTCATTATTATAAGCTAAATAAGATAGAGATTTCTTTTTCTGAGAATGGGTATTTTTCACTTAAGATTAACCTGGAAAGCGAAATTCAATTTTATTTTATTTACTTCCCAACTTTCTTTTTCTTCTATCATCATTATGATGAATGTGCTGATCTTCTTCAACGTTGTTATGATGACAATAAAACTAATATGAACAATAAAACTAATAACCTAATGTATATTATAACTTGAATGTTAAATTTTATTATCTAAACTTTATTGCAACCAATTATTTGTTAATAGTTTCAAAAGGTGATTTTCTTTTTTTATGGATGAATGTATCTTAGTCAGTGTGGAGGAGTGGGTAGCGCACTCGGCTTTGTACGCAGGTTACCCGTGTTCGATCCTCGGCTGAATGGAATTTTTTCTACTGTACACTTAGGAATCTTAAGCCGGGCTCCCACTGAGTGTAATATTTTGTCTAGAATTTTTAATGGGAAATGTTGTGAAGTGTTGCGAAGCAATGCTTCAGTCAGTGGGGTTCAATCTGATTTGATTGTACATTTAGAGCGGAGCAGGAAACGTTTCGCAACGCTGCGCGCTGCGAGAAAATGTTTTAACTATTCAGTGAGACCCCGGCCCTTACCTATAGTTATTTTTATTTTATTTGAAAAATGGTCTTCACATATAATTATGAATGACTCGTCATAAAAAAGAATTTAATAAACGTTTAGAAATTTAATATTAAGGGAAAAAAATTAGTTTATGATTATTCGACTATTATTATTTAGGTATTAGGTACTTAACAATTTATTAATATGGAAATATACACAACACAGATAATTACAAATTAATATACAACATAAGAGAAGTAAAAAGAGAAAAAAATGAAGAAAAAATAAATAAATATATACAATTATACATAATAAGTATATGTCCTAACTAAAGGGCGGCGTTATTGCCTTTGGCAATCTCTTCCATCCAATCCTTATAGGAGTAAGAATATTAGTAAGAAATAATCAGTGGTTTTGTGTGTCTATGTGCGTGGTGTGTTGTTTCACGTTTGTTGTTTTTAGGTGTAAGTATTAGGTGGGTGTTTATGTGTGTACTTGATGGTTTGGCGAAAAGTGAACCCGCTATAAAATTAAATAGAAGGTTATGTCAACCGCGTTCCAAACTTGAAACTTACTTGTTCCTGAAGCTCATTCTTCTGCTGATCCAGCTTGAACTGATGCTTTCTATTCTTCTCTGTGATTTCTCGACTGTGAATGGCCTGAAAATAAGAAACAAAATTCTTTCTGTGAAAATCTCCTTCTTCCAGTGAAAATAATAGTTACGTTCTTTTTATAATAGAAAATGATATACCGGTTCAATTATAATGAGCAAGTTTTATCAATAATAGAGCAGAAACTGTGGTACCTACATACATGCCTACCTCAATTTCAGGTCCGTAGTAATTCCTTTCAAAATTATGATTTCTCAGGATGACATAGGTATTTAACATTTTTACTGCTGGAGTTTATTTTAATCTTTTGTGTTTATTATTATTATTGCTGAGAAACCCACTTTTAAAATAGAAATATTCCACAGTGCATTTTTCTTTTTCTTGTCGAGTGCATAGTGCAGTACACCCTTGCACTGTTATCTCATTTCTATGTACGTTAAATACATGTTACGTCGTTGACCTTTAAACCGAGACGTATTTTTCACCATGAGTTGTGTATAACTATAATGGTACTGTGGAGCCAAGGTATGGCTAGAAACGATGTACGGTAATACCTCATTGTGTAGAGATGGATTAGGAAAATAAATACAAGAAAATAAATAAATACAAAGGTCTCGGGCAGTCACGCGGTGCAGCCATAATAATAGTATACCTATTTAGCTTTAATCAATTATACATTTCTAAAGTAATAATAGTGTGTACCTAACTAAATTATGTATCAATTAGATAATTTATGATACCATTTAGAAAAGAAATCAAGTTCAATAATAAATATAATCTTGGTTGTTGTCTTAAAAATTGAGAGAGATTTATGACATTAAAGGGGGCAAACGTTGTTCTTGTTAAAAATTCACGTATAATATTCTTTATGTAAAGACTGATGAAAAAGCTTTTAGTTGAAACATTTGGAGATGGCAAGAAACATCCTGTTGGTGCTTACAATAGTGCTGATACTATGTACGTATGTTATTCCCTTCTCGACTAACTCAGCTTAACTTTGCGGACACGTGAGCATAGCATGAATTATAATAATTATATTTTCTTGGAAACCAAACCACACTTCAGGGGTGATATTAAGATACACTAGCTTTAACAGGGTATGACAAGATAAATTAATGGTTCTTAGATGAGAAAACGGAAAGATTTTTCTAGTGAACTATAATTGTGCCTTTCTTTAATCCTGCATACACATATTAAAGGATTTCCTCGGTGGGTACGCATACAAAAGTACATACCTATAATTTACAAAAGTGTCTATAATTTATTAAAAGTACCTATACTTGGGTTGGGTGGAAGAGATTGCCATAGGCAATAACCCCGCCCTTTAGTTAAGACATATGTATATATTTTGTTTATTTTTTTTCCTTGTTTATATTATTAACTAGCGGGCTGTCGCCCGCTTTGCGGGCCGAGGCATGGCCCTCAAAGCAAAAAATCCTTTTTCGCCAATGGCAGGTGTTGTAGTGGGAATTTCGAAAAATCCCGTCTTATTGCACATGCACATCTATAGGTACTATAAGACAAAGCTACCTACCAAATTTTAGGACTTGCCAGTTCGGAGAAACAGTGATGAATCAGTGAGTGAGTCAGTCAGTCAGTGAAACTCTCTTTTATAAGTATAGATATTGTCAATTTTTATATTTAATATATTTAATATATTTACTATTATTTGTCTATATATATGTTCTACCTACTAATAAAGAGTTTCTAAATAAATAAATATACTTTATTAAATTTAAAGAGTTTGTCATTTAGAAAGTGAAAAACCAATCTTACTGCAGTTGACCATGATCGGTGTTACTGAAAGTTTTTTTTATGAACTCGTAAGAAATTCACACGGACAAATTTACGTAATTTCTAAGAAAACATTTTGAAATCAATAAACAGTGTTGAAAATCCATCTGTACGCGTATTATTCAAGGTGTTCCAAAACAGAAACCTTCATTTTTCAATCTGAATACACAAGGACTCCTATACATACATGACCAGAGGAGGGTTCAAATCTTCGTCAGTTCCAAAAAAACTCCCCTGGAATTAACAAAGAGTTCTACTTTGCTCTACTTTCCTGCTAAACGTGACACCACTTCTTATGTAGGGAGCATCATACATACAACGTTCTAATTTTCGTAAAATTTGGGTCACGCATTCTGTTCTCTGAGATTGTGAAAATGAATCCCCTTCCTCCAGGGGAGTCTGGATCCTCCACTATTCCTAACATCCTTGTGTGAGAAAGCAGTCTTCCTGTTTTCTCTCCTTAATTCAATTTTTTTCCCTGAACTTTTTTTTCTCGCTTCGTTTCGCATCGTAGACTTAATTGAGTTGTAAGCGTTTGATTTCTCTCGTTAAGTGCCTTGGCTTTATTGTTTCATTGGGCAGGGTGGGGTATCTTGTGGACAAGGGGGCTAACCACGTGTCTCCGTACAGTCTGAAATACACTAAACTTGATTCCAAGCACGAGAGCATGCCAGTTGAATCCAGAAAGTAAAACATTCTTAAACTGAACTTTAAAAACACTCTCAATAGATTGCGTAATCACCAACAGACTGTTTAATTTGTGAGCATGGTGTACCATTAGCCATTTGAGTGTCTGTTGTATGTATTGTGCATAAAATTTGTTTGCCAAGTCCATGAATAAATCTTTTCATTAGTAACTCCACAATTCGGCTTCTACATGAGTACCTAGGTACTTGGTAGTTACTTTTCTTAATAATTTATCGTAGTCTACATGAGTCAAACTACGTAGGTACATGTGTCAACCATGTATCTTTTATGACGGTAGGTAAACCCTAAGTTTTGTTATTTACTGTTAAAGAAATTTGTTAATCACGCATTTTCTATCTCTCTTGTCCCCTCTAAACTCACCTGTAAGGTAGTGATGTGATTCTTCTCCTTCTCCAAGGCGGCTCTCAGTCTGCTCACTTCCTCATTGAGAATCTTCTCGTTCACCTGTAGTTCCTCTTTCTGCCGCGTGATGGTTCGAATGGAGCGCTGGTGTTCGTGAGACACGCTGCGGAGTTGGGCCAGCTCAGCCTCCACGTTCTTGTATTTGGAGAGCTGAAGTAAAGAGGAAATAATTTGAGAATAGAGAACCCATGGGAAAACATTTGAGAAATATTTAATTAGGAGAAAAACAAGGTTCAAAAAGAGGAGAGCAAATGAAAATTTAGAGGAAGAAAGAGACACGGACACATTTCGAAAATCTGACTTTTTATCAGGCTTTCTCAATAATATCCAGCGTAAAATATTCATAACATTTGCTGTCAAATTCAAAACTACGATAGAAAATAATTTAAAAGCCCAAACTCCAAAAATATCTATTCTCACAGAAATATTATTGTGAAATAAACGAGAGTTCCTAGGGAAAGACAGCAATATATCAAGTCTTAACATATGGATATGCAAATAATTACGGCGCATGGCGGTGCAGAAACATTTCGCCATGCTAATACTTTGTGTCGCCTCTAATGTCCCGAGCCACCCGAATACCATCATTGATGCAATATCCGAAACCCACTAAAGAAGTTTTTCAAATTGATGGGAATAGCTCGCCAGAACCCACTAGTCCATGTGTAACGGTCAAAATAAAGTTGTCGGGAAACTTTTAAATCGGATATCAAAAACGATATTCTCTTCTTCCTTCCCCTTTGCTGAATAGGAGACATTTTACGAGCAAAAAGATATTATATTTTATAGAAAAAAATCGTTACTTTGTGTAGGTACAAGGATATGAATTATTTCAAAATCAGGCAAGATTTTGCAATGCAACGATTGGAGCTTACATTTTTAACTGAAGAGAGAGAAAAATATGTGCATGAAATGGTCTTGAAAGTATAAGCAGTGACCCACCTTGTGTTACTGAATTAAGATTAAAATTTTAATTAAGAGTTATTTTATTATCATTATAAATTCAAATTTAAAACCAACTATTTGCGATGGTAAAAAATAGTTTCATTAAAAAAGAACACCGCAATATAAATCTATCTAATAGGTCCGGAGATGACTGGTTGAGTACTACAGTTCTCATCCCATCACTGAAGTTAAGCTACGTTCAGTATGGTGAGGACATGGGTTTCGTGACTGTTCTGGTTCCTCTCTGTAAAATCAGTAAAAAAAGTGGGGAAGGAATAAAAAAATAAGCTTGGGGTAGTATTATGATGTGGATTTGTATGGTATTGCTATTAGGTGAGGATAGCACAGGGTTATAGCCTCGACTTTTGAAAGTTTTCTTCGGCAATAGGAAGAAGAGAGGAAAGGAGGGTGGGCTAGGAGTAGGGTAGAAGTGAAAATGCCCTAAAATATTTATCACATTTATCACTGAAAAGATCTTTGCCTAACTTATATGGAAATTTACTCGCAGAAGTGCTTTCCAGCCTAGTGATAATCTGGTTAGCGTTTTTGAATTTATATCTTTTGGTAAATTAAGAAGGAAAGCACTATTGCGAACAGGGCTTTCAGGGTTCTGTGAAATACACTCTATAATAATGTGTATTCCATATTAGGTTCTGATGAGTGTTTATTGGAACAGAAGATTACATTCATCAAAAGTAATACATACTCGTATTTATATCAGAACAACGGTTTCCTTGCTGAGG
Source organism: Bactericera cockerelli (assembly GCA_024516035.1). NCBI lineage: Eukaryota > Metazoa > Arthropoda > Insecta > Hemiptera > Triozidae > Bactericera > Bactericera cockerelli. Next base: position 41,219,359 of record CM044958.1, on the reverse strand, counting down.
TAATAACCTTGATTATAAGAGAAAAAAATCCGATCCCGTGTGTTATTTAATATCCAGATTCGACTGTACCTTTATTAATCTTGTAAACGGTTCTACCTGTGGTCCGGTAGCTCAGTGGTAAAGGGGCACTCTGTGAATCCAAAGATTCCAGAGGTGTGGGTTCGAAACCCAGCCGGGACATGACAAGTTATCTTCCCATTTGGGATTTTTACCACATAATAATATGCCTTGGACTTACTGCTGGAATAATGGGACTTAATAGTCCTAATCGGGCAGTATAAGGCGATATTATTTCCACTTTCTCTCCTTTGGAAGGTAATTATTACCTTTCGAAGGATATTACACCAGGAGCGGATCATATGGTCAAGTCTTCTGGTGTTGTAACTTCAGGTATTATTACTATGACTAGCGGGTTACACCCGCCGCTTCGCCAGCCCATCAAACACACACAACGCACAGCCACTACACCCACCCACACCACACACACACACACACACACACACAAACACCACACACAACCACCACACCCACCACCACACAACCACCATACACGCACCAACCACCAACCACGCACACACCACCACACCACCCACACCACACCACCACCACAACACACACCACACCAACACAAACATACCACCACACACACCACCACACACACACCACCCACCCACACACCCCACACCACTCACCCACCACACCACACACACACACACACACAACACCACACACCACCACCACACACACACACACAACCCCCAACTCACAACGACACACCACACACTCTACACCCACACACACACACACACACACACACACACCACACACACCACACCACACCACACACACACACCACACCACACCACCACCACACCACACACACACACACACACACACACAAAATGTCATTTAGGTTTGAAAAAAAAACCTGAATATTTTTTGTCGCCCATCTATTTTCTGGTCTTCCCCGGCGTAGCTCAAGAATGGCTCATCAGAATTTCGCGATCAATATGTCAAATGAAAGCCTAAACCCTTGCCTAAAACTTTCTCGCTCTGAGTTGATAGGTCGTCACTTCAAATTTCGAGAAAAAATGTCATTTAGGTCAAAAAACGTGAATATTTTACATGTTATCCATCCATTTTTTTACCTTACCCGGCGTAGCTCAAGAACGGCTCATCAGAAATTCGCGATCGATATGTCAATTGAAAGCTCGAACCCTTGCCTAAAACTTTCTCGCTTTGAGTTGATAGGTCGTCGCGACAAATTTCGAGAAAAAATGTCATTTATGTCAAAAAACGTGAATTTTTTTTGCGTCACCCATCCATTTTTATCCTTACTCATTGTAGCTTAACCTCAGGGAGATATAACCTAGCCTAGAAGAATTCCCTGATCCAACCGGACCTATGTTCAAAATTTCAGGTTTCTCGGTCAAATGGTGTGGATTTGTATAAAGAACATACATACACACACACATACATACATACAGACAGCTTTCTTTTATAGATATAGATATACTAGCGGGTTACACCCGCCGCTTCGCCAGCCCATCAAACGCACACAACGCACACACACACCCACCCACAAACACACATCCACACACACACATCCACACACAACCACACACACACACGCACACACCCACACACAACACACACACATACATACCACACCACACACACACCACACACACACACACACCACACCACACACACACACACACACACACCACACACACCACACACACCACACACACACCACACACACACCACACACACACACTACACACACACACACACACACACACCATACACACACCATACACAACCACCACACACACACACACACAACACACACACCATACACACACACACCACACACACACACACAAAATGTCATTTAGGTTTGAAAAAAAACCTGAATATTTTTTGTCGCCCATCTATTTTCTGGCCTTCCCCGGCGTAGCTCAAGAATGGCTCATCAGAATTTCGCGATCAATATGTCAAATGAAAGCCTAAACCCTTGCCTAAAACTTTCTCGCTCTGAGTTGATAGGTCGTCACTTCAAATTTCGAGAAAAAATGTCATTTAGGTCAAAAAACGTGATTATTTTACATGTTACCCATCCATTTTTTTACCTTACCCGGCGTAGCTCAAGAACGGCTCATCAGAAATTTGCGATCGATATGTCAATTGAAAGCTCAAACCCTTGCCTAAAACTTTCTCGCTTTGAGTATAGGTCGTCGCGACAAATTTCGAGAGAAAAAATGTCATTTATGTCAAAAAACGTGCATTTTTTTTGCGTCACCCATCCATTTTTATCCTTACTCATTGTAGCTTAACCTCAGGGAGATATAATCTAGCCTAGAAGAATTTCCTGATCCAAGCGGACCTATGTGCAAAATTTCAGGTTTCTCGGTCAAACGGTGTGGATTTGTATAAAGAACATACATACATACATACATACACACATACATACACACATACAGACAGCTTTCTTTTATAGATATAGAAGAGACAAAAATTCCGATCCCGGCGTGCGTTATTTTATATCCAGGTTCCACTGTACCTTTATTCATCTTGTGAACGGTTCTTACCTCCTCCACCTCGGCCGTGAGCCTTGTCACGCGCGCCTCCAGGTCCCGTTTACACTTCTCCGCCTCCAGCACCTTCGATCCCGTGCGTTATTTTATATTCAGGTTCCACTGTACCTTTATTGATCTTGTAAACGGTTCTTACCTCCTCCACCTCGGCCGTGAGCCTCGTCACCCTCGCCTCCAGGTCCCGTTTACACTTCTCCGCCTCCAGCACCTTCTTCTTGCACCCCTGCTCCACCTCCCTCAGCTTCCACTCGAAGTCGTCCAGCAGTTGCTGCTCCTGCGCAGTAGTGCTAGCTGCGCAGCTGGTTGAACTCGCTCTCGAAGCGTTTCTGCAGGACGGACTTCTGTTTCAGAGCCTCGTCTAGTGCCTGCAGAAAGAGAGAACATTGATTAGTAATGATGCTCTGGCTCTTTCCGGCCCCACTCCGGCTGGGTGAGGTTAATTTGAGTACTTCTGCAGGACGGACTTCTGTTTCAGAGCCTCGTCCCAGTGTCTGCAGAAAGAAGAACATTGATTAGTAATGATGCTCTGGCTCTTTCCGGCCCCACTCCGGCTGGTGAGGTTAATTGAGTACTTCTGCAGGACGTACTTCAGTTTCAGAGCTCGTCTAGTGCCTGCAGAAAGAGAACATTGATTAGTAATGATGCTCTGGCTCTTTCCGGCCCCACTCCGGCTGGGTGAGGTTAATTTGAGTAGCTTCTGCAGGACGGACTTCTGTTTCAGAGCCTCGTCTAGTGTCTGCAGAAAGAAAGAACATTGATTAGTAATGATGCTCTGGCTCTTTCCGCCCACTCCGGCTGGGTGAGGTAATTTGAGTAGCTTCTGCAGGACGTACTTCTGTTTCAGAGCCTCGTCTAGTGCCTGCGAAAGAGAGAACATTGATTAGTAATGATGCTCTGCTCTTTCCGCCCACTCCGGCTGGTGAGGTTAATTTGAGTAGCTTCTGCAGGACGGACTTCTGTTTCAGAGCCTCGTCTAGTGTCTGCAGAAAGAAGAACATTGATTAGTAATGATGCTCTGGCTCTTTTCGGCCCCATCCGCTGGGTGAGGTTAATTTGAGTAGCTTCTGCAGGACGTACTTCTGTTTCAGAGCCTCGTCTAGTGCCTGCAGAAAGAAAGAACATTGATTAGTAATGGTGCTGGCTGATCTCGGCCTCACTCAGGCTGGGTGAGGTTAATTTGAGTACATGGGACAGCTGTTTCACATTATTATTATTAAACATGTTGGATCAAGTTTTATTTACAATAAAGTAGGTACATAGAAATTTTACATAGAAATTGAAATAAAACAAAACTTGATCAAGGGCGGTGCTAATGCCAACGGCATTCTCTTTCACATGTGAAAGTAGTATAGAAAGTAGTGTGTATAGAGTGTAAATCCCCATCGAGATATAACCATGCAGTTACCTGCGTCATGCGGAGGGTCCCGGGGTTCAAACCCCGGCGCCGACAACAAAAATTGTAATCAAAATATTGGTTACAGTTGTTTCTAAGGGATACCTTCCGGTGCGCTCGTGTTGACCCAACACCTAAATGGGAAGTATTGTGTAAATTCTCGCCCATCAGAGTGGAGGTATACTACGGAGAGGGTAGGATACAACACAGACCACAAGCGTCTACAGTAGCTCCTGTTTCATGGCAAAAAACTATTCCTTATCAGTAAATCTTCATTGGTCCCAAAAGTCAAGGTTTTGTGGTATAAAAAAATGTAGTACTTGTAGGTTGTAGGTAATGTCATAAGCATTCTCTTACACTTGACCATATCAAATGCAATATAAATTATTGCAGTCTGTCTGTAACTGTATATTTCCCCAGTGTTTGGAGATATTTGAGAATGTCATTGCCATTGGTCTCATTCATCACAACGTATATTTTCGATAGAAAATAAAATGTTGTAAGTGGAAATTTATGAAGACAATTCACAAACACTTTCGCTTTTGTTTTGGGATTTAGGTTTGCTTTCAACTACTTCTCGACTTAAACAAGGTTTTAGTTTTACTCCAGCTTTATTTGTTGAATAGCTGTAGGTACTAGCTAACTATACTACTCGATTGAAATTTTCCGACATGGAAAGGATTTAATAATGTAGATAGCATAATTATCTTACTATTGTCCTCGGATTGAGCACACAGCTTAATGAATTGATTATACAAACAATAGTTTTCTACGTAGGTATTAGAGACAGAATATACATAGATAATGAAGTAATGACTGAGATACCACGCCAACAGTTACCACTGACTGGAACACTGTTTAACAATTGGCCTTTGCGAAACAGTGTTTCAGCAATATTTCCGGTTGAAAATTGGAGACAAAATGTTTCCGAAACTTTTTGGAACAAAATGTTTGCACTCAGTGAGATCCTGGTTTCAGGCCACATTATGAAACAGGATTGAAGTTAAGCTAAGCCAGGAGTTGGCCCTCAAGTTGGAGTTTTCAACCAATCACAGCGCACTATATAGTCCGAGTTAAAGGATAGTGTCCACTTAGGTTAAATCTAATCCTGTTTCTAAACTGTAACAAAACTAAAATATGTTTCAATCCATTACTTCTGTACACTATCACATCTATTGAAGGTTGTATAATATGATCCATGCCACGACATGTGGTAGAGTACCAAGAATGCAGGCTGCATTGCCGCGTAAGAATCCCTATGGATATTCTCTGCAGCAAGAATTCTTTGGCGCTTTGAGTGCCAGTGGCACGGATCCTGTTTTGTAATTCGGCCCTTATAAGTCTGTCCCGGTAGCTCAGTGGTAAAGGCGGCACTCTGTGAATCCAGAGATTCCAGAGGTCGTGGGTTCGAAACCCAGCCGGGACGTGACATGTTATCTTCCCATTTGGGATTTTTACCACATAATAATATGTCTTGGGCTTACTGCTGGAATAATGGGACTTTCATAGTCCTAATCGGGCAGTATAAATAAGACGATTATTATTATTATTATTATTATTATTATAACCACCCACCTCTCTCATGATCTTCATCTCCACTTCAGTCTCTGCCCTCATAATCTTCTCATTGGCCGCTGCCTCCTCCTGTCCCCTCCTGACCCCGCCCAGCTGCTCCTCCAACGCCTTTATCTTCTCCCCCGCGTCACTCAGCTTCTCCTCTAGCTCCCGGATCTTGAAGAAGTCGCATGTTTCCTCCTTCCTCTTGTTCTCCTCGGCTGGTGGATGGTAGAGAATAGTGGTTATTAGTATACAGTGTGGACTCCGGCTATAGGATAAGAGGAACCTGGATACCTGTAGGATAAGAAGTACCTAGATATAGGATAAGAAGTACCTAGATATAGGATAAGAAGAACCTGGATATAGGATAAAAGGACCCCACTTAAAAGAAAAAAAATTCCAGGTTAGATTTATCTCTCTTTAATAGAATATAAAACAGTATAACATAAAATGATAAGCTAGACGGCCAGGTTGAAATTGATTGGTTGAAACTCCAAGGATGGTCTGGCTTACTGTGAATTATTTCCCGTATTATAATTAGGCCCTAAGTCTTTGTTGATGGGTGTTTTCGATGAAACACGTGACTGAGAAAAACAAATTATTTTGAGAAAAACACCAAACACTTCTTTCAATTTATTTGTTTTCAAACACTCATTTCTCTTTTAGGTGTTTTTACAACAATATTATCTTTATCTATACGTAGTTGAAAGAAAACTCACCTATTTTCCTCACTAGCTCCTCAGTCAGGTCGGAATTCTTGAGTCTGTATTCCGTCAGATCATCCTCCAGTCTCCTTAGCTTCTGACGCACATGCTCTGCCTCCTTGCCGGCCGAAATCAGTTCAGCCTCCTTCCCTGGAATCATTTATTAACAAATGTAAATCAAACACCTCGGCCGAGTGTGTTAGAACGCCCTATACAAAAAAAAGAGACATACCTATTATATTAGATATCACAATATTCCCATGTGACATAATATTAATATCAATGCCTAATAGTAATTATTACCCTGGAGCTTGCATAAAAAATCACCAGTCATCCTTTACGTCTCATGTTCCTCAATTCATAACCTCATGCACTGCTAGGGCATATCTTGTCAAGAACATGCATTATTACTTCACTGGGCTCTATGATTTATGAAGCTCTCATGACAGGAAAAACTTTAAACCTCGTCAAAATACATGGCTGGGCACAAAACAGAACTATTGTGCAAACTTTCCCCCGTGAAAATCCACAACATTCAAGTGAATAATACCTGTCTACGTAACACAGTATACCTAGAGCCTAAGCAGATACGGTGGACAAAGCACATTAGATTAATTTCTATCAATAGACCAACATCATATGAGTATAAATTCATAATTATGAAACCGTTCCCTTTGTTAGGTATTTAATACAATTTAAATTTTACTAAAACATTTTATTCTCGTATTAGTTTTACCAATAGATTGATGTATACGCAATAATAATAATATTCATAATACAACATATCTATTTAGGGTAATATTCTATTTTTGTTGCTTTTGTCTCGAAAGTTGACAGCTAAGCTGGCTTAGTACTACTGTGCAGATACCCAGGATTACTATAATTTTATAAGCAACAACTATTAAGTGATGCTAGTTTCCAAACCTCAAAATTCAATTTTCCATCATCAAGCCTGTCTCACTAAGATTGAGGGGAATGAGGCACAAATTTAGAAGTCTGCAGATTTTGAAGATGGAGCAGGACTTATCCATATTTATGAATGATAATTTGCTAAATTAATACATTTAACTTCTTTTTTTTTTAATTAGGTACCTATACCTATATCTACTACCAATAAATATTGTTTATTGTTACAAAAAATATGAGATTCCCTATTACGTATCTTTACCAATTCTTAATTCACATAAAGCAAGAAGCAGTCGGTATTTTGTGAAAAAGCTACAAAAGTCTTAAGAAAGAAGTCCTCTATCAATGTTTACTCTATTGCTCTACTAGCGAGAGAAACGAGGAAGTAAATGAACGAAAAATGTCAAAACCCAAACAAATCGAGTGAATTTTTATGCAAAACTTTGGCGTTCGCCTGTTTGTTTATGTATTTTCATCCCTTGATATGAAAAAACGGGAGAAGTGGGGTAATAAACGCGATGAAAAAGGAAACGCCAGGCAATAAAATGGCGATACCCACCATGCTAAGTGCCCCTCGAGGCGAATTCACGCAGCTTTTTTCCCTCTGTTTTTATTCTAACAGCTTCATATTTATTTGACAAGAGTTTTATTTTCTATTTCTTTATTTTGGGCTTATCGAGATCAGCTTTGTGGCTTTTGAGCTTATGACATGAGTATGAGTACTGATATCGGGAGTGTTTTATTGATAGCCTGTGTCAAAATTTACAGTGTTTTTGACTGGCCCTTTTACATATGTACGCATTGTTCTACGTATTATGTTGTATTGTTATTCGTCGATAGGTAAAGGATAGATAGGTGAAGTGAATACCTCGGGTGTGTGATTTATAGTTTCAGTATCTGGTAGTTTGTAGCTTGTAGCTTACATAGGCTGCTTGAGGCTACAAGCCCGTCGCATAACGGACAGCACTCAGTGAGTAAATGAATCAGAGCGGATTTTACTTTCAACTTACAGATTAAATTCCTTCTTTTCTTGTAAATAGTTACGCCTATATTAATAATAATAGACTCTTTAATGGAAGGTAACCACTAGGCAAGGTTAATGCCTAAAGCATTTCACGACCTAACACAGATTGCTATTATTCGTCTTCATGTTCTCTACTTACGGTCCATGGCCCAGGTTTTGGTCAGCACTTGGTTCTCCAGTTCTCCGATCTTTCCCTTCAGTTGGTTCATCTCGAGCTGTTTCAACTCCAGGTCCGACGTCAGGTTATGGAGCCGATCTTCAAACTCTGACCTCTCCGCCTGCAGGTCTTTGAGGCGGGTTTCATACTCTTCTTTCTCATGTATGAATCTGAAACATGGCAGTGAAAATTCTGGTAAGGGCTAGAGAAATCTGAAACATGCAATGCAAATTCTGGTAAGGGCTAGAGAAATCTGAAACACGGCAATGCAAATTCTGGTAAGGGCTAGAGAAATAGCTGTTTTGCTAAAAATCGTTGATACTGATAAAATTACAATAAAAGCTTCAACTTTGGGTAATTTTGCCTTTATAGTTTGAATGGTTTTTTTCGGAATATCAACATTTAAAGAAGGAAAGCAGGTATTAATTTAAAGTTCCTCTCGTGGATGGAATAAAAATCTAATTTTTTAAAATTTTTTTTCTATTGAAAAGACTTTTCCCTCGATAAAATAGTTTAAAAGGGAAAAAGATCTTTTTTCTGAAAGATTTTTGAAAAGACTAGAAACCAAAATTTTCATGTAAAACTTTTTTTTTTAATCTTATTGTGTTGTTAAATATTCACCTTTTTGTAAAAACCCTTTTATAAAAATATTTTTGGTAAAAAAAAAGTTTCAAATAACAAATTATTACAAAAATTTAAAAAAAACAAAAAAAAGAATGGAGAAAAACACGCAGAAGTAATAAA